>CAMZMU010000098.1:6669205-7118838 GCA_947311845.1 Poa pratensis
CTAGGTATGCTCTTAAACATAAGTTTAATGTACTACATGAAGTGTTCTAAGCAAAACATCAACAGAAATAATTTATATAGGTTCAGATAAATATGCCATATCATTACTGCACTTAAGTTCAGTACACCATTAATCCAACGAGCTTGGATCGAAAGCATTCATTTCTATGCTACTTGCTTGAACATAATTTACATGCCGATTCTGCATGACAAAACCTGTATTTCTTCTGCTAGGATGGGAGAAGGCCGAGACTGAGATGGCATCACTGAAAACCCAGCTGAATGCTGCAACTGTCAAGAACTCCACACTGGAGGACAGAATAGTCCACCTGGATGGCGCGCTCAAGGAATGCGTGCGGCAACTCCGGCGTGCCAAGGAGGAGCAGGACCAGAAGGTCCAGGCGGCGCTGGCACTGCAATCCCGGCAATGGGAGTCTGAGAAGTCTGACCTCGAGCTGCGGATCATCGAGCTCAATGCGAAGCTCGAAGCCAAGTCCGAGCGATCATTACTGACGGTGATGCCAGCTCGAGGCTGGCCTCTCTGGAGAAGGCGAACTCTGCTCTGAAGGTACAGCTGCTCGCCAAGACTGAGGAGCTGGGGCTCAGGACAGTCGAGAAGGAGTTGAACAGAAGGGCGGCGGAGACGGCGAGCAAGCAGCAGCTCGAGAGCATCAGGAAGGCGGCCAAGTCGAAGCCGAATGCAGAAAGCTGCAGGCCAGTGCACGGAGGCCCTCCTTCAGCAGCGACCTACGGCGCACTCCAAGCTCTGTTTGCGCCGAGTCAGTGACGGACTGCCAGTCGGACTGCTCTGACTCATGGGCATCGGCTCTGATCACCGAGCTCGATCAGTTCAAGAGCGAGAAGAGCAGCACAAGGACTGCGACCGCAGTTGACATCGGCATGATGGACGATTTCCTTGAGATGGAGAAGCTCGCGTCGGAGAGCGGCACCGCTCAAGAAGCGAGGCCGCCGAGGACGCCGGTGGTCAGCTTGTCAAGCTAGAGGAGAAGGCCAGGAAGCTGGCGGTGGAGAAGGCAGACAGGGAGAAGGCGCTGCACGAGGCTCAGCGGGAGCTGAGGGCTTGCCGCCATCGGGCAATGGTGGCAGAGGAGAGATCAGCTGGGCTGCAGAGGCAGCTGAATCTTGTCAATGGCGAGAAGCATGCCATGGAGGCCGAAATGGAAGACGCAGAGACGAAGAGGAATGAGCTGGAGGGTAGACTTGAGCTGGCCCATGGCGAGATCGCCAGCTTGCTGGACAAGGGACGCATCCTGGAGGAACGGCTTGAATCCGAAAAGGGGCTGACGCTGGAGCTCGCAGCAAAATATCAGCAGATGGATGCCGTGGAGTCAGAGACGAAAAAGCTGCAGATTCAGCTGGAGACATCACAGTCTGACGCAGAAAGTTCAGTGATAAGATCACCTTGTTAGAAAGGAGACTGGAGGAGGAGAAGGCGTTCTCGGTGCGGCTCACGGAGAAATGCCGCAGCGTCAAAGCTCTGGAGGAGAAGATGAAGGGTGCAGAGATCGAGTTGGAGTTGGCAGGGCAAGAAATTGTTTCATTCCAAAAGTTGGTTGGTAGCCTGGAGCTGAAAGTTCAGCAAGAGAAGGCCTTGTCTGCTGAATCCGCAAAGCGGTGCCATCTCGAGGCACTGGATGCAGAGAGAAATGAGCTACAATCTCAACTCCAGACTGCAAATTCAGAGATCGTTGTCCTCAATGAGAAACTTAAAATGCTTGAAGAGACTCTGGAGAAACAAAAGCCGTTGACTGCAGAACTCGAAGCTCAAGTCAAGTCGGCACAAGCTGATATCAAGAGCTTGAAGGAGAATGCCGGCCTGTTAGAAACGAAACTGGAGACACAGAAGAACTTGTCATCAGCCTACATAACTGCACTCAATGCTTCTGAAGCCCAGAAGGACAAATGACGAACAGGTTCGAGCTCAAAGAGAATGAAACGGAGGAATTGCACAGAAAATCAGTTTGCTGGAGGAGCAAATTCTCAAAGAGAGAGCGCAATCGTCGGAATTCGCAGCACAATGTCAGAACTTGAAAGAGACGTTCTCTACCAGAGCTCCTGGTCATCAGCCAATGCAAGTGAAATCTGTGGCGAGTAAAGATTTGCACATCACAAAGGTAAAATTTCGGTACTTTTTGACATATATTACTTATTAGAACCAAATAGATCTGACTATGAAAAGTTCTGAACATTTATACGTTTACTGATGAGTAACTAAAATGCCGTCACTTTCCACAGGGAAAAGAGCTAGCTCGTGCTGCAGGGAAACTGGCAGACTGCCAAAAACAATTGCTTCACTAAGCACGCAACTGAAGACATTAGCAGACTTTGATGAACTCATCCTTGGAGCTGGGAACAATGACGTCGTCGTAGCTGAAAGCTGGGATGGAGATCTGAAGCTATTTGATTCAGCAAGTTATCCAGCACAGTTGGGCTGTTTGGCAGTCAAATGATTTTGCTGTAGCCAAGAAGATCACCAAAAAGATGTATGGCTTAGCTGTCATATTAATAAGATCCACATAATCCTTCTCCGATTCATTATGGAGAGATAAGTTAATAGTTTATAGGTGAGCAAAGGCTCATATGGAAAGCACTGTTCATATGGAGAGAAAAGTTATAGTCTCCTATGTAAAAATGAATTTTGGTACTGCAATCCCATGGAGTTAATGGTTTTTTAACCTCCTTTGTAGAGCATACTCCAGATCCCATGGAGTTAATAGTTCTTATCATCTTATTATTTATTGGCAGAGATCCTGCACATTTTGTCCAAAAAAGATCAACTTTTAGATGTCTAGGAACAACGTGCATTGATTTCACTACACTAGTAAGACCAGCGGTGTTCACACTTAATTAGAGCCTTGTTATTGCGTTACAAAATAGACATTATGAGAATGCAACACTCAGATGACAGTATGCATACCTTTTTCAAATCACTTGCAGTAATATCGCAAAAAGTAAGATAAAATATTTCAAGACAAAATTACAAATGAGACATACCGAACTTGTAAAGGCGTCCTTCTACAAATTCACTAAAGGCAAGCACCATGGTCAGAAGTCGATAACTCCAGCACGACAAATGTCCTAGGCAACTTGTTGCTTCTTGCTTTTCTTTTTCGTGCCCTTGCTTTTTTCGCCAGATTTTATTCTCTTCGAGGCATGCACTTCAGCATCACTGTCATCAGGGTCAGCCATCTGAGTTTCTTCTTCATCCTCTGCAACCCTTCTGTTCTTCTTTTTCTTCTTCTCCTTTTTGACTGTTTCAGCATCACCGTCATCATGGTTGACCATTCGAGTTCCTTCATCATCACCCGCAACCATTTTCTTCTTCTTCTTTTTCTTTTCCTTTCTGACTGTTTCCGCATCACTGTCATCACCATCGACCACTCGAGTACCTTCCTCATCCCCGTCAACCAATATGTTCTTCTTGTTCTTCTTTTCCTTCTGACTGCAGCTTCAGCAACCACTGAAGGATCGGTCTGCTTGGATTTAGTCTCCTCAGATTCTGGACACAATGCTAGTGTTAGCACAGTACCCCAAGCCTCAAGATATCATTCAAGATGCAGTTGAGATATATGACACCAAACGCTATTTTAAGAATATGGGTCAGAAGGGTTCAGTGCTAAAAGAAACAATAAATTTTAACTATTAGTATTAATATGATTTTCACATTTGGATGATATTTAATGAGTCAACGCGGTTCAGTGTTAAGAAAGCACTGTCTTTAAAATCATCACCATTCGAGATAATGTGAATATCAAAAGTATGGACACTCTCGCATCTAACTTGCCAGACCAAAACAGGAAAACAGAGAACAAAACATAGAATAGCTACTGAGAATAGATACAAACCTTCAGCTGAGAAATGTGAATCAATAACCACGGCTGTGAGATGCTGCTTGAGATATACCTGTTACGAAACAATGGTTAAGCATTTGATCATGGACAGTTCTAAATGGAAAAACCATGGGTGTATGGCCAGTAGCACAATAACTGGATCAAGGAGTAAAAGGGTTTTAATGGTTTAAATGATTTATAGATATACACTGACATGTTTAAATGCAAATACTAGCATCAATTAATTGCAAGAAGCAACAACAATGTACAAGCTTGATTTGACTGCTGCCAAATTCATGTTAAACATACCGCAGAAAGTGGCTGTCTTGTATTTGTATCCCAGATTCGCAAGTAGCTGTCCAACCCTACAGAGACCAAAATAATATGAGTTACACAAACAAAAGCACAGAGGCAGATACGAACAAGTAAATGTACACAGCAAAACTGAGGGACCATGAATTTGTATGTCACATTCAAAAACAATCAATCTGAATTAAATGAATTATTACTACTCACCGCAAGATGCTATCAAAGGCAGCTCCGGATGCCGAACTATCGATCTAATACTTCCACTGCATCTACCAACATAGCATCCAAGTAGTTTTCCTGGAAAAAATGTGAACACCAACCACAACGCTGTAAAATAGCAGTTATTTATACATTGTACGCTTTGTACATTGGATTGTTATAAGCATGTAATCCTCCGTTAACTTCACTATATTTGATAATACGCATGAACAAGACAACCTTTTCAAGAATATAGTAGAATGTTGGTTAGTATAAAAAGTAGTAGTTTGATATCATTTAAACTAAGCATTAAACAAGCTCCATCTGTTAAAATGTGTACGTCTAAATCTAATATGTACAAGTGCTGGTAAACATTTCAGCTCTACCAATTCCCTCAGCTGCAACTGCATGTCATTAACTAACTGTGGATAACACAAAAATAAAGAAATGAACCATATCAGTGCCAATATTACCTATCTAAGGCACCACAACATGGATACACGTGATGGCTAAAAAGGCATAGACTTGTGACTCATGGTATTGAAGCTAGGGCAAAACAGGTGCATTTCGCAATTCAAACATTAAGTAGTTTAAAATGTTGAAACGAACCTATGTTAACATTCGAAAGAGCACCCAGCCTGTTTCCAAAATACTCAGTATCAGCAAAAAGTACTGCAGATCGTGTGCTTATCATACCTGTTCTCATGTCAAAGGAAGCAAGGTCTCCTGACCCTGTACCAATATAGACAGTATGTCCATCCGGATCCTCGGCAACTGACTTGATTGGCGACTCCCTAAAATTAACTGAAATAACAGGTCTTCTTTGTGAAGCAGTATCGTATAAGCGAACCTGGCAAGCACAAATAAAAACACAATCAGTTGATAATAAAGTTGAGCAGTCAACACCTGTGTAGCATAATGTATTACAGATACAAATTATCGCAAACATCTAATTCATTGCCTAGCATACAATAAAGTAGAAACACCCCAATTAAACATATGAGATAGTTTCATTATGTATGAGCTATGAGGGGGACTACACGCAGCTAAAGGTGTAACAGACATTAAAAAAACATAAACTAGCAGCTTTGCAAATTCAGGCCAATTTTGATCCAAACAAGTTTAAATCTGGAATGATGAAGCATAACAACAGCGAAGAATGATGATTATGCGGTACCTGATGATCATTTGTGCAGGCTACAATTTTACGATGATCGTCCTTACACAAGAAAGTTCCAGCAGTGAACCAAGGTCTAGTGAATATACCAAGGCTATTAGCTCGAGGCTTCATATCAAAAATAAAATAATGATTAGTCGATGAATGTTGCTAGAACATTAGGTAGTAAGTCAAAAAATGAAGGAGTGCTTACAGATTTAGCAGACCATATCTTACTGCAAGATGTGATATCCCACAAGTTCACTTCCATACCATTCCTAAAATGAGTGAGATAACTGTTAAGCCTCAAATTTCCTGAAAGATTTTTCGCATCTCAAACAGAAAAACAATTGTAGCACAACAGCAGTTTTTGAATCATACTAGATAACCGCATATCAAAGGTTATTGCCAACTCACCCTCCGAACATTGCATAGTCTTCACCAGCATCCACCGAAGAAAACTGCAATTTGCCCGTGTTGCACACATCCCAGGTGCTTGATGGCCCAACATCAGAATCGGACGCCTTGTTTTCCTTTGCGACAGATCTCACACTTGCTTTGCCCTTCTCCGTACAAGCAAGAAATGTGCCCAACCTGCAAAAAGAAACTAGATAAATACAATTTGACCAACATCACCAAATGCAGAAGAGCAATGTTTTTTTTTCCACTGACATGATACCAATAAAGGTGTAGTAACGTATCTAAAATGGGGAAAATCAGCATATGAGAATTACGTGGACAAGTCTGGCTCATGTTTTTTGAAGAGGTGAAGTGCAACTACAGGATCATTTTGCACAGCTCCATCAGTTCGCTCTGGCCCGAAGGCCTTGATAACGGCCAGAGAATCCCCATTCAGGGAATTTAGCAGCTCAACCTACACAAAACATCCGGAATGAACAACCAACTGAAGGACACACAAGGTAAGCATACCAGACATCAGGAGCAGTGGCCACTCACCACACCGTTCTTCCTTGCCACAGCTAATACCTGCAAAAAGACAAAGGAACACAGTAAAGACCCTGCCCCTGAGCGTATTTACAGTAACAGAGAATCGCAATTCCAGCAAGGGCTCGTGAGAGAGCGCTGGTGACTCACGGGGTCGACGGAGCGGTCGGCGAGGGAGGCGGCGAGGATGGCCCTGGAGGCGTCGGGCTCGCCCCACGTTTCGACGACCTTGGCGACGCCCGCCGGCCTGGCGCGGGCCTCGACGACTGCGCGCGGACAACAACGGAGGAGGAACGGTCAGTAAGCACCACGCGGCGGCGGATGGAAGGCGTGGCAGGGTGAGGCGGGGGTACCTTTGACGAGGCCGAGGCTGTCGGTGGTGAAGACTCGGAGCGGCGGGCAGCCGGGGCTCTCCACCGAGGTGATCCGCGGCATCCTTGTCTGGTGGTGGTGGAGGAGAGGAGAGGCGGCAATTTGGGGGAGGAAAGGGTGAGAAGAAGGGCTCCTCGTGGTTTTAGGGTTTTAGGGTGATACTGGGCCGGGCGGTTCTTTCGTGGCGCGGCCGCCAAACCCTGAGGATTTGCCGTGCCGGGCCGCCAGGCAGTTTGCAGTTTGTTTTTCGACCTGTGTTTCGGTTTTTAATTTCGTAGTATAATCTTTTTCTTTGAAAGGATTTGATTTCTAGTCCACTAATATAAAATAGTGGGCATAGTAGTAGTTAGTAGGGATGTAAACAAAATTCAAAAAAAATAATAGGGATGTAAACAGATAGGATCGGATTTTGTCTATACAATATCATCTACCGCATTTTTTCATCAAATTCGGACCGGAGCGGATAATGACAAGTTGTGGATTCGGAGGCGGATATTTGTGGTCGCGCATTCGGAACGGAAACGGAGCGGATTCGGGACGGAAAGAAATTTTATTAGATATGTAGGCGCATAAGTACATTGTCAAACAATGCAATAATAAAATTGTTCAAATAACCTAGTAGCCTAATAAACTATACTTTATAGTTATACAATGACTATATAAATGAGTTCTTTCTCATCCGATGAACATGGCAACTCACTAACGACAAACTAAGCTCTGTTACGTTAGAAATTTCGGTATAAATTGGATTATTCGGATTAAAATCATCGGATTATCCTATTTAATTTTCGGATAATCCATATTCGGAGCTATTTGACATACCATAGCATGTACCGTATCCGGGTGTCAAGTTCAGAATCGGATATCCTTATCCGCCGGATTCCTTCAAACCGGATATAGATTCTTAAAAACGGTTTCCGAATAGAATACGGTGCGAAAATTATTCTATCCGTTTACACCCCTAGTAATTGTTTTTAGAAGTGTCTGTTTTCATATTTCATATATCGAGAGTTAATCTAGGACCGGGTGCACCAGCTGCATCTGCCCCGGTGATGACTCGGGTGTTTTTTTTTTAATCAATCCCGTATGTTTGAGATGTGGTCGATTCAGTTGCATAAAAGTTTGCTAGAGTCATGGATGTGTTTCTACGCGTTTTGGAGGTCCTAATGTCAGGACACCATATGTGTTATTGTGTTCTTTTGTTAATATATTACTACACATGTTAACCCTAATTTTTTTGCAAATGTATAATGTTCTTGTGTAAAATGTTTGTTTGTCCAGCGATCTAGACTGTTGGACTAAACCCTAATTATTCACATACAAAATCACAACTTCCTATATGCACAAATGGGTGAATGTAAAGTTGCTAGACGCACACTAAAGAAACATAACTGTGACATCATCGTCCGGTTAGAGGCTAATTTTGGCATAAGAAAATGTTTCGTATCTCAACCCGTTTTCCGGTTTTTCTTTCCATTTTCACCAAGTAACTTTGTATCAATGAAGGATTCAAATCTACATCGCACATAATTACGTTTCAGTAAACTTTTTTCTAACTCTTTAGTAACCAGTAACATATAAATTGTTAACCTATTTTGTATCAAGTTATCACGTGGAGCTTCAGTAGCAATATAGTGGAAAATTCATCAATCGTCATATACCAACTTTAAAGGTAGAAAATGTTGCCGAAGCATATATTAAGTTTACTTTATGAGATCTAGTAGAGACAAGACGACAGTGAAGACACAGATTGAAAATCGAGTTCATTGTTTATGAGTTATGACATTTTTGCTGATGCTTAATACGGATAATATTAAGTCCGCACACTAACTCGGCCTGTTATAAAAAATGGAGAAGACAACACTTCAACTAAACACAAAACACACGCTAACTACAAAGTCAGGAGAACGGACAAAAATGAAGTGAGAAAAGAGAGGCAAGAAAGATGAAACAAGTACACAAGTAGACCCTGTCTTTTAAGCAGTTGGATAGGGGGGGGGGGGGGGGGGGGGAAGCACCGCCACCCATGGTCGCCTCCTCCTCCGCTGCTCCAACATTGAAACACGTGTGAACTACAAAGTCAGGAGGCTAGACAAAAATGAAGTGAGAAAAGAGGGGCAAGAAATAGGAAACAAGTACGCAGGTAGACCCTTATAAATTGGATTGGTTGACTAGCTGATGGTCACGTGTGGGCGCGGCCGATTTTCCATCAGTCCACGGAAGCACCGCCTCTACTAGACTCCGTCATCAGCTAATTTTTTTAAATAATACGCGAAATTTATTTAATTAGGAAAATAATACGCATTGTTTTTCAAAAATATTACCCCGTCCTGGCCAAAGACGATTAGTCCTACTCGTCCTTGGCCAAGACGAACAGTAGACCAATCGATGAACAGTGCGTGATCCGTGTCCAGCTTCCAAAATTTGCTGATTTTGTCTTTTTTCCCGAGCCCAAAATATAATGTGTTTTGCAGTGAATTTTTACACGATCGTAGTAAATACGAGTTAGCTACATCCATGTATTTTTTTTTTGAATTTTTTTGAAAACTTTTAAAAAACATGAACAGTACAATCGATTAGTACTAATCGTCTTCGGCCAGGACGATTAGGTAATATTTTTGGAAATAAAAAACACGTATTATTTCTTGAAATAACTAAAAAAAAAATAGCCTGTCATCACCCACCATCGCCTACCCGCGCTGGTAAGTTCATCAACCCGCTGGCCAACACCACCCATGGTTGACTATTCTTAGAAGGATAGTGTGGTTCGGCGTTGTGGGCTCGACCGTGGGCACGATTGAGCCGCCGAAGAGTCGGTTCACTTTTTTTTTTTTTTTTTTTTTTTTTTTTTTTTTTGCATTTTTCACCACGTATATTCAACAGATAACCACATACACAGTACACGGTAGAAATACAGGAAAACAATACGTAGAGGAAACTGAGCAAGCATCGAGAGCACCAACATCACCGGCGTCGGAGACGAAGACCACCAGCCGCCACCTTGGATGTACATGGCTTGCACTTCATTTTTGTATAATTGTATGTACAGAGGTATTTTAAGAAAGAGTTTGGTTAGGCTTAATGGTGGTGATTTTTAGCTTATAAGCTAAAAGCCGACCCAAACATGTTTTATTTTCAGCTTTTAGTTTTTCGCTTGCAAGCAAAAAAAAACACCTATTTAGGTTCTTTTAACTGTCAAATGCCTCAATTAGTTCAATCTAACAACTAATTTACTGAAGTAGCTACAATATTTCTGCAACATACAACACATAGCCACAAGCTGCTTCCCGACAGCCCACCCAAACACAATCTTGAACTAAAACATGTCTAGATGCGTGTGGGCCAAAAAAGGCTATAACATCTTACATTTAGAAACGGAGGGAGTAGTAAACTCGCGTCCATTTAAATGTAAATGTTCTGAAACTGCAATATTTCGATGAAGTTGCACTGAAGGATTACAAATCTTCGGTGAAGTTGCACTGAAGGATTACAAATCAAATTGCAAGGATAAAAATGAAACGTGTTTTTATTAGGCCTTCAAAAAAAATACTTTACAAACCTTGATCCCTTGGGGTAGATCATTCCTGATCAGAAAGGGATTAAAAACAATATCGTCGAACAACAACAAAGGATTAAACCATTCTAACATAACAACAATTGTACACTTGAGAGGCCAGCAGCTTGAAGCTCTGCTAGCAGTGGAACTTCACAACGACGCAGGAGATGTCGTCTTTGCTCCTTCTGTTCACGGCCTGTTCCGTCAGATGCTTAGCAGCTGCCTGCGCGTCCTTGAAGTCCTTGATCTCATCGACCGCTTCTTGGTTGGTCATCACCTGAAATTGTGTCATATTTGTATTTTAGTCATTTGGGTAAAGTCATAGATGATGCAACTTAGTAACTCATACATATGGACTCAACAAACCGTTAATTAATCAGAAAAAATAGTATATAATCTATGAAAAAAGCCAAACATGAAACCCTGCATAAGTGTTATACATCCTACAAGAATGAGAAGAATTAAGGTTCTCGATTCATGGCCTAACCATTTCTCTAGGAATAAGCACTATTGCAAAAAGTTGAAAATCAAAGAATGTAATGCGAACATAGCTGATCGTGCGGAGACGTCAGAGGACACAGTCCCATGTATTGAGCTTATATAGTGAACACAATTATCTAAGCACAATCTATCAGGAATGATCAGTATGAGTTTTGTAGGCATCACCTTCCATAAGCCATCACTTGCTAGAATTAGAAAATCAGAACTCTCATCGATAACTTCTTCAGCTACATCTGGCTCAGAGCTGAGGTGCTTTTTCAAGCTCTGGTCTCCGAATGCTCTTGCAACAGCGAGCTGCCCATCAACTCGTGGTACGTCTCCTGCAAGTGAGACATGTTCGCAATTCAAGCTCGATAGTTTACAGATCATATGCTGACCAAGACCATGACAAAAAAGAAAACTGCTATCAGCTTCAGAGTAAGTGACACCGCAGGTTGCTAGGTAGCAAAATCTTCTTCACTAGACAAGGCTCGGGAGAAAAGATATATATTCAAAATCTTATATCAGAATGAAGATTTTTTTCCAGGCATACAGTCCTAACGGCATTGGTAGGCATTGACAAGAGATGGTCATTACCTGGTAGGTTTGAAACAAATCCACCTTTTTCCTCAATAATTTTTCTCTCCATGTTTGGCTCATGATCAACTGAAAGCTGCTCTGCTTTACCGTTCTTGCTAATGACCGCTCGTGAATCTCCAACATTCGCTACCACGAGCTTGACACTATCATCACAGCCTATTAAGATGGCAGTTACAGCCGTGGAGCCTCCTCTTCCCAACTCAGCGGCTCTTTCTAATATTTTTTCATCAGTAAGTAGATATGCTTTTCTGATAGCATTTTTTGTATCACTCAAGAACTCTGGCTGATGATGCAGGTATCAATCAAATGATCAGTACGGTTGTGAATGCAGTTGAGTATGTCCACATAAATAAAAGCTGTGGACTAAGTTACTATCAATATTGTTTTCCTACTATGCTGGGTTGCACAACAGACGTCATACATTCAAAAAAAATGCACTTCTTCACCTACAACCAAAATCCAACCTTTCTAATGTTGTTAAAGTGTATTGCTAACATTGTTGATTGTATCCTTTTTTTTCCTCACCTTATAAATATAAAACTACCATAACCAAATACTCGAGACATAATTACAGTACTCTCATTAGTTATTTAGTTACTAGCAAAATGTAAGCACATAGGCATGGCAACAGTTACTGAACTTTGAGCCCAAAAATCCAATGTAAATGGAGTCGGAGCATTACCTCTTTCAAGATGTTATCAAAAAGATGTGCGCTCAGAAAGTCTGGGACAGTGTGCCCCAGATGGCCATCAAATATTGCAAACAAACCCAAATCACGCTCGCCAACTTGCCTGTACTCTGCCACCAAGTAGTCCTCCATTGGATGACTTGATTTCCCCTTCACAAGATGGTAACCATGCTTGACACACGCCTGCCTGATAATTTTGTCTTGCCTTTCCCTGTTTCTGGTCCTGATGAACTGAAAGCATCTTTCACCTATCGAAAAATACAGATTAATTATCAACCATGCTATACCGAGAATGACCGCAACACTCACAAAGTAAGTAAATAAATCTACAAGTTTATTTAAAAAAATCAGTACAACAAAGCTAACACCAGTTGCTATTTCTTTATTGCACTAAAAAGAGTGAACATCACAGTTGCTTCAAGACAAGAAAGGCATAGAGGACAAAAATGAGCTTGTCTATATTGTCTGGACTTCATCGCGTCCAGTCATGCGTTTCAATTTTCATGGTAACTCCTAATTTGTAACCTTAGATCTCGTAAGCATGATCAACTAGTATTAATAAATTTCCAATTACTGTTCTTGTTTAGTTCCCAACTGCCGATGTTTCTCAGATGATAATATATATCCTGAAAATTATATTCCTAGGCTTAACTGCGGATATTATGGAACATAGACTTGTACACATGGCTTTTGTATTTCACTATTTCTACAAACAAAATTATAAATATGTAAATTTTAACTGCGGATATTATGGAACATGGGTATTTAATTCCATCTGTGCACGCTATATGCTTGCACAGGGTGTACACATGAACATAGAATTAAAAGCATCTCCATGGACCATCAGTTAGGGTTGACAAAGGACAAGTTTCTCAACAGAGTTCGGAAAATAAACATTTCACGTAGCTCTAAAAAAGTTCCAAATTTGCAGATGAAAATAGAACCCGTACTAAACCAGCAAAAATGGCGATTGTGCTCCTGGGTATTTACTCAAATCTAAGCCTGTGAATATTGTCCATGGTGATGTGCTCTCCAACCGGACTCATGTGACCCACATTTTGAAATGCTCTATCTTATTCCTAAAGGGTTTGCTTCAACGATATTTCTTCTCTCTGGTGTTATAAACACAGAAATGTGTCTTGTCTGGAGGCATTTTCAGTTTTAAAGCAGTCAACGCCTCAAAGATATCTAACATCATAGCAGTAGAAGAATAGGTTACCCCTCCTACTGTAGAATTATTTCCTATAAGTTGATCCATCCAGCTATTGCTATATAACTCAGACCCTAAACCTACAGCACAGCCAAAAAAAAGGTCCTATAAAGATCCATGTAGCCACGCCCCCTTACCATTAAGTCATTAACGGAAGCCAGACGCATAAACAACAATGATCTGCATCCCCGTAGTAATTATTAGAAAAGGTACATATTTGACCAACAAAACCACCCAATCGACCATCATCATTCGGTCATTCCCAAAAAGATCTCAAGGCATGCTCGGACTGACATCAACAAGCGCCCTTGTCATCTGCCATTTCCAGGAACCCTCAACTCCATCACACACATATTCGATGGAGGAAAAAAACGATGCACATGAAACAAACGATATGCACCTAGTTGCGCAAACAGAAAACAACATATCAAAATGATTTCCTCATCGCCCATTTCATGCTACCTTGTCCTTCATCTTGTGGTAGATTTCCTTGCCGGCCATCGGTTGCCCCTCGAAACCTCCGGTTGAGAACTCCCTGCCTGAAACTCCACCGCCCCTGGCAGCAGCACAGCAGAATGGTTCTCTCGGAATCCCCTCCAAAAAGTCAAAATCGCTCCTTTCCTTTGCTGTTTTCCACCAAGCAATATGGCTGGCTGTTGGACGGATCGATCTGAAGTGATTAACAATGCCAAGAACTTATAATAATGAAGGGGGGAGGGGTTGGTGGGGGTGGGGAGCTGGTGGTGTGCTTTGGGTTGCGAAGGGGGCTGGATCTTGTTGGATAGAGTCGGTTGACCTGAGATTGGGACATGGAAATGTCAGGTGCGGACAGGAAAAAAAACGGTTGGTTTTTCCTTTCTTTCCTTTTCATTCCACATACACTCAACTCCTATGAACACACACGCACAACCTACCCCATGAGCATATGTGAAAGACTGAGTCGGCGGATCAGTTCTTACAAAGTCGTCACAGATGTCTCGCCTCTGAAAAATATTTCGCCTAAACCAGTGTTTGAGTCTCCGGCCGTTTTTGAAAGTGCCTAAAAAAATATACCATTAGAGAATAATTTTTCTTTTGAGCCACTTTTAACCGTGTAGGCAAATATTATTTAAGGCACTTCTCTAAAAGTGTGCCTCAAAAGGTTAACTATTTAAGTCGTTTTGAAATTGTTTTCAATAGTTTAACTTTTGAGAAACTTCTGGAGAGTGCCTTACAAGAAATTCCGTATTATACACTTACACTCCACATTATTGTTATTTTTATGAGCCCCTTAGAATTGTTAAGTTAAATAAGCTGGTCCTTCCACCTCTTCTTAATAATGCAAAACAGTAGGAATCAAATGTAAAATATCTGAAAGGATAAGAGTTCTCCTATCTCCCTGTGCGGTTTCAGATCGACCGTCGTTTCGAGGAGAAGGAGGCCGCGCCCGACACTGGACGTGGGTCACCGGCGCCATAGTCGAAACTATCAAGGGAGGCCACAGTCGCGGGGTTTGTCTTTGGTGGCCTGGAGGAGGAAGAGAGGGTCGAGGCCACGCCCTGGGAGAAGTGGTAGTTCTTGTGGTCGTGTGAAGCAAACCACCGACATGAAGAAGCTAGCTAATGCAAGTCCAAAGCTTCTCAATCTAAAAAGAAGAGATTCAACCCTCGTAAACCTAATTTCAAGGATTGGACAACGATGTTTCCGACCGAGTTTGTCAAAGCTCGTGATGTGTTCAATCCCTATGAGCATCCCACCACTTCTATGGATGTGTTCATCATCAAGACCAAGGAGGAACTGGTCGTGCCTCACAACCCTTTAATATTGCTTTCCTCCGCAAGAATTCTTCGGATGTGATGGAGTTGTGACATTTCCATGACCTAGTTAGGCATACATGCGTTCGACGAAGAATTATTCTCAAGAGTTGATTATGAAGTTCTATGTCACCGTCTATTTGTACAAACTCCCAAGACTATTGACTTGGATGAGTGCGGGTTGTGAGGCCAAGTCATAGTTTTGACCCCGAGTATATACTGACATCCGGAACGATGTATTCTGTGCTCTGGCCGACGATTTTGTCGCGTTCACAAGTTAAATAGAATACCAGGTGTTCCAGCTAAGAAAAACTATTCGATGAATCAATAAACATTTCATGGATTAACAAAATATTTAAGGTTACAATCAAAGAGGAGTCGTTCGGGGCATGGACGACTGAGGTTTGGCGTACTTGTTGATAGCCCTCCACGCCCTCCAGGAAGACGACGCCAACATCCTCGCCACGAGCGCCTCCGGGTCGGCGCACAGCTCCTCCATCTCCGCCGCGCGCCGCCTCAGAGCCTCTACGAGCACCTCATCCCTGGCCCCATAGTCCAAAGCTCGGCCCCTGAGCCTCTCTGCCAGCCCCACAAACATCTCCGCGAATCGCGCGCCGATGCCCTGGCCAGACCTCGCCGCCGCGTCCATCGCATCTGCCCTCGCCGCGTCGGTCACGGGCACCGCGCCGCCGTCCATCTCCTTGGCCACGTGCTCCAGGAACTGGTTCGCGGCCGCCCGGATGAGCTCGCCGCCGTCCTTGTGCTCCACCGAGATTCCTGAGGCCGTCCTCAGATACATGTCCCGCACGCGCCGCGCGTCGGCCGCCACCGCGTTCGCCTGTGCGCGCCGTGCGTCGCACCACGCGGCCTGGCTACGGAGCTCGGACACCAGGGCCTCCTCGCCGGCCCTTGAGGCGAACACGTCCGCGCCGTGCCGTAGGTCATCGGCGTCCTCCTCCATCTCGCTGGCGCGCGCGACGGCGGTGTCCTCGACGCCGTCCACCCAGTCCAGGTGCGCGATCGTGGGGAACTCCGGGCTGTCCTGCAGTGCCATGCTCACCTCGGACTCCATGGCTCTCAGGGACTCCTCCACGCGCGGATCGACTATACCGTCGTCCACCATGGACCTGATGTCCACGTCGGTGTACCGCTGCGCCGTCGCCATGTTCGCGTTGACCTGATCGATCTTGCTGTGCTCTTTTTGTAGGCTTGTAGCCAATCTGTTTCTGCTCTCCGTAGATGTAGGCTGTGGTTGTGCGTTACGCCGCCGAATTCGAAGCACGAGTCCGATTGCTGGACGAGGACGGACCTCTTCTGGAGTCTTTTTTTGGAGAGTACGGTTTATACTAGAAGGCAGAGTATTGTATACAAGAAGACACTCAACAGGAAATGATGAGGCCAAAGAAGAAAAACTCCTAGGAAAGCTAAAGCTACTCTCTCGCGACTGGCGTGGCGTCATGGACTCATGGTTGATAGCTCCGGTTCTCCCCCAGCCAAGCACACGAAGTAGTCTGAATTCCTCAAGTATCAGCGATGCCATACTGCTAGGAATGTACTGACATTGTGCGTTGTTGAAACACCAGCACTGTGTTTGGATGTAGAAAAGTTGGGAATTGAATTGGACTAGCAATTCAATTTCCAAGATGGAAAGGAAATGGGCTCCAATTCGAATTCCACTGTTTGGTTGTGAATAGAATTTGTGACTGGAATTGGTGTGAGTTTCCAGGCCTAAATTCCATAACCAGTCTAAACGGTGGAATTTGTTGTCCTTCCAGATTCCCTGATTCCAGGCCCCAATTCCTACATCCAAACACAGTGCAGGCGTTTCTATTCTTCCAAATGGTGTGGCATGCGTGCAGACCAGCGCATCGAACCATCTCCTCTCCTTGTCTCTGAATTTCGCCCTCTCAATAGACCACCAGACCAGCATTGTGCTGCACTAGTAGGGAAACAACTACCACTAACGGGCGTTTTTTGCCTACCGCTGGCGAACTAGCGTCCGCCAGTACAGACTGGCCAGTGGTAATGTCTACCACTAGCGAACATGCCGCCCGCCAGAGGTACAAAAAAGTACCGCTGGCGAACAAAGCTGTGCCCGCCAGCGGTAGGTTCTAGCAGCGCGCGCTGGCGACGAGCCGTGCCCGCCAGAGGTAGCTGCTCCGCTCGCCAGCGGTCGAGCTTCGGGGTAAAACCGAGTTCGCCAGCGGTGCTGATACAGGTTCGCCAGCGGTATATTTTTGTAGTATTTATTTTTGAAAATTGTATTCCGACGATATATACAGATATATATATCAGCAGTATACATACAGGCAGCAGAAACAGTATAAATACATGATTAAGAAGTACAAACCGAAAAGTTATACAAGTGTTCGACATAATATGTATCATACAAGTACAAACACATCACGATGAGTCGGTAGTTTAAATCGCAAGGTTTCAAAAGAAAGTAGAGTCATCTAAATTACAATCACTTAGAAGCTAAACTAGTGAGCCACGCAATGACGAGGAGAAGGGGATTGGTGGCTCTAGGTTAATAGTGCCAGAAACAATTGCTTGTACGTCACACGTCAGTTGGGAACCCCAAGAGGAAGGTATGATGAGTGCAGCAGTAAGTTTTCCCTCAGTATGAAACCAAGGTTTAATCGGACCAGTAGGAAAACGAGTTTTGCTTCGAAGGTGTTGGTGGAGGAGTGTAGTGCGGCGCAACACCAGGGATTCCGGTGCCAACGTGGAACCTGCACAGCACAATCAAACTACTTTGCCCCAACTTAACAGTGAGGTTGTCAATCTCACCGGCTTGCTGAAAACAAAGGGTTAAACGTATCGAATGGAAGATGATGTTTGTTTGCATAAAACAGTAGAGAACAATGATTGCAGTAGATTGTATTTCAGATGTAAAAGAATGGACCGGGGTCCACAGTTCACTAGTGGTGTCTCTCCAATAAGATAACTAACATGATGGGTAAACAAATTACAGCTGGGCAATTGACAATTGATAAGTGCATATAACATGCATGTGTGAGCTGTGGTGTCTACTATGAGATTCATTTGGGCATTACGACAAAGTACATAGACCGCTATCCAGCATGCATCTATGCCTAAATAGTCCACTTTCCGGTTAACATCCGTACCCCTTCCAGTATTAAGTTGCAAGCAACAGACAATTGCATTAAGTAATGTGCGTAATGTAAACAATACATTCATCCTTGAAAATAAAGCATTGCTGTTTTACCCCTAGTGGCAACAACACATCTACAACCTTAGAACTTGCTGTCACTATCCCAGGTTAAATAGAGGTTGAACCCAACTATCATGCATAAATACCCCCTCTTGGAGTTACAAGTATTCACGTGGTCAAGGCTTCAACAAGTAACGGAGAGCATGCAAGATCACAAATGACATAGACATGATAATATAATATTCAGCTCCACATAGGTATCAATATAAGTCAGATCCCAACAAACACAACATGTAGCATTACAATAAGATGATCTTGATCATGATAGGCAGCTCACAAGATCTAAACATGATGGCACAAGTGGAGAAGACAACCATCTAGCTACTGCTATGGACCCATAGTCCAAGGATGAACTACTCACGCATCACTCCGGAGGCGGGCATGGCGATGTAGAGCCCTCCGGTGATGATTCCCCTCTCCGGCAGGGTGCCGGGAAGAGCTTCAGGAACCCCCCGAGTTAGGGTTGACGACGACGGCGACAGCGAATATGTTCTGGATGAAAGGCTCGGTGTTTTAGGGTTTTCGCGTCTCGGGGAATAAATAGGCGAAGGGGCGATGTCGGCGGACCCCCGAGGGGCCCAAACCACCTGGTGGCGCGGCTGGGCCCACTGCCGCGCCTGGGGGTGGTTTGGCCACCTCCTGGCTCTTCTTCGTCTCTCCTTCGGACTCCGTGTACGTGCTGGAAAAATAGGGACCTGGCCTTTTGTTTCGTGCAATTCCGAGAATATTTTCAGAAGTAACTTTCTGAAACCAAAAACAGCAGAAAACAGGGAACTGGCACTGTGGCATCTTGTTAATAGGTTAGTCCCAGAAAATGCATAAAAGTGATACGAAGTGTATATAAAACATGTAGCAAATGGTATAATATAAGCATGGAACAGCAGAAATTATGGATACGTTGGAGAAATTATGGATCATGTGCTAGAGCTTTTTAAGTTTTCGAAAGCATATAGAGAGCACAAAATAAGTATTTGAGAGGTGTTTGTTGTTGTCAACGAATGGTAGTGGGCACTCTAACCCCCTTGTCAACCAGACTTTCAAAGAGCGGCTCCCATGAAGGACGTTATTTCTACCAGCAAGGTAGATCATCCCTCTTCTCTTTTGTTTACACATGTATTTTAGTTTCTTTATAGATGACACTCCTCCCAACCTTTTGCTTACACAAGCCATGGCTAACCGAATCCTCGGGTGCCTTCCAACATTCACATACCATGGAGGAGTGTCTATTGCAAAATTAAGTTGCTTACTGATAAATCAGGGCAAAACATGTGAAGAGAATTATTAATGAAAGTTGTAATTAATTGGGGCTGGGCACCCCGTTGCCAGCTCTTTTTGCAAATTATTGGATAAGCGGATGTATATGCCACTAGTCCATTGGTTGAAAGTCTGTCAGAAGTAAATGACAAGATTGAAAGATAAAACACCACATACTTCCTCATGAGCTATAAAACATTGACACAAATAAGGAGTAATAAAGTTTTGAATAGTTTAAAGGTAGCACATGAAATATTTACTTGGAATGGCAGGAAATACCACATAGTAGGTAGGTATGGTGGACACAAATGGCATGGGTTTTGGCTCAAGTTTTGGATGCACGAGAAGCATTCCCTCTCAGTACAGAGTTTAGGCTAGCAAGGTTGTTTGAAGCAAACACAAGTATAAACCGGTACAGCAAGAATCACATAAAAACATATTGCAAGTATTATAAGACTCTACACTGTCTTCCTTGTTGCTCAAACATTTTACCAGAAAATATCTAGACCTTAGAGAGAACAAATATGCATCACAAGTCTCAACAAGCTCTACAGTAGTTCTCCACTACTAGGCTTTAACTACATGATGCAAGAGCTTAAACATGATCTACTTGAGAGCTCAAAACAATTGCAAAGCATCAAATCAAAACAAGACAATGATCTACAAGAATGCATATGTCTTTTCCAATACCAACTACTACATGTAGCATTTTCTTTCTTCCAAACAAACACCAATAACTTTAATTAAACATAAACTCTCCAAATGATAATATAATGCAGCAAGAGAGTATTTATAAACAAGTGCTAACAGCTCGAAGAGATGCACGAAAAACAGGAGCTAAAAGCACTGCAGTAGCTAGTTAAGAATACTCAACAAATATAAGTGAAGAACATGAGTATTCACATGAAAAAGCGGAGCGTGTCTCTCTCCCACACAAGGATTGCTAGGATCCAATTTATTCAAACAAAAACAAAAATAAAAACACACAGACGCTCCAAGTAAAGCGCATAAGATGTGAAAGAATTAAAATATAGTTTCACTAGAGATGACCTGATAAGTTTGTTGATGAAGAAGGGGATGCCTTGGGCATCCCCAAGCTTAGACGCTTGAGTCTCTCTGAATATGTTGGGATGAACCACGGGGGCATCCCCAAGCTTAGGCTTTTCACTCTTCTTGATCACATAATATCACCCTTCTCGCTTGATCCTTGAAAACTTCCTTCACACCAAACTCAAGACAGTTCTCATTAGAGGGTTAGTGCATAATCAAAAATTCTCATATTCTGTAATGATACAATCAATCCCAAAGCTTCTGGACATTAGCTACAGCCACCAATGCTTTGTGGAGCAAAGAAATCCACACAAACACAGTAAAAGAGCGAATGCAAAACAAAAGGCAGAATCTGTCAAAAACAGAACAGTCTGGAATAACGAATTTTTTCGAGGCACTTAAGTTGCTCAGATGGATCTGGCCTAAAATAATGAAAGTTGCGTACATATCTCAGGAATATGCGTGATTTTTCTCAGAATTTTTTGAATTTTCTACAGGGAGATAAGCTCAAATCCGTGACAGCTAAAAATCTGTCACTGCGCAGAAATCCAAATCTTGCATCAACTTTCAATATAGAACTTTACTTGGCACAACATTGCAATAAAATAAAGATACAAAGGAGTTGCTACAGAAGTAACAAAAATCCTTGACTCAAAGAAAACAAAAATAACAGCAAATAAAAACGATGGGTTGTCTCCCATAAGCGCTTTTCTTTAACGCCTTTCAGCTAGGCGCAGAAAGTGAAAATCAAGTGTTGTCAAGTGGCAAATCATTCAAATCATCAAAAGCCTCTTCCAACACACAGCTTGTAACAATGGGTATCTTAGATGTTCCTGGAGTGTTTCATTACCTTTAACCGTACTAAAAGTTTTATCAATTTTAAGCTCATAATGAGTCTTTGGTTTTGGCACTTTAGGAACATACATAAACTTTTGCTCTCTACCCACATAAACTTTCTCCTTTTTAGACTTAAGAGAAGTAAAGGTTGAACTTAAGGTTTCAATAGCTTCCTCTAACTCATCAATTCTATGATTTTGGGTGTCATGGATATTATTATCCTCAAGAACAGTGATTCTTTCATTGATGGTGGCTATTGATTCATTAATCTTACCAATACAATCAAGAAAATTTGGAAAAAATTTCTCCATAGAGTCTAACTTATTTATAACATCTTCCAAGGTAATCTCAACTTTAATATCTTTAGTGGGTGGTGTTCCTACCAAACTTTCAATAATATTACAGGCTTCTAAAGCAGGAGTACCCAAGAAATTTCCACCTGTAAGAGTGTCTAGAACATACCTATACCAACTAGAGATACCAACATAAAAGTTCCTAAGGAGGATAGTGGTAGAGTGTTTCTTAGTACATCTATGATGAGCATCACTAATTCTATACCAAGCATCTTTCAAATTTTCACCTCCTAGTTGCCTAAAAGAACGAACTTCAACTTCAGGAGCATTCATTTTGAAAAACAAAATTAAACTGAATTAAACAAGTAACTAATTTTTTTGTGTTTTTGATATAGAGAAAGCAAACAAAACAAAATAAAAATAAACTAGCAAGACAAGTAACTAATTTTTTTGTGTTTTTGATATAGAGAAAGCAAACAAAACAAAATAAAAATAAACTAAGCAAGACAAATAACAAAGTAAAGAGATTGGGTGTGAGAGACTCCCCTTGCAGAAGCAATTCTGTTTTCCCCGGCAACGGCGCCAGAAAACGTTGTTGGTGGCTCTAGGTTAATAGTGCCAGAAACAATTGCTTGTACGTCACACGTCAGTTGGGAACCCCAAGAGGAAGGTATGATGAGTGCAGCAGTAAGTTTTCCCTCAGTATGAAACCAAGGTTTAATCGGACCAGTAGGAAAACGAGGTTTGCTTCGAAGGTGTTGGTGGAGGAGTGTAGTGCGGCGCAACACCAGGGATTCCGGTGCCAACGTGGAACCTGCACAGCACAATCAAACTACTTTGCCCCAACTTAACAGTGAGGTTGTCAATCTCACCGGCTTGCTGAAAACAAAGGGTTAAACGTATCGAATGGAAGATGATGTTTGTTTGCATAAAACAGTAGAGAACAATGATTGCAGTAGATTGTATTTCAGATGTAAAAGAATGGACCGGGGTCCACAGTTCACTAGTGGTGTCTCTCCAATAAGATAACTAACATGCTGGGTAAACAAATTACAGCTGGGCAATTGACAATTGATAAGTGCATATAACATGCATGTGTGAGCTGTGGTGTCTACTATGAGATTCATTTGGGCATTACGACAAAGTACATAGACCGCTATCCAGCATGCATCTATGCCTAAATAGTCCACTTTCCGGTTAACATCCGTACCCCTTCCAGTATTAAGTTGCAAGCAACAGACAATTGCATTAAGTAATGTGCGTAATGTAAACAATACATTCATCCTTGAATAAAGCATTGCTGTTTTACCCCTAGTGGCAACAACACATCTACAACCTTAGAACTTGCTGTCACTATCCCAGGTTAAATAGAGGTTGAACCCAACTATCATGCATAAATACCCCCTCTTGGAGTTACAAGTATTCACGTGGCCAAGGCTTCAACAAGTAACGGAGAGCATGCAAGATCACAAATGACATAGACATGATAATATAATATTCAGCTCCACATAGGTATCAATATAAGTCAGATCCCAGCAAACACAACATGTAGCATTACAATAAGATGATCTTGATCATGATAGGCAGCTCACAAGATCTAAACATGATGGCACAAGTGGAGAAGACAACCATCTAGCTACTGCTATGGACCCATAGTCCAAGGATGAACTACTCACGCATCACTCCGGAGGCGGGCATGGCGATGTAGAGCCCTCCGGTGATGATTCCCCTCTCCGGCAGGGTGCCGGGAAGAGCTTCAGGAACCCCCCGAGTTAGGGTTGACGACGCGGCGGCAGCGAATATGTTCTGGATGAAAGGCTCGGTGTTTTAGGGTTTTCGCGTCTCGGGGAATAAATAGGCGAAGGGGCGATGTCGGCGGACCCCCGAGGGGCCCAAACCACCTGGCGCGGTGGGCCCACTGCCGCGCCTGGTGGTTTGGCCACCTCTGGCTCTTCTTCGTCTCTCCTTCGGACTCCGTGTACGTGCTGGAAAAATAGGGACCTGGCCTTTTGTTTCGTGCAATTCCGAGAATATTTCCAGAAGTAACTTTCTGAAACCAAAAACAGCAGAAAACAGGGAACTGGCACTGTGGCATCTTGTTAATAGGTTAGTCCCAGAAAATGCATAAAAGTGATACGAAGTGTATATAAAACATGTAGCAAATGGTATAATATAAGCATGGAACAGCAGAAATTATGGATACGTTGGAGACGTATCAGGGATCACGATGAAGTATCCGGTCGTTCTTCCTCTCTTCCGGCCGCTAGCTTCCGTCTCCTCCTTGCTCATTCTTCATATCTATACAGAAGACAGATAAAAAAGTTAGGCAACGAATTGAATTTGGTGCAGAAAGATGTAAATTAGACACAAATAAACGGAAATGATTCGGATTTGTGCCTCATATTTAGGTCGGACACGCACACAAGCAACCCTCAAAGCTCCGTTGAGCCAAGTAGGATGCACACAGCTTATACTTGTGCATATTACAAGGTTCAACGGACCTTGAGGGTATCACGTAGTGGGTCACAACATTTTAATCATCGACATTCTAAAAACGAACACATATTACAGAGATGGTGCCTCATACTTAGAAGTGACACACACAGGCTTCAGGGACGGAGCAAGCGAGCCAAGTAGGATGCACGAGATGTGTCTACTCGTGCATATCACAAGGCTCGCTAGCCCCGCCCCTAGATCACACTGTGTCACAACATTTTAATCATCGGCATTCTAGAGAATACAAAACTATAAACAAGAATGATGCCTCATACTTAGAAGTGACACACGGGCTTCAGGGACGGAGCCAGCGAGCCAAGTAGGATGCACGAGATGTGTCTACTCGTGCATATCACAAGCTCGCTAGCCCGCCCCTGGATGACATTGTGTCACAACATTTTAATCATCGGCATTCTAGATAATACAAAACTATAAACAAGAATGATGCCTCATACTTAGACGTGACACAGGCTTCAGGATGGAGCCAGTGAGCCAAGTAGGATGCACGATATGTGTGTACTCGTGCATATCACAAGACTCGCTAGCCCCACCCTGGATCACACGGTGTAACAACATTTTAATCATCGGCATTCTAGAGAATACAAAACTATAAACAAGAATGAATTAGAACATGTCTGCAATAATTAAAAGTAACATAATTAACTAAGCATGCATGAATCATAAACCTGAATATATAGCATCGATCACACAAGTTCAACGACTTTCAAAACTAGAGCTAGGCAAGTTAATTTGGGGATATATTTTACAAACATTGTTGATTGTTACTCACCTTCTTTTCGGTATCTACGGGAACGGGAGACCACCCTCTAACGAGTGGAATAGCCTATCATCACCCGAACATCTTATGCGCCTTTCTATCTCGCGTTAGGTGGTGGTTTAAGGCCAAAGTAGAACTCCCATGGTCATCTAGGACGTCACGCATGATGATTCGCGCGATCATCTTCTGGATGTAACGGAAGTCATCTCTGATAACATAATCAGTGGCGTCCTTTAGTGTTATGCACCATTTGTTGATATCACCAATAAATTGGCCTCGTCGTTGAAACTTTAAAAACCACCGCATTTGATAGATGAGGTACCAATACTCCATCCAACTACTTGAATCCTGCTTGATGCAGGGGAAGTAAAGTCTGTGGAGAATTTTAACTTTCCATCATATGACTTTTTTTATCGGGCCATCCTTTAAGGCGTAGCCATTGGGAGCATCATTCAGAACAATCTTGATGTAGGTGTAGTTCCTAGTAGTCTTCTCGTTACCACGATCCCCGCTGTCGAGATACAAGGCAGTCCAGTCTTCCATGTCCAACGAGACGAGGGTGCCATGTGGTTTCTGCGCAAAAATTCACCATTGTAGATGCAAATTCAACGATGGAAATCTATGGAAGCATGTTATGATGGCTAGGAATGACTTACTCGGAAAATAAGGCAAGACAAAGGTGCGCTTGGGAACATTCTCGAGGAAGAGATTTTTGAGGTAACGCGTCACGGTTTTCCTACCCACAGGGTTGTTCACGAACATTTCTTGCATGTAGTAGGAGTCAACTATCACGATGTCAGGGGTATTCTCCATTTTGATCTGGTACGCCAATTCGAAGATATCATCAAATCTCACAAAGAGCAGGTCTGCATCATCAGCTTCAGTGACAAAGCCCAAGCCCTTGGTACCTTTGCAATAAAAACCGGGTATGTTGGATCTTCTTGCTCGAGAAGTTTCGTCTCCACAAGAAGGACAACCTCATATAGGTCCAACAAATCCCCAGACAACGTTTTGACCAAACTATCCGGCAGGATCGATTTAGCCAAGTGATGCCTCACATGCCAGTTCTTGATGGGTATTCTGTCCATAAACCGGGAATCAGTCCCCTGCTCCGGCCGGCTGTTGGAGTCGTCCGAGTTTCGTTTCTTGGATCTTTTCCGTACCTTCTTAGGCTTGTTCACCGGCACATCTTCTGGCGTATCATGTTTTGCACAATAGGCGTCAACTTGGTGATGGAGTTGCCGTAGCCGTAGCTGATCATGGGGGGAGGCCCTACTGGCCACCCTTCATCCAAGTTCCAACGAACTCACAGATGGTTGGAAACAGGTTGTTGAATGTCTCTGACAGTGCATCTTCGATGTACTCCTGCATCGGATCCTCGCCTCCTTTCTGAGAACCCTCGGCCTCGTTGTTGTTAGACATATTCGCACTAACGAGGAAAGTCAAAGTTAGTAAAACAAATATAATAAAAATTCGCTTAATTAAGTACTAAGCTACCCCCGTGAGTCCAATTGCCGGAATGTCGATTAACTTCCGTCTCGGCAACTCCTGGCACTCAAATATGTTCTATTTTTAGCAAAAGTCATGCCAAAATTCACGAAAATTTCCGGCATGACCTTTGCTAAAAATAGGACATATAGAGTACCCGAATTTGCCGGAACGGAAGTTAATCGACGTTCCGGCAATCTCAAGGGCCTCATGGGGTACCTGCATACATTTCAGAAATGGACATGGGCATCAACCCTGACCGACATCGCCGGCCGACAACATATAGAAAATCACATCACCACTACCCAACATCATCGACACCACAAAAACATTCACAATATCACATCTCCGATCACCAGCACCACCAAAGACACATTCGCATCTCACCTGAAAGAACAACAGCAGCGTCGCGAGGTCCTGAAAATGCCTGCAATACGGCAAAAAAATGCACTAGGTCAGAACAAGTATTTCTAATTTTCTGATTGAAACATTCATATCCTAATGAAGTACCAAAATTCAAAACCTAAAATTCAAAAACCTAATCAAACCTAAACCTAACTAACTAAACCTAATCAAACCTAGAACCTAAACCTAATCAAACCTAAAACCTAAATCTAATCAAACCTAAACCTAATTAACCTAAAACTAATTAACCTAACACTAAACCTAACTAAACCTGGCAGAGGAGCTCGAGGGCGATTACCTGGCAGAGGAGGAGCTCGACGGCGAGAGGCGGCATGGGCGGGCGGCGTCGGCCGACGGGCGTCGTGGGCGGGCGCGTGGGAGCCCGGGCCGGTGCGCACGCGATAGAGAGAGGGGGCGCGAGGGAGGGAGAGGCGTGACGTGGCGGCAGGGTCGACGGCGGCCGGCGGTTAGAGTTCAGAGGGGAGAGACGCGGAGGAGGGAGAGGCGTGGTGGCGCGGAGGAGGGAGAGGCGTGGACGCGGCGGCGGGGTCGACGGCGGTCGCGGTTAGGGTTCGGAGGAGGAGATGCGGCGCCGTCTCGATTTGATTTTGGGAAAGAGGACGCCCGCGCGCGGCTATACAGGGGCACGCTACCGCTGGCGAACAAGCATGTCTGTTCGCCAGCGGTAACTTTTTTCTGGTTTTTTTCTTCCCTATTAATGTTTTGTTTTTTCCTGATTTCTTTTATTCTTCTCTGTTTTCCTGTTTTCTTTTATTCTTAATTATATACGTGTATAAAGAAGTGCGCAAGTCAACGTACGCAAATATATATATATAGGTACGAGCTATTCTACAACCGGTTGTAGAATAGTTCCCTACAACCATTTTTGTACTTCCTGTGTGCTTTCTATGTATTTCTCTGCTTATTTGCGAAGTTCACTAGCGTTTTTTTTCCGTAATTTTGACCTAGTTTGTGAACCGTTTATCCAAATGGAGCAAACTATATACCTTTGAAAAGCTAATGAAATTCCGCATCTTTTTTGTGTAATACCATTTTTGTAAATTCGTTACGATTTTTTAACAATTTTGAAAATACTCGAATCTGTGAAAAATCACAGAGAACGTATTTTCAAATTTGTTTCTCAATCACTTATCGGAATTTAGCAAATGATACGCCGTTGAAAAGCTGATGCAATTCTGCATCTTTTTCTTTCACATCATTTGTTCAAATTCATTACGGTTTTAAAACAATTTTAAAAAACCGAAATTTGAAAATATCACAACAAACGTATTTTTGAATATTTTCTCAACCGCTTGTTGGAATGATGCAAATGATATGCCGTTGGAAAGTTGCTGAAATACGCAACTCTTTTGCCTGTACGGTGTTTCCAAATTCATAACCGATTAAAAGTAATTTTAAAAATACTATATTCTAGAATGAGCCATATACGGGCGGACAGTATTTCGTCCGCAGATTTTTAACCACTTATAGGAATGATGCAAATGATATGGCATTGGAAAGATATCGACGATACTCAACTTTTTCGTTCACATTGATTTTGCAAATGCTTTACGGTTTAAGAGTAATTTTAAAAGTTCTAAAATGGAATACCGGTGTTTCACGGAGGTGGTGAGATCAAATTGACTAGTTAGGCAATTTGATTTGTTGTGGAATGCACTATCAAGTGAAATTAGACTCATATTACGCCATATGGATCTATTTGTACCAACGTTTGTGGCATCTATAGCTCAAACCGTCAAGATTAGTATGATTTATTTCCGTCCCGAAAAACAGAATACTGCACTTCCCTCAACACACGTGTGAACTTCCCGGTATTTGCGTGTGTACTACCGGCGGAATTTCCGTGATTAGTGTTCAGTAAAACAACGATAACTTTTCTGAAATAGCGTCTGTTTTAGGTGAATGACCACTCAAAATACTCGGGTAGAAAAGTCGCACTTATTTTGCCCCTTTAAATAACTATTTAACAACCCATCTGACCTCTGAATCGAGTGATTCTTTTTGCGCTAGAAAGAAGGAGTCAAGACCTATCCACAAAATTTTTGAAACAAATTTGTACTTCCTTCTGCAACCATGTGTACTTCTGGGGAGGAGATACTGTAATGATGATGTGTCATGATAATTCTACGTGTACTTACTATGAAACGGAGTAATTGGACTTCCCTCGATGCACGAGTGAACTTCCCAGTATATGTGTGTACTGCCGGCGGTTTTTTCCGCGATTAGTATTAACTAAAACAAATAATTTTGTTTGAGTCCCGTTATTAAAGTGTGTACTGCTCATCTTATGCATGTGTACTTCTGGCGGACTTTTAATCTTTTTTAAACTTCGTAGTGGGATGTGGATTTCACAAACCCAAATTGTGTATTTCCTGATGCAAACGATGTGTACTTCCCGGGGAGATCCTGCACTTCCCATAATTTGGTGTCCTTTGAATTCACTGCGTGTAATTCCTATAAAACAGAGTAATTGGACTTCCCGCGACACATGTGTGAACTTCTCGGTTTATGCGTGTGTACTGCCCGTCAGAGTTTTCGGGATTAGTGTTAACTAAAAAGAGACAACTTTTTCATACGGTGTTTGTTTCTTATATATGACCACTCAAAATGCTCGTCTCGAGAAGACACATCTATTGAAGTTATTAGTAAATCGTAATCTCAAAATTGATTTCTAAGTATGTTTTATAAGTCCTAAAATTATCATACGGTGTTTCACGGGAGGTGGCAAGATTAAATTGACTAGTTAAGCGGCTTGATTCATTGTTTAATGCACTGGTTAATGAAATTAGAGTCATATTACCTCATATGAAACGGTTGGTACAAGCATTTGAGGCATCCGAAGCTCAAATCAACGAAATTATTATTATAGATTTCCGTCTTGGAAAAACAGAGTACCTGTACTTCTCTTGAATGGTACTTGAAATTCTCACTATTTGCGTCTGAACTGCCGGCGGAGTTTTACTGATTAGTGCTTACTAAAACAATGATAACATTATCATACAGTGCCCTTTTTAGGTTAATGACACCTCATAATGTTCAGGCTTAAAAGACACATCTAATTAAGTTACCGCGGTTAAACCGGTAATGGAAAAGTCAAAAATCTATTCTAATATGGAGTTTTTCACGATCAAAGTTTGGTCTAATACTTGTACTTCCCGAAAGTAAGACTTTTACTTCTCAGATTTTATATTTGTACTTCTAGGTGGGATTTTTCAAAAAAATGGTGAAGGATGTGAACTTCACAATTTGAAATTGTGTACTTCCCGATGCTACCATGTGTACTTCACACTTTAATAACGGGACTCAAACTGAACTTATTTGTTTTAGTTGATACTAATCGATGAAAAAACCACCGGCAGTACACACACATATACTGGGAAGTTCACTCGTGCATCGAGGGAAGTCCAATTACTCCGTTTCATAGTAAGTACACGTAGAATTATCATGACACATCATCATTGCAGTATCTCCTCCCCGGAAGTACACATGGTTGCAGAAGGAAGTACAGAAAAATTCAAAAATTTTGCGGATAGGTCTTGACTCCTTCTTTCTAGCGCAAAAAGAATCACTCGATTCAGAGGTCGGATGGGTTGTTAAATAGTTATTTAAAGGGGCAAAATAGGTGCGTCTTTTCTACCCGAGCATTTTGAGTGGTCATTCACCTAAAACAGACGCTGTTTGAGAAAAGTTATCGTTGTTTTACTGAACACTAATCATGGAAATTCCGCCGGCAGTAAACAAGCAGATATCGGGAAGTTCACACGTGTGTTGAGGGAAGTGTAGTATTCTGTTTTTCCGGGACGGAAATAAATCATACTAATCTTGACGGTTTGAGCTATAGATGCCTCAAACGTTGGTACAAATAGATCCATATGGTGTAATATGAGTCTAATTTCACTTGATAGTGCATTCCACAACAAATCAAATTGCCTAACTAGTCAATTTGATCTCACCACCTCCGTGAAACACCGGTATTCCATTTTTAGAACTTTAAAAATTACTCTTAAACCGTAAAGCATTTGCAAAATCAATGTGAACGAAAAAGTTGAGTATCGTCGGTATCTTTCCAATGCCATATCATTTGCATCATTCCGATAGGTGGTTAAAAAACTGCGGACGAAATACTGTCTGCCCGTATATGGCTCATTCTAGAATATAGTATTTTTAAAATTACTTTTAATCGGTTATGAATTTGGAAACACTGTAAAGGTAAAAGAGTTGCGTAATTTCAGCAGCTTTCCAACGGCATATCATTTGCATCATTCCAACAAGGGGTTGAGAAAATATTCAAAAAATACGTTTGTTGTGATATTTTCAAATTTCGGTATTTTTAAAATTGTTTTAAAACCGTAATGAATTTGAACAAATGATGTGAAAGAAAAAGATGCGGAATTGCATCAGCTTTTCAACGGCGTATCATTTGCTAAATTCCGATAAGTGATTGAGAAATAAATTTGAAAATACGTTCTCTGTGATTTTTCACAGATTCGAGTATTTTCAAAATTGTTAAAAAATCGTAACCAATTTACAAAAATGGTATTACACAAAAAAGATGCGAAATTTCATTAGCTTTTCAAAGATATATAGTTTGCTCAATTTGGATAAACGGTTCACAAAGTAGGTCAAAATTACCGAAGAAAAACACTAGTGAACTTCGCAAATAAGCAGAGAAGTACATATAAAGCACACATGAAGTAGAAATGGTTGTAGGGAACTATTCTACAACCGGTTGTAGAATAGCTCGTGTGTATATATATATATATATATATATATATATATATATATATATATATATATATATATAACTCAGCTAAAAAGGAACCTATTCCTGTTTAAGCTAAACAGGAACTTTCTTAACCTTCACGCGACTGCTAAGTGAACCTTCTCGCGCATGACATGTGAATCTTCAGACGGAACATGAACTGAACATTTTTTCTGAACTTTTTTCTTAACGAAGTGAACTGTTTTTCTGAACTGCACATGAACCTTTTTTCCGAACAAAATGAACTTTTTTCCTAAACGAAGTGAACCTTTTTTCCTGAACTTTTTCCTGAACGAGGTGAACTTTTTTCCTGAACTGCACGTGAACTTTTTTTCTGAACGAAGAGAACTTTTTTCTGAACCTTTTTTTTAATGAAGTGAACTTTTTTTGTGGAACTTTTTTCTGAAACTTTTTTTGAATGAAGTGAACTTTTTTCTGTAATGAAGTGAACTTTTTTTCTGAGAGGTGAACTTCTTTTCTAAACTGCACATGAATTTTATGAATGAAGTGAACTTTTTTTAATCGAAGTGAACTTTTTTCTGACTTTTTTCACCACGTAAGAAAAGCAGTTCACAAACTAGTTCCCAGCTCCAATGTCAAAAACTGAAGAAAAAAGCAGTTCATATCTTCATCAGTGTACAGGATCAGTGAAATGAACCGAACTAAACTGCACAATCAAAAAAGCACCAAAGTGCATCGTCACTGGGGAGCGGTGGTGCAGGCCGGGGGCAGAGGCGGTGCAGCAGCCCGGAGGGGAGCAGGAGCTCTCTCGGAGGGGGCTTGTCACAGCGAGCAGAGCAATTCAAACAGCCAAAAATCGATAGTTTACAACAACGGCAGTAATCGCTTCAGGGTCATATAAAAAAAGGTTCACATCAGGGCGTAAAGCAGTCCACGGTGGTCATGGGCTCATGGCAACATCCAGATGGGGCGGAGTGAGGGCCCAGCAAGGACGGGCGCCGCAGGGGAGCAGAGCCGCCGCCGGGGAGACGGACCGCCGCGCCGGGCAGGAGCAGGGGCGTCTCGTCGGGGATGAGCAGGGCCTCCGCATCGCTGGGAAGGAAGGAAGCCGAGTCGGGGAGAGCCAGGGAGCCTGGGAGGAACAGGGCGCCGCGTCGGGGATGCCTGGGTCGAGGCGGAGGCGCCCGGTGGAGCAGAAGGTCGGGGGAGGGCGGCCACCCGCGCCGAAGGGGGAGGAAGGTGGCGCTCGCAGGAGGCGCCAGGGTCGCGACCTCGGTGGCGCACGCGGAGGAGGCCGGGCCGGGGCGCGCTCGAGGAGGTCGGGTGGTGCGGGCCGCGCGCGGAGGAGGCCGACCGGCGGCGGGGCACGCGCGGAGGAGACCGGCGGCGGCGTGCGGGAGGAGAAGGCCGGGCGGCGGCGGGGCGCGAGACGGAGGAGGCCGGGCGGCGGCGCGCGCGAGGAGGAAGCCGACCGGCGGCGGGGCACGCGCGGAGGCGGCCGGGCGGGAGGAGAAGGCCGGCCGGCGGCGGGGCGCGCGCGGAGGAGGCCGGGCGGCGGCGCGCGCAAGGAAGTTGGGCCTCGGTAGTGGAGTGAACTAGTGGAGGTCGGGCGGTGGTGGGTGGTTTCTGATAGTAGTGGGTCGTGGTAGGTGGCATCAGGGTGTTACCGAAAACAAGGATAGTTCTTACTTAAGCTAAATAGGAACTCTTAAGGGTAGGTTCCTGTTTAGTCCTGCCCTATATATATATATATATGGTTTTTAATTTCATGGAGAATGTGTTTGTAAATTTTTTGGGTGCGCCTAGATTTTAGTCGTCTTAGAATTAGCTTAATTCTCAATTACAGCTAATGTGCAAGTGATACTTTGCATGTTTTCTATCCATGTTCAACTCCAAGACAACACGAATGATGATGCTAATCGGACTGTTCTATATTTGATTAAGGTCTACCTTAATTTTGAGCCGAGTAGGAATTACCAACAACTTCACTTGATCTTTCCCCTAAATTTTATGCGTTTGGGGGTCTCATGCCGATGCTTAATGTGCATTGCCTTAATTTGTAAATAAGTGGCTTCTTAAAATAATACTCCCTTCCACCGCCCATTGATGGAGTAAAAAAAGTAGTATAGCTTTCTTTGACTCTCTTCCATCAGACGTCCCTATTTTTTTCCCCGTTGCTCATCCTTCCACTTCTCCTCCATGTCTCCAAATCTGGTTTCCCCGCTCCCAGAAATCCAGCAAAATTAGATCGCCGACGTTTACAAATGGACCATGAGGTACTGCTTTTGGAGCTTGGAGGACCATGCCGGTCGTCCGCGTTGAAGGCAGCTGGTCAGTCACCTGGTCCGGCCAGGAGTGCGAGGCCTGCGATGCACGTTGGGGCTTATGGATGGCGATCTGTTGGCCATCTACTTGGAGAAGATAAATGGCCTGGTGCCTGGTTGATTTAAATCGGTAAGGACGCTGCCATGATTTGGTACCAGATTGTTTTTTCTTTGCTTTCTATTCTGCAATGGAAATACCAATACATTCTTTTGACATATCATACAGTGCTATTTGTGATATATCATACAGTGCTCTTTTTGTCTCTTCTTTGTCTCAAAAAACATTCGATTCAATCAGAGTGTGAGCTTCACATGGTGCTCCCAGGTTCAGAGATGTTTCATCAGGGCTTCTGTATACGTTCTCATATGGGTTGGAAGCATCTTTTTCCATTCCGTCCTGCACCATAGCATTAGTATCATGCCAAACTATTTTGAAAACTAACTGATTAGTACAGTCGTAGCATTAGCAGGTCTATTTTTTCTCATAGTATCATATATAAATATTCCAAACAGTTAATATTAGTGATTCTCTGTCCAAGGTTTGATTGGCATATGCAGTATTCCAGTATTATTGAGATTTAAGGGTCATACTTTCCCTTTTTTTCCTGTTTGGGTACATCAGTTTTTCCTTCATATGCTTTGGTTTATGTTCGAGGCAAAGTGCATATGTTTAAATATGTCACATACCAATGATTTTATAGAGGTTCATGGCTGTTGTGTTTTGCTTATATAAGTACCACCCTGATGGTGGTCCTGTGAAATAGTTTTTGCAGTTGTCTTATCATATATTTGTTGATCCAAATGATGTTACCTAATTGTCTGCTTCTAAGAGCTTAGATCTGCGGTTGGTTTTGTTACGCAATTGTGTAATATGAACCATGGTGCATTTATCTGTCATATCCATGTAACAGAAGTAAATAACATCTGGTACTATACTGCAGTAAAGACATGAAAATAGCGTAAAAGTTGTTGATCAAGAACCTGAGCATAGCAGCACTTTCTTGCCAACAGTAGAATATAAATCACGGAAAGAAGACCAAACTCAACTTAAAATGAACTATCAAAGAGCTCTCACTTAAATAGAAAAATAATGTTTAATGTCAAGGACAATTAGAGTGATTGGGACAAATCTTGCAGAACATTTAGCACTAAATGATTAAGATTTATATAGCGACAAGACAACACACACTGTTGAAGGAATGCTAACATAAGAAAAGGTTCATGGTAGAACAAAAATCAGTAGAACCATGAAAGCACACCTCCCAGATGAAAGTCAGACATGTAATAGTGCGGATATTTTAGTACGTCTAATTGTGTTAAAAATGTACCTCATTTACTCAGAGTTGGCATCAAGGATTAAAAATATATTTGAGATATATTTATCCAGTAGCAGGAAAGTCATATGAGTCAGCTTCGAAGGTACCAACCGTTCATAAAGCCACTTTTGTCACTTCTATAGGGTATATGATCTTTCTATACCAAGCTTTAGACAATGAAAATAAAAGAGCATTATCACGTTGCAATAGAAAATTTGATTATCTAAATACTAAACATAAATACCAAATGGATTATTTAGGGATGTTAGCTCCAGGCAAATATAAATGTGGCAATGTCATTGAAAAACAGCATGTCAGACTACCTGATGGACATACCTAGAGTGAGTGCTATGCTGTAGCTGCAGTAAACATAGGGAAACATCAAATTAACTACCTTGTCTAATATAGTTCCATGTATAGCTGCCAACACTTGGAGATCCTCAGCTGATACATCGTCAAAAGAAGAAAAAAAAACTTAACTGAAATACCAAAATTAGATACCTTACAATGAAACGGGTAAACAACAATTCTTAATATAATGGACAATTAGCATGATTAGGAATATAGGACACATGGAAAATATATTTGGATGAGCGATTCCGATGTGTACAGATATAACACAGTTCATGGTGAAGGCAATCATAAAAGGGTCATTGCAAAAGACGTACAGTTCAGATCAGGTCGTGAGGCAAAAATTTAGAAGCTTTACTATTTTTTTGGAGCTGCATTGCCCAACGGACAGAAATAATGAAGATTTATTGAGATCATCCAACATTAGAAATAATATATTCAACAACGACGTAGTATAGTATATAAAAAAGGAAATTTATATGAAGAAACCTGCAACAAAATATGTAATCATATTGTATATACATGTTAGCACGTGGGACAAATTTCAATCACAGTCATATAATGCACCACAACAATAAAACAATTTACTCGCTGACGATTCAGTTAATGGAGTATAGTGCTCAAGTGAAGACAGATATTCATACCGGCCTAAGATTTTAGCATCTTGTTTTGCTCCAAACCATATTAAGATTTGACTATGGAAGCATTTGCATGATGAGCTGCCGTGGACTTGCCGGTAAGATCTCGCCGGCATGCTCGTTGCTGACTTAATAGCCTTATGCAATCTGTAGGTTTTAAGGATACAAATTTAAGTATATAAGTACTGTTAGTATTTATACTGCAAGAGATGAAGCATGTATGTGTGCACATTAATCTGATGAACTTCAGTCGTGGTAAAGTTGCTTGCTTCAAAAATACTATTTACATCATTTGTGCTATTTTCTAACGATCAAACATAGCACGTACCTGTTTAATCTCAAGACCGGCCATTGTGAGACGGTGGCTGACGCCGTCGAACGACTGTATGGCCAGGTTGTTGTGCTGCTCCCATACAAACAGATGAACTGCTGCTATGTACTGTCAAACTTAGCACGTACATAGTCTGAAAAAAGCCTGACCTGGTAATACCGGCCATTGTGACATGGTGGCGGACACCATCGTATGACTGTAATCGCCACGATGCCGTGCCGCTCACATACAAACAGATGAATGAATGCAGCTGACCGCGACAACTGCATGTCCGTATACGTCTAAAAAGAAACAAAAAAGACTAATTCCTAACTATATTAAAGACGCCGGAATCGTCAGCCTCTCAGCGATCGGAACACTGTAACTAACACTGTTCATATCTACATTGTTGAACAGTGTTAGCTACTGTGTGTGTTTTTTTTTTGGCTTCCTTTCCCTGGGAAGACCCCGCGTTCCAGTGGCTGCAGTGTCCGGATGGCTACACCGTAACTGCATACTTTTTTTTGCTTCCGATACAAACACAAAAAATGAAATATTTTGCGAACCGAGTTTCCAAATCACGATCCGTTTTCGGGGATGGATTAGTCATGTCGAGAACTTCAAAACTACATCCATGTTGATATGTTTTGATGAAATTTTTTTGTGCACTGCTCGGAGTGTGCAGTTTGTACTGCTTTTTTTTAGCTTTTTTGTCTCACGGAGAGCGGTGGGCCCACGCGCTTTCCCCACTGAAAAGTTCCTGCCTTTTTCAAAAACTGTGAATCGGTCATCCGGCATAACACACACGTGGACCCTACGCTTTTTTGCAGGGAAGTCCCAGCGTTTCCTCCTACGTTTTTTGCAGAAAAGTCCCTGCGTTCTTCAACAAATATGAAACGGTCCAGTGCACACACGTCTCTCGGTCCGTGTTTCCTCCTATATTTTTTGCAGAAAAGTCCCTATGTTTACCACCAAATATGAAACGGTCCTCCGGTCTACATTGCACACACGTCTCTCGGTCCTCCGGCATAACACATACGCGCGGACCCTACTTTTTTTGCAGGAAAGTCCCCGCGTTTCCTTCTACGTTTTCTTGCAGAAAAAACCCTGCGTTCCCCATCAAATATGAAACGGTCCTCCGGTCTACAGTGCACACACGCCTCCGCGCCGTCCGATTCAAATCCAACGGCCCGCGCGACACTTCTGCGAAAAGACCCTCGCATTTACCAAAAACTACGATTCGTTCTCCTTTTCATGATAATATGTACATGAAATATATGAGTGCCGACGAGTAGGTTTCATTCCCATGATCGGTTTCGAATTTGATCGACTCTAGCTCTTCAATTTTGGATCCAAATTCGCAAAAAAATATTCGACGAATTTTGTCAAATTCGTCGCACTCAGTCATACGTTCGAATTTTCCTTTCACGAGCAGATGGATATCACCCTTCCAAACAACTTTCATGTTTTAACATTTTTTTTAACTGACATATACATATTTCTCTCTAAACTCCAGATTATTGTACATACAGTTGCACTTTCACCATCAAAAAATAAATAACGGAATAATCATAGTTTTCCTTGCAAAAAAATCTCCTACCAACCGCACCGCTTCAATAAAGAACAGAGCTAGTTAAGCAGGAAATAGAGCAACCTACCCTACTCTGTTTTCCTCAACCCCTTCTTCCGTCTTGCTCATTCCGCCTTCCGAAGCTACCCGCCTCCAAATCAGCTACCAAACTACAATACGTGTCCTACCTCCTTTCTTTAGTTTTCTCTTATTCAGTGCCTCTATGCATACACTAAAACAGAGAACAAACTCTTTAATCAAAGTTTCTGAAATGTGTGTTTTATCTCTACACCTCTCTATACTACCTTCTCTACACGCAAAAAGGATGAAAAAAAAATTACATCAGAATTATATATCACCCCAATTTTACACTATGGGCGCGGCGTGACGCCGCGCTAAATTTACCTGGTCAATATATCAAAGCTGACCTCCTCAGCGAGCTGTGGAGGCGCCCACGTCACCGGGTACTGTAGGTACTACAGTACGCACATCTTCAGCCCGCGTGTACTGTAGCATTTTTTTTTGTTTTCCCCAGAAAAATCATTTTCCAAAAATCATTTTGACGAAAACATATACGCGAAATATATGCGCGTCGACGAGTAGGTTCAATTCCCGTGATCGGTTTCGAGTTTTGTCGACTCTAGCTTCTTAATTTTGGATCCAGGTTCGCAAAAACATTTGGCGCATTCTGCAAATTCGTCGCACTCAGTCGTCCGTTCGAATTTCCCTCTCACGAGTAGATGTATATCGCCCTACCAAACAACTTCCATGTTCTAACCTTTTTATTTCGACTCTGTTTATTTCGACGGACATATAGATGTACCGCTTTTTCCCAGTTAAGTCCTCACATTTTCCAAAAATTGTTAATCGGTCCTCTGGAATAAAACATTTTTGCAGAAAAGTCCCCGCGTCCTATTTTTTTTGCAGAAAAGTCCTCATGCTTTCCAAAAAATGTGAGCTGGCCTCCCGGAATAAAACATTTTCCTAGCAAAGTCCCCGCGTTTTCCCCAAATTGCAAATCGTTCCTCCGGTACAATCGAACAATTTTTTCCCCTCCTAATATATTTGTCCCCTTATAGTTTAAACCTATTTTCTTCCCCGCACTTCTTTTCACGAACATTATCTATTTTTCCGGTCATGCGTGACCAGTCCCTCACCCTTATGAACAGTTTTTTTCTTTTTGGCTTCTAATAGATTTCTCTCTGTCTTAATTTTCCCCTATTGTTTATTTTTCCACGTTTCTTCTTACGAACATTGCGCACAAATAGCGACTTCAAAATTATTTATTTATTTCTACTCCCTAATTATCCCCTACTATATCTTTTTTTTTCTATTTTTACCTCCCTTACATATTTATTTTCATATTGTTGTAAATTTATTTTTTTCGGTCAACATTGGATAAAACTAAGTAAATCTCTTTTCCCGCAATACGCAAAAGGCAGGATAGATAGACTTTGTATATAGATAGACAATTGGCATTTATGATTTAGAGCGCTTTCAACTTTCTGCCATATACCTCCACTATATGTTTTGTTTGGTTATAACACCACATAATTTCATGTGTGCTTAGTGCAATGGTTGTTCTTTAAATGTATAGATGTATTTTTCTGACCTCAGCCTTGCCACGTCTATCATTGTGTGCGATTGTCCGTATATTTTTCTGACGGTATTCTTATGTGAGAGGACCTACTAATGAGCATGTGAATTTCAACTTTGTGCATATTTTTACAATTATTGCAGCGGTTCTATTCAGAAAGTGCAGTTGTTCTCACAATACATTCATGTTGCTTCTTTTGCATAAGAAAAGCAGAGTGTATCTAGCTGATTTAGAGATTCAGCCATAAGATTCTTCATTTTTTTGATCTCCTCTGGGTGAGGTCACGTTCATTTGAATTTTTGTCTTCCACCGCCACCAAATACATCAACGGAGCAACATTAGAAGAACATCACGGATGTAGACATTAAGCTGCAGTACTCCTGCCACTTGATGTTGCCCATTTAGTATTTGGTTCTCCTTTTATAATAAGGAAGTTATCTGTAGCAGTTTTACCATCCAGAGCTATATTTTATATTTTATCTTCCTGTAATGTGCCACTATATATGAGGTACTTCTACATGTATCATTTTTAATAATGCAACCACATTTATCTATGTAATCCTATGTATACATTCCATCCCTGCATGTATTACTACCCAAGCATAGAAACACTCCATACTAAGGAAACCAATTGCAAGAAAAAATTACATCGATGCATCTAATACCACTACACAAAGCAATGCAACGGGCGCGGCGGTGTCGCCGCGCGAAATTTTCCTAGTCATATCTCATGGAACCCTAAACTGCTCCTTGCGCCGTCCGCAGCCGCACGACTGCGCCGAATTCGTCTCCCCTACAGCAAATCCAGGACCTAGCTTCAGGCAACTTCCATCGAAGGCAGCAGATCAAGTTGGGTCGCCATCCTGAAGAAATAGGCTTTCGCCCCGCTATAATAATAGCAACCACCCGATACAAGTTTTGAGGCCACTGCTGGGGCAAAACAGCACAGTCACACCCAAAAGAAAAGAAAGAGAAAAAGAAAATAAAAGAAAGCCGACATAGGCGGATCAACGAAAACAAAAGCGACCCGCAACCGCTGCGCTCTCTCCGGCAAAGTCCCACCACTATCCTAGCACACTGAATCGTCGCGTACCAAACAACACCTCCAAGAAGGAAAACAGCGACGACGCTGCTGCTGTCCGGACTAGTCCTAGGGTTTCCCCCGGTACGCTACAGGTAGTGGGGAAGAGGTACACCCGACGCCCTTTAGGAAGGAACAGCGACACTCACAAGCATCACCGCGTCGGTGTCAAATGACAAGGATTTCTCCCGACCTCGAAAAAACTACATCCCTGGACAGTCCGACGTGCTCCACCCAACTTGCCACCCACCAACAAACGCCACCACGGAATTGAGGTCACCATTGTCGTATCACCAGGTAAGCGCAGCACGACCGGTCAAACCGAGAGAGACCCGCCAAAGACAGAGCTGCAGTACCACAACCACGTGGGAGGGATCGACCTCCACCGCCATAGACGGTAACCGACCGGACGCAGCACGCAGGAGCACACCAAGCCACATTGGAGCCGGAGGGCGGCTGCAGCACAGCCACCTGGAGGACTACCTCCACCGCCATCGGCGGGTGCCGACCGGACGCGGTAGCAGAGACACACCAGGCTGGGCAAGCCCGGCCGGCCCCTGAAAGGGTCCGTGAAGTCTCCGCCACCACGCTGCTGCACGTAGGCCGACGCCGCTGCTACCCTCAAGATCGGCACCAAAGGCCCGGCCGGACCCAAAAAGGGTCCGCGAAGCTCCCGGCGCCACGCTGCAGAAGACGTGTTGTTGTCGCCGCCACTCCGTCACAAGCATCGCACCTCAGTCAAACCGGGTAGCCGGGTCGAGCTTGGCCCACACTGACTGCAGGGCCCCGGCGGAACCCTATCCACCTGCACCACCAACTGGCGGCGCCGCTGCTGCGCTCACCTCCGGTAGCCGAGAAGAACAAGAGTAGCCGCGCCGCCGAAGCTCACCGCCGCCACACCGCCTCCCGGCCAAAGCCGAGCCGCCGCCGGCCGAGGACCACCGACGCCAGAGAGGCAGAGCCACGCCTCCACCCATCCCGGCGCGGGGAGGGACAGGCCGCCGCCGCCGGCGCCGCGCGGGCCGCGCCCGGCGGCCTCTGCCGACGGCGGCGACGGGAGGAGGACAAGAAAAGGACGGGAAGGGAGGCTCGAGGAGATCAATTCTTGTCCACGGAAACCTGCATCATATACACGTGAGACCCAGGAAGAAAAAGCTAGATCAATTTGGAGAGTCATCATCAGCTAGTAGCAAGTTGCAACACGAACGTAACCACACAGATTGGATGGCACATGCATGCACGTGATGTGACAGGCAGCTGGTAATTTCTTGACATAATATTGCGGAGCTCAATCGCTCGTATGAATTCCCATCCTGTATTCCGGTGGCTCAGTGGCTGGCTATGACAACTCTCCCACGTACAGGTCCAGAGTTTGCACGTAGGTAGGCGCTCGATCGGAATTTGCCCGCTTGATCGCCGATGGAGGTCACGATGATGCAAGCACGTAATATGTGGCCGGCGGCGCATTAAACTATTCTTTTCTTGTATGATGACGGAAGGAAACCTAATTTAATACTAAACCGCAAGGATGAAAGGTTATTCCATTATAATGGCAATGGTGGGTAATTTTACTTCAATCAATTTTTTTACTTTGATCCATTGGTTGACATCAGCTATTTAATTTAATTAACGGTCAGATGTTTCTGATTTTTGTGGGATTTTCTAGTAATTCTCTAATTTTTGGTTAGCCCATAATCTCTACTATATAATATGCATTGAGGTGATGGTTGGTGGTACGTCAAACTATATGTACCCCTTAACTTGCGGGAAATTACCCACCACTGCCCTCGCCAAGTGAAAAAAACGGTTCGATTATTTTTCGTCCCGAGTGGTCAGACAAATCCCCGCACAAGCCATCGACTACAATGTCTTCTCTTCGCCCAATCGCTCCTGTCATGGTGCCGATGACGCTGTCGGGATGGCGGCCATGGGCCAACGTCATGTACGGCCGCATCGAGGCGCCTTCCACGCCGGGAAGCTCTTCTTCGCGGCCTCCGACTGCTCCCTCCGCATCTACTCCACCCTGCCCTCGCCGACGGCCGGACGGCGAGATCCGTGGGGGCAGCGGCTGTGGCCTCGCACGCTTTCTGCGATGGAGGCCAGCGCCAGCCAAGAAGTCCTCTCTGCCTCTCCGAGTGGGTCGCCCTCCACCGCCTCCCAGGCCCAGGGCTCGAGACCATCGCGATCGTCTGCAGGCCTGGTCGTCTGATAATAGCTTGTTTTTCTGTTCGTCCATACGGCTGCTAGGCAGGTGAGCTTGCGTCTCTGATCCGATTTTCTTATCTTTCGATCAAGATAAAGAAGTAGGTCATACTGTTTGTGATTGAATCATTATTACACTTACAGTTCCGCCTGTTGGTTGGCACATCTAGGAAAATATTATGCAATGCTTAATGTTGTTTTGTTTCCACCTGCCCCGTATATTCAGAGATGTGTTGGAGCATCTGCTCCATAAACCTGGTGCCCTTTCTGTATTCTCTTCAGTCTTCACACTTCTAAACATTGTAATTGAAATTTTCGATTGCTATAATTGCTTTCATCATCCGTTCTGCACTTACCATAAGAAGCTGTTCGTGTCCAAGTTGTTCCACTTGGGTGTGACATTGACTGAATTGGTGATTGGTTAGTAGTAGATTGACATGGTCTGGACCTCTAGCTCCTGCTACCTCACGCTTGCAGCATGGTCCGCGATTCCTTAGTTTCTGAATGAATCTGACTGATTGCTGAATATAGTCCTGCTTCTTAACAATGTCCTGCGCTTGATGGGTGACAAAAAATATTCAAAATAATACGGGCAGATTATTCTTTGATGTTCTTAAATATGTGTTGGGAATATTTGTTGGGATTATCGCAAAAAATAGTCCAATGCACCGATGGATAAAAAACAACTCCATGCGAGGCTCCGACGTGCCATTAAAGACCAACGTACCGATAGCGGAAAATATTTGTATAGTTTGTGAACATGGGTTACCCGATTAATAGTTAGATAAATCAATAAATATTTCTTATTATGTGTGACATATGAGCATTTGTAGATATATCACATATAATTATAAACTCTAACTTTGTTAATCTATTGTGTAGTTGTTATTCTAAATATAAATGGTTGAGCTTATTCTCTATGTTATATGTCTATAATATTAATTTTCATTCCATATCAAAAAAAATTATTAATTTTCATTCCATATGACATATTATTACCACATGCTTAGATGACCTGATGGAAAAGGATAACAAATTGGCCGTTGCAACGCACGGGCATTTTGCTAGTCTACTTTTAATATATAATAGATTTTACTTCAATCATTTTTTTTTACTTTGATCCATTGATTGACATCAGCTATTTAATTTAATTAACGGTCAGATGTTTCTGATTTTTGTGGGATTTTCTAGTAATTCTCTAATTTCTGGCTAGCCCATAATCTACTTTTAATATATAATAGATTGCATTGTGCTTTTGTGTGGTCCGCCGGCCGTCCTTCACTTCCCGTATGAAGATCACACGGTCGATTAAAGAACTCTTCTAAATTAATAGGTCGGAAGCCTCTGTTACGATTCCTTCCTCGTTGACTTTTGAACCTGTCATTGGTGTTAGCGACGAGTCCGGAGCCTGCTTCTTCATTCTTCCTTTTGTTGTTGCTGCCCTCATTGGCACTATTTTGATGTTGGTTCCTGCCCCCACTCTTCTTGCTCTTTGTTGCGTTGCCTTCTGCCTCACCATCGAAGGCGTCCTTAGTTTTGTCTGAACCGGCGTACCTATTGGCTGCGTCCATCAATTCTCCCATATTTTTTACCTTGTCTTTCATGCGTTCCAGTTTGTGAATGAGCGGCTCAAATTTGCAATTCTTTTCGAGCACTAGTACCGCAGAACTTGCTGGTATATTGTCCGATGAGTGAATTATCTCTGCGACTCGCCTCATCCAATGACGACTTGATTCTCCTTCTTTCTGGACACATCTTTCTAGGTCTTCGATGGTGCAAAGACGCTTGCACGTTCCCTCGAAGTTCTTGATGAATGCTTCCTTCATCTCCTCCCACGTTGAGTTGGGTGGTAGGTTCTGTAACCAGATATGAGCCGCACCTTCCATCATCATATTTAAATATCTTGCGCATATCTCCTCTGAGGCGTTCAAGATACTCATCCCATCTCGTAGTTATTCAGCCATGTGGTAGGATCCATGCTAGCGTTGTAGTTTTCCACCTTGCGTGGCCCTTTAAAGTCTTCCGGAAAGGGCTCTGTCCTGATCCTTTCGCCAAAACACGCCGGCCCCTTAAGCCGCGAAGACAAAGCCATCGATGTTCTGGCCGGTTGGGTAGTTCCGGCGGGCTGCGCTTGCTCTCTTGGTGCGGTGGCTTGGGCTTCAGCGACTTGTGCTCTAGCTGGCGCGTTGGCTTGTGCCTCTTGCCTTTGCGCGGCTCCCGGGTTATTTCCTGGTGGCCTACTATCGACGCTTCCCTCCGTTGCTGCCCTGTTGTTGTTTGAGGCGGAGTGCGCCTGTCCTTCGCGACCTGTCATGTTCGCTTGCTGCACAACGGCGGTGCTTAGCATCTCTATGGCACGTCGCGCTTCGGCATTGACTGGGTCATCACCGACCGGCATTATCCGAGCTAGGATGCTCTGCATACACATTATCCACAGGGCTGGGATAGTGCCCTTGTGGAGTGTGGAATCTTCTGGGTCGCGGCGAGGGTGGCGACCTGACCTCTTCATTAGCTGACGGCCCTGGGACCGCTACTCATGCTGTCAGTGGGCCGGCCGCGCCAGGCGTAGGGGGAAACTCCACCGTAGGATGAATCGCACGAGCTCGTGCTTGCGAGTTAACTTCTTCTGCTTGAGTCGCAACCAGTGCAACATTGGCTGTTATCCGCTGACGCTCCTCCAGATGTTCTCTCGAGCGAGTCGATCGCGTCGTCTTCCATCCTCTGTACTTCATATAGGAGCTCCGCCCTGGTGGCCTCGATTTCCGTCGCCCGTACGGCGGCGTTTGCGGCTGATACTGGAACGAGCAGCGGGTTGTTGATGGGTACGGATCTCTCGACTTCTCCTGCGGTTCCTGACGCGCTTGCTTCTCCAGCCATGTATATCCCAGTTGGCATTACCTCCTGATCTGATGCTGAGGTTGTCTCGGGGGTATAACCTATGTAGCTTTCTTCAAGGATGGGGATAATAGATCCGAAACTCCGCGAGTCCATACTTTCCTCAGATTCTTCTTCCTCTTATGAGTCACTGATCCGATCTGAATTTGACGAGTTGAAGATATAACCGACGAAAACGTGGATGTCGCCGAACAGAATCACGTACCCAGTTTGCACGTAATCCGCTTCCGGTCCCCACTCTGAATCATCGATCAGTGGAGCGCCATTGACCATCTTCACTTGGCCGACGACGAGGTTCTCCGCCCCTGGCATAGATCCGACGCGGAACGTGACGCTCTTGACCGCAGGCCCCACGGTGGGTGCCAACTGTCGTGGGTTAATCTCGGCAGATATCATGGTGATGACTTCGTAGGTGTGGGGTTTGCGTGAGTCAAGCTTCTCCGAGCTTAAGATCACAGGGCACGAGGAAGACAATGTTTACCCAGGTTCGGCCCCTCGATGCAAGGTAAAGACCTACTTCCTGCCTATCCTAGATTGGAATTGATATGAATATGGTGTTACAAGGGTTGGCGATCGATGTGTCGAATCGCCTTGAGTTCTAGGGTTTGGAACTTGAGAGCTTCGGGTTCTACGTCCCGCGAGTCCTCCTTATATTTATATACATGGAGACGCGCTAGGTTACAAGATAAGTTTCTCTTTCTTGGGAAAGCTTACGCTAGATTCCTTCTTGGAGACTAATCACCTTCGTGTCCTCCAAGCCAAGCTATCTCCAATCTTCTAGATCTTTCTTGCCATGATCTTGGGTCGGCCCATCTTCGTGTAAGCCTGTCAATGGTGCGGCCGTGAACTTGTGATAAGCCGCATTTTGCCTAATAAGTTGTGGGTTAAGTATTCCGCCGACACCCTTCCTCCCTCGCGAGGGCCTCGCGCTGGCGCGGCGCCAGATGCCCGCGGCTGCCGCTGAGGGCCCGGGGGCCGTGCTTCGTCATGGGACGAAGGCATTTGCCCCCCGGAAGGCTTCTGAATACTCCTTCATCCTCCACACGGTCCTTACGGGGCCCGTGCCCCCTTTCTTCGGGTTCTTCCTGGCGATCCTGGAACATTACCAGATCCAGGGTCTTCACTTGCACCCTAACTCGGTGCTTACCCTCGTGATTTTCGCCTTTCTATGCGAGGGGTTCTTGGGTGTGGAGCCATCGGTGGCCTTCTTTCTACGGTTCTTCAGCCTGCGTCTCACGGCTCCAGACCAGCGCTCCGGATGTGTCTTCTTCCGAATCGCAGATGGCATGGCGGGGTCCTTGATTCACCTGGAGGCCCCTAAAAAACAAGAGGATTTTCGTCGGAAGTGGGTGTATCTGGATGCTGGTGCAGCGAACCCCCTCTTGGACGTCCCTGTCACTCCAGCCGTGAGGAATCCGAATTGGACGCACATCAAGGATGTGGCCGGGGACCTCAACTCGCTTGAGAGGGGAATGATGCATCTGCGGAAGGCTGGCCTGACGGGGTAGTTGGTGGTGAAGGAGTTCCTTGAGCGCCATATTGCCCCGCTTCAGGCCCACTCCAAGCGGATGTGGGAGTATGACGGCGTGTTTGATGCGATGCACTTGTCTCCTCAGGACCTGACCCGCCCAGAGCTCGAAAATCTCATGAGGTGCTGTACACAACGGAGAAGCCCGGCGGGCTCCCCGAACGTGCCCTCCCCTTGTACCATCTCGACGCTTCTGGCGAAGTCGTGGCCAAGATGCCCCGCTTCGACCGATGGGGTCTGCGCGCGCGTGGCCAGGTCGGGGAGCGGCCGAATCCCCTTCGGCCCGCCCCCGCGCCTGTTGAAAGTGAGAGCGCGGAGTCCTCTGATGCTGTGGATGGAGGTTCTTCAGTGGCGGAAGAGGCGCCGAACAAGGAGGTGCCGTCCTTGCGCAGGCGCGGTCACTTGGTAGTTTCGTCAAGCGACGAGGAGACCGATGTCGAGCCCGAGGCGTCCTTGGCGCGATCCAGCGCCCCCTCAGGCGGTCCTCAGGAGGCTCGCATGCTGTCTCCTCTGGCGGCAGCCCCCTCTTCAGGGCTAACGAGGCATTCTTGGCTTGCTCGTGACGAGTAAGTTTTTCCGCTCTTAACTTTGTTTCATCCGATTTCTTCCTCCAATTTCGTCACTCCCTCTTTGTTCAGGGAGCTTCCGCAGGCGAAGAGGAGGAAAAAGAAGGGATCCTCGGGCAAAAATGGGCTTTCTTCTCGCGCTGCGAAGTTGGCCACGACGGGGGCCTCGCGCTGGCGCGGCGCCAGATGCCCGCGGCTGCCGCTGAGGGCCCGGGGCCGTGCTTCGTCCTGGGATGAAGGCATTTGCCCCCCGGAAGGCTTCTGAATACTCCTTCTTCCTCCACACGGTCCTTACGGGGCTCGTGCCCCCTTTCTCCGGGTTCTTCCTGGCGATCCTGGAACATTACCAGATCCAGGCTCTTCACCTGCACCCTAACTCGGTGCTTACCCTCGCGATTTTCGCCTTTCTCTGCGAGGGGTTCTTGGGTGTGGAGCCATCGGTGGCCTTCTTTCGACGGTTCTTCAGCCTGCGTCTCACGGCTCCAGACCAGCGCTCCGGATGTGTCTCCTTCCGAATCGCAGATGGCATGGCGGGGTCCTTGATTCACCTGGAGGCCCCTAAAAAACAAGAGTATTTTCGCCGAAAGTGGGTGTATCTGGACGCTGGTGCAGCGAACCCCCTCTTGGACTGCCCTGTCACTCCAGCTGTGAGGAATCCGAATTGGACGCACATCAAGGATGTGGCCGGGGACCTCAGCTCGCTTGAGAGGGGAATGACGCATCTGCGGAAGGCTGGCCTGACGGGGCAGTTGGTGGTGAAGGAGTTCCTTGAGCACCATATTGCCCCGCTTCAGGCCCACTCCAAGCAGATGTGGGAGTATGACGGCGTGTCTGATGCGATGCGCTTGTCTCCTTAGGACCTGACCCGCGCAGAGCTCGAAGATCTCATGAGGGTGCTGTACACAATGGAGAAGCCCGGCGGGCTCCCCGAACGTGCCCTCCCATTGTACCATCCCGACGCTTCTGGTGAAGTCGTGGCCAAGATGCCCCGCTTCGACTGATGGGGTCTGCGCGCGCGTGGCCAGGTCGGGGAGCGGCCGAATCCATTCGGCCCGCCCCCGCGCCAGTTGAAAGTGAGAGCGCGGAGTCCTCTGATGCTGTGGATGGAGGTTCTTCAGTGGCGGAAGAGGCGCCGAAAAGGGAGGTGCCGTCCTTGCGCAGGCGCGGTCACTTGGTAGTTTCGTCAAGCGACGAGGAGACCGATGTCGAGCCCGAGGCGTCCTTGGCGCGATCCAGCGCCCCCTCAGGGGGTCCTCAGGAGGCTGCACGCTGGCTCCTATGGCGGCAGTCCCCTCTTCAGGGCTAAAGAGGCATTCTTGGGTTGCTCGTGACGAGTAAGTTTTTTCGCCCTTAACTTTGTTTCATCCGATTTCTTCCACCAATTTCCTCACTCCCTCTTTGTTCAGGGAGGTTCCGCAGGCGAAGAGGAGGAAAAAGAAGGGATCCTCGGGCAAAAAGGGGCTTTCTTCTGCTCGCACAGGCGTGGTGCAGGCTCCATGCGGCTGAGGAAGATCTCCACCGGAAGGACAAGGAGGTGATTGATCATCGCGAGCAGGCTTTGCTTGAGGCGAAGGAGATCCAGCGTGGTGCCACCCTTGAAGCTGAGGAGACTCTGCGCCGTGCCAAGGAGCGATTGGCGGAGGTGGAGTCGCGCGAGGCTTCTCTGGAGGAGAAAACCCACGAGACCTCTTCGAGGCTCCAAGAAAGGGAGGCGGCCATCGCTATGGCTGAGAGCGACTTGGGCCCCCGGGAGTCAGCCGTCGCCCGGCGTGAGCAAGCTCAGGAGGAACTCCTTTCTGAGATGAAGCGCAGCCAGGCTTTGGTTGCGGAGCGAGATGCCTCCATTGCTGCTGCTGAAGAGGCCCACGCTGCGCGCCTCAAATCCGAGTCAGCCAAGGCCGAGACTGAGATTGAGATGAAGATCCAGGCCGGTCGCGAGGCCTATGAGAAGGAGTTCAGCCTGGCCATGGAAGAGGAGCGAGCCGGTTTCTCCGCAAAGGAAAGCGAGCTTCTTGAGAAGATCCGGGGGCTTGAAACAGAGCTTCGAGAGGTAAGGGCTGCTTTGCGGACATTGATGACGTGGAACGCACGTTCGCTGAGAAACCCCAAGAGGAAGGTATGATGTAGTCAGCAGCAAAGTTTTCCCTTGATTACAAAACCAAGGTTGTCAGATCCAGTAGGAATTGGACGAGCTTCAGAAAGGTGTCAGCGGCGCCGTTACCCGATCACTGACGTGGACCTGCACACACACAATCAAAGTACATTGCCCCAACGAAACAGGAAGGTTGTCAATCTCGCAGGCTTGCTGAATAGAAAGGATTAAACGTATGGTGTAAAATATGATGATGAACAGAAAAGTAGCAGCAAGAAGTAATGTAGAGCGTGGTGAAAACGGTGTTTGTATCAGTGTGGAATAAAGGACCGGGGTCCACAGTTCACTAGTGGTGTCTCTCCATAAGACAAATAAACATACATGTTGGGTGAACGAATTACAGCTGGGCAATTGACAAATTGCAAACGCATGGCAATGCAATATATGACAAGCACATGTTCATTGTTATATCTATTTGGCATTACAACAATATACATAGACCGCTTACTAGCTCCATCTATGACTCATAATCCACTCACAAGATAGCTTCCGGGTCTCCCATGAGTATTAAGTTGCAAGCAACAGATTATAGCATTAAGCAAAGTGTGTAATGTAAACAAACGCATTAGATTTAACAGCAGTACCCTTAAGCTAAGCATCGGTTATTTTATCGCTAGTGGCAACAGCACATCTACAACCTTAGTTGTTTCTGTCTATCGAGCCCAGGCTTCTAGAGGCATGAACCCACTATCTAGCATAAATACCCTCTCCTGAAGTCATTAGCATCTACTTGGCCAAAGCATCTACTAACAACGGAGAGCATGCAGGAACATAGATAAAACATAATATAGATAGATGAACAAACTTGATCATAACTTCACAATTCATCGGATCCCAGCAAACACAACATGTAGCATTACATAAAGATGATCTTGATCATGTTAGGCAGCTCACAAGATCTAAACATGATAGCACAAGGTGGAGAGACTACCAACTAGCTACTGCTATGGACCCGTAGTCCCGTGGAGAACTACTCACGCATCACTCCAGAGGCAGGCATGGTGATGTAGAGCCCTCCGGTGATGATTTCCCCTCCAGCAAGGTGCCGGGAAGAACTGCAGAAACCCTCCCGATCTAGGGTTGAAGACGACGGCGGCCTCGGAACTTTTCGTGGATTTTTGCTTGGGTATCTAGGGTTTCCCGATTAGATGCAATTTATAGGCGAAAGGGCGGCGTCGGTGGCCAGCCGAGGTGGGGCGGCGGCCTAGGTGCACGACCCCACCATGGGCCACGCCGTGGGCCCGCCGGCCTGCCTGGTGTGGCCCCCGGCTCCGTCCTCCTGGCTGCTGCTCCGTCTCGGTCCAGAAATAAATCAGTTAAATTGGCGTCCGATTCCGAGAATATTTCCAGAATAGATTTTCTGAAACAAAAAGACAGCAGAAAACAGGAACTGGCACTTTGGCATCTTGTTAATAGGTTAGTCCCAGAAAATGCATAAAAATGATATAAAGTGTAAGATAAACATGTGGTAATTAATATATAATAGGCATGGAACATCAAAAATTATAGATACGTTTTGGACGTATCAAGCATCTCCAAGATTAGTTCCTACTCGTCCTCGAGTAGGTAAACGATAACACAAAGATAATTTTTGAGGTGACATGCTACCAACATAATCTTGATCATATAGTAATGTAAAGCATGTGAGCTGAGATCAAATCATTCAAAGCAAAAGTCTATGTTTGATATTAAACACATAGATGAATAAAGCAAGACAATTAAACAAGTAAAAACCTTTCATGGAAGATGCTATAAAGACATGAGACCGTACAAAGTTCATTATAGATGTTTTAAGCATTCAGTATAGAAGTTATCCTTCTACTCAAGCATCCAGCAATCTTTCACAAACATAGAAAGGATCCAGTCAAGCAAAAGTATCACAAACGTAATGAATTCACTGGTTAGAAGTTTTACTCAACCGGTGAGCGTAAGCATTTGGTATTGGCACCAGGATGTTATGGCAAAGAGAATAACAATGGGGGTTTGGAAGGCCAATGGAAGAAAGGCTCACAAAGCTATAAATGATCATTAGACAAGAGGAAGTCTTATAATCGAATCTATGCAAGGAGTAGTGATTGTCATGCAACGGATGCACATAGAGCTATAAGTGTATGAAAGCTCTCCAATGGAACTAGTGGGGGTGCATCCAACTTGGTTGCTCATGAAGACCTAGAGCACTTTTGAGGAGGCTCATCATTGGAATATACAACCCAAGTTCTATAACGCAAATTCTCCACATAGTTATACTAATGAAACATGAGAACTCTCTCATATGAAGCATAGGTGCTACTAGCACAAATGATGACTATAAAACTGGTGCTAAACATGAGCACAAGTGTGGATAAAGGATAGTAATGTTGCCCCCTCTCTCTTTATTTCTTTTCTTTCCTTTTTTTTTTTCTTTTTTCTCTTTTTTTTTCTTTTTTTCTGTTTCTCTTTTCAATGGCCTCCGTGGCTTTTTCACTTTTCTCTCCCTCACTGTAGGGACAACACTCTAATATGACAACACACTTTTTGGTACAAATAACTCATAATGAATAAAAACATGATGTATAAAATTGTATGTCTCTGCCAGTGTAGCAGGATGTGCAATGATCTAGCGTAACATGGGTAAAACCACACATCAGCTATATAGAATCATGCAAAGCAATATATAACAATGATGAATGACAACAAGTCATGTAATGTAAGGTGGAAGTTGCATGGCAATATATCTCGGAACAGCTATGGAAATGCTGTGATAGGTAGTTATGGTGGCTGTTTTGAGGAAGATGTTTGGCTTATGTGTAGGAGAACAAGATGAAGTTCTCCCACGGGGTTGGATGTACTGGCGAAGTATGCACAACTCTCAATGTGAGCAGAAGGCAATGCACATCACCGAAGAGGCTAGCAAAATATGGATGGTGGAAGTGCCAAAAATCGTAACTCAACATTAGTCAAAAGGAACTCACAAGTTTATTGCAAACAACTAGCAGGTTCAACATTAAGAGCATGATTAAATTTACCCCAAGGAGGGTTGTTCACGGAGGCACAAGTACCCCGCTAGATCCCTCGACCTTAGCACGCAACTATGTTGTTTCCAAAAAACCTTCAGACGTGAGAAGTTATCAAGTCCAACTACACCTTCAGCAATTTTAAGAGTTTGTAGTACGGTACAAGCTTTAATAACACAACCTCTAATCAGATTTTGGCTTTAATTAACCAGCAAGCATTTAACATCTAATTTCTTAATATCTCAAAACATTTGCAAGGAATCAAGTTATCAAAGTTCAATGATCTACAAGACTATGCAAGTTTTTCCATTATACAACTACCACACACTTTAGCATTTTCTGTTCCAACCAGACGCCAATTATACAACTCTCCAAACAAATATAAGTGAAGAAAGAGAGTACTTTCTATAAAAGAATTAATAGCTCTGAACAAGAGATACATGAAAAACAAGAGCTAATAGCATAGCAATGCTAAACAAGAATACTCAACAAGTATAAGTGAATAACAGGAGTATTCTAAGCAAAAGCGGAGCGTGTCTCTCTCCCAAATAAGACTGCTAGGATCCAACTAAGTTATGATCAGAAAACAAAACAAAAACAAACAGAAAATAAAACACACCGACGCTCCAAGAACAACACACAATATGTGAAGCAATAAAAATATAGTCTCACTAGAGGTGACCTGATAATTTGTTGATGAAGAAGGGGATGCCCAAGGCATCCCCAAGCTTAGACGCTTGAGTCTTCTTGACATATGCTGGGGAGATCCAAGGGAGCCTCCCCAAGCTTAAGCTTTTCTCTCTTCTTGATCTTCTTATATCATCCTCCTCTCCTAATACTTGAAAACTTCATTCACACAAAGATAACTCGCAAACTTCATTAGAGGGTTAGTGAAAGGACATTTATTACCCCCTCTATGTTTTGTGTGTTAGATAACAACACCGTGAAAGTTTAATATGTTGCTGAGTGATTTCAGAATTGTCCGGTATCTCTCCGTATTCAAAAAGAAGAAAGAAAGTTCGGGATATCGGAAAAGAGGCGCGTGCCCTGGGTGGCCGGTTCCCAGGCCGGCCAGGCCGGCTCCAGGCCGGCCGGCTCGGCTGGGTCGCCGGCTCCCAGCCCGGACCAGTCCGGGCCCCTGGCCGGTTGGCTCTGCTGGGGTGCCGGCTCCCAGGCCGGCCAGTCCGGCCCCCATGCCGGCTCCTCTGGATCTGGGCTCAGCTCGCCAGGCCGGCCAAGCCGGCTCCCCAGCCGGCCACTCTGCAGCCTCCAACGGCCACTTATTGGAGGGGCTTTAAATAGCCCTCCACCTACCTTGAGACAAGGCTTGAACACCTTGAAGAACACCATTGATTGCAAGCTCAAGATTTGATAGATCTCCCAATCCCTCCACCCAAACTCGTTGATACTTGGAGGATTGAAGGAGAAGCCCGGATCTACATCTTCACCAAGCCGTTCTTCATTTCCCCCTCATTCACTTGAGGGACCTTTGCTAGGATTTCCATTGGAAAACCTAGCCCATATTGTACTCACTTGATTGTCTTTGTGACAGATTGTAGCTGTTTGGGAGCCCCCAATCCTTTGTGGGTTGTGCCCCATCGTTGTTGTAAAGGCTCCGGACTCCGCCTTGAAGGTTTCCGATAGTTGAAGTGAACCAAACCTTTGTGGTGCGGTTCATCGGAGAAGAGGGTGAGGCCTTTGTGGCCGTTGAGACCTTTGTGGTTCACACCTCTCCAACGAGACGTACTCCCCTAAAAAGGAGGAACTCGGGATTACATCCGTGTCTCCGCGTGCTTTGACTTCGGTTACCTCTATCCTTGTTTACCGCCTTATTATATGTCTTGCTTAGTTGCTAGCTTGTCATATAGGTAAATTCACCGTAGTTGCATATCTAGAGAATTTACCTTTTGTGTCAAGCCTAATTGAAAAAGACTAAAATTGGAGTAGCACCTATTCACCCCCCCCCCCTAGGTGTCATACCGATCCTTTCAATTGGTATCAGAGCTAGGCTCTCTTGTTTTGGGCTTAACCGCCTAAGAGAAGTATGACACAAAGTGAGGATGAGGCCGATCTTGCCAAGGCCAAAGAGACCATGGCATCCATGGCCGATATCAAAAAGTTGGAAACAACATTGACATCGTCCATGAATGACATGAATGTCAAATTTGGTGAGTTGCGTGACATGCTCATGAAACTCACAAATGCCAAGGTTTCGGAAACCATCCCACTAGAGGGCATCTCTAACTCCGATGAAGGTGATTCCGAGGAGGGTAAAAAGAAAAATGAGAAGGGGGTGGAAACCACCTCCGGATCTAAACCAACTCCTCCACCTCCTACCAAGCATGAAGATGGGAAGGAAGAGTACCATAACGTTCCGGGATGGTACCCTATCGACCCACCTATCACCACCCGCATAAACCCCATTGGTCCTCCACCTAAGCTTAATGCATTAGCTTTGCTAGTTGGCAACGCTCAATGAAATCTCATATTAACAGTGCCTCTATCGAGCTTTGGAGGATCATTGAAGATGGTACAAGGTTGCGGATCCAAGCAATGTGACAAGAAGAGAATTTGCCGAAAAGCAACTCAATGCCTCCGCACTCCATATGATTGAACTTTCAGTGGTGAAAGTGACAAGCATTATGTTCTCAATGCCACCACCGCCAAAGAAGCTTGGAATTGTCTTGAGGTTGCATTTCTTGGGAATGAAAGCATGAAGAGAAACCGATATGAGTCTTTGAGCAATGATGCCGAAGGCTTCTACATGTTTGACAATGAGACATGAAGACATGTATGGAAGACTCAAGACTCTTGCAAAGGCCTTCTTTGATGTGGGGGCAACCTATGTGGATGATGCTTATGTCAAGAGGAAGTATGTGAATGCTCTCTTGCCTTCGAGCCCATCGAGTGAAGTCCATTCAAGGAAGACACAACTACAACGAAATGACATCCAATGAAGTTATGCAAGAAGTGCAAGCCTCCAAGGTTGCCACCAAGAATGCCGAAGATAGCCGTGCTAGGGCCATGGGGATGAAACAAGGCCCCTCACTTGCTTTGAAGGCCAAGGTGGTATGTCTTGATGAGGTTGAAGCGTGCCCAAGCAACATTGCTCCAAATGATCTTGAACCGGCTCTAAATGGTCATATAGCTCTTGCCACAAGAGAGTTTTGGCAAGACCCGGCAAAAGCTAAAGCCAAGGTTGATAAAGAGAACAACTCAAGTGGGAAGAAAGAGCTAGCCTCAAAGTGGAAGACGTGCTACAATTGTCATGACAAGAACCACTACATAAGAGAGTGTCCTTATGAGAACCGAGAGCAAAATGGTGGGAAGCTCATCCCCAAGGACCATCAAGTTGATCCAAAAGAAGCCCGCAAGACCAAGGAAGCCTTTCTTCAAGAAGGCACCAAGAATTGTGTTGGTGGCACAAGAAGAATATGCCACAAGTGATTCCGAAGATGAAGATGCACCTACTAAAGAGGTAGCCGCATTGGCTATTGTATCAACTTCATCATCTTCTCTCTTTGAATCCCCCAATGAGAACTTCTCCACCAACAACGCTCGTTGCCTCATGGCTAATGTCACCGAGGTATCATCTCCTTCTCCCAAGACTATGCATGAAATGAGTGATCAATCTAGTCTTGTGATTAAGAAGAACTTGTTGCTTTCGATACTTTCATGACTAACTTGCAAGGTGAAGCTAAGGAACATGTTGAGTCTCTCATGAGACAACTATGTGCGGCCGAAGAACTTCTTCAAGAAAAGAGTAAGATTGAGAGAGAGGATTCTCTCACCATTGCCTCTTTGAATGCTTCCGTAGCATCCTTGAATGCCTCTCTTGATGAAGAGAGTGAAGAAAGATGTTCTCTTGAGGAAAGACTTGAGTCTCTTGATGCTAAAAATGATGATATCATTAATAAAATCATTAAGGATAGAGATCATGTCTTTGCTAAATATAAAGTGCTTAAAAAGGAGAAAGTTGAACTTGGGGTTGCTAATGCTAGACTTCTTGAGGATATGGAGAAGCTTGACAAGGCTCACAAGGCCTTGGAAACACTCACTCCCTTTTAGTCAAGTCTCATGAGCAACTTCAAACTCAACTTTCTAAATCTAGCTCAACTAGCATATCTATTCTTCCTCGTGTTCATGAAAATGTTATTGAAGAAAATGTTAGTGCCAAGACCTCTATTCCCAAAGGTAAAGATAAGGGTATTGCTTACTTATTTGAGCAAAAACCACACAAAGGGAAGGAGGGTCTTGGTTATGTAGCCGAGCCCAAGAAGAAAGTGGGCAACAACAAGAAGATCAAGACCAAGCCCGCACAAGCCAAGACTTCCATTGCGGTGGTAGTGCCACAAGGGGCAAGACCACTCGTAGTGACTTTGCGGGGCATAACAACCCCAACTATATTCTTTATGTTGATTATTATGGGGATGTTTATGCTCAATATGTTGGTCCATATGATGGTTACATTGATTACTCTATTTGGGTTCCTAAGACCCTTGTTGCTAACCAAAGAGGACCCATTGAGAAATGGGTACCTAAATCCAAGCAATGATTTCTTGTAGGACTATGCTTCCGGTGGATCGAAATGGGTGGTTGATAGTGGATGCACTAGTCATATGACCGGAAGCAAGGAGATTATGACGGAGTTGAGACCAAATCTAAATAACTCATCCGTCTCTTATGGTGACAAGTCAAAGGCCGAGGTAAAGAGTCTCGGCAAGGTGGTAGTTGCAAGGGATATCACCCTTGTAAATGTCATGCTTGTTGAGTCTCTAGGTTACAATCTTATGTCCGTTCGTGCTCTTAATAAGATGAACTTTGATGTCCATTTTACTATTGATATGGTGGTACTCTTGAGGAGCAAGACTCTAAAGGTCATGTTCGTTGGGTATGTTGAAAATGAGTTGTTTGTGGTAGACTTTTCGGGGTCTACCAACACTCAAGCAATATGCCTATTCGGAAAGGCCGACGTGGGGTGGTTGTGGCATCGCCGCTTGTCCCATGTCAACATGAGAACTTTGCAAAGTCTTCACAAGGGTGGCCACATTCTTGGACTAAAAGAGGATGTTTCTTTTTCTAGAGATCGTCTTTGTAGGGCTTGTGTTGAAGGAAAGATGCATGATTCTCCCCATCCGGGCAAGACCATCATTTCATCAAAGAGGATATTGGAACTTCTTCATGTTGATCTCTTTGGTGCCGTGCCTCAACCTAGTCTTGGTGGGAAGAAATATTGTTTGGTGATTGTTGATGACTATTCAAGATTTACTTGGGTTTATTTCTTCAAGACGAAGGATGAAACCCAACAACCGTCATCGACTTTTCCAATATTGTTCAACGCCAATACAATGTCCCTATTTTGGTCATTAGGAGTGATAATGGCTCCGAGTTCAAGAACTACACCTTAAATGAGTTTCTTAGTGAAGAGGGGATTCGTCATCAATATTCCGCTGCATATACCCCTCAACAAAATGGTGTAGCCGAAAGGAAGAACCGGACTCTCATGGATATGGCAAGGTCTATGTTGGCGGAGTTTAAGTCTCCACTATTCTTATGGGCCGAGGCTATCTCCACGGCGTGTCACTCATCTAACCGGTTATTCTTTCGTGTTGGCAAGAAGTTTACATCTTATGAGATGCTCACCGGCAACAAGCCCAATGTCTCCTACTACCGAGTTTTGGTTGTAAGTGTTTCTATAAGAACAAAAGTGTTCGTTTGTCTAAATTTGAATCTAAAGCTTTAGAGGGTGTTTTTGTTGGTACGGTGCCGAATCTCACACCTATAGAGTCTATGACAAGACCGTTGGGAAAGTCATAGAATCTTGTGATGTGAGGTTCGATGAGAATGACGGCTCCCAAGTGGCGCAATTTCATGTTTGTGATGTAGATAATGAGGAACCTCAAGATGCAATAAGAAGAATGGGGGTTGGTTTCCATCGCCCCATTGAAATCCATCATGAGCCTCCTCAAGCAAGTCCTAGCTCCACTCAAGTGGAGACTCCATCATCACAAGTTGAAGTTGCACCTTCTATGGAAGCAAATGATGCACCTACCCAAGAACAAGTTCAAGACCCTCCTCAAGTTGACCATGTTGCTATGCAAGAACCAAGTTCTCCTATTGTTGATGCTAGCCAAGGTCATGACCAAGATCAACCCTCTCCTTCCTTTGTTGAAGATGCTTCAAGATGATCAAGGTCAACATCCGGTCAAGACGGGGACTCAAATGATCAAGATGATCAAGCGAAATTCCTCGCATCAATGAGGATATCGAAACCCGTCGTATAGCAAGAGTCAAAAAGGATTGGAGAAGAAAGAGTCTTCATCTAGAAATATCATTGTTAATGTCAAGAACAAGGTCACCACAAGAAAACAATTGGCAAATTTCAATGAACATCAAGCCCACATCTCTATGGTGGAACCAAAGAAAGTCTTTGAAGCTCTTGAAGATCCGGATTGGTTGGAAGCCATGCATGAAGAGCTCAATAACTTCAAGCGCAACAAAGTGTGGAATCTAGTGGAGAAGCCAAAAGATTGCCTCAATGTTATAGGCACCAAGTGGATATTCAAGAACAAGCAAGATGAGCATGGAATGGTTGTGAGGAACAAGGCAAGATTGGTAGCTCAAGGGTACTCTCAAGTTGAAGGCATTGATTTTGGAGAGACCTATGCTCCCGTGGCTCGCCTTGAGTCCATCCGTATCCTTCTTGCATATGCATCACATCATAATTTCAAGTTGCAACAAATGGATGTGAAAAGTGCCTTTCTTAATGGTCCTTTAAAGGAGTTGGTATATGTTAAGCAACCTCCGGGATTTGAGGACCCACACTTCCCTAACCATGTCTACAAACTTGATAAGGCGCTCTATGGTCTCAAACAAGCACCTCGTGCTTGGTATGAGCACCTAAGAGAGCTATTGGTAGACCGTGGCTTTGAAGTGGGGCAAATCGATCCCACTCTTTTTACCAAGAGGGTTAAAGGGGAGCTTTTCATATGCCAACTTTATGTTGATGATATCATATTTGGCTCTTCTAACAAAGCTTTTAATGATGAATTTTCAAAGCTTATGACCGATAGGTTCGAGATGTCCATGATGGGAGAGTTGAAGTACTTCCTTGGTTTTGAGATCAAGCAATTGAGTGGAGGGACCTTCATCTCTCAAGCCAAATATATCCAAGACATGCTCAAGAGGTTCAAGATGCAAAATGCTAAAGAGAAGAAGTTTCCTATGGACACCAAGTGTCATCTTGAACTTAATCCAAAGGGTAAAGATAAGGATGTTGATCAAAAGCTCTATCGCTCTATGATTGGTTCTTTGCTTTATCTTTGTGCATCTAGACCCGATATTGTGTTGAGTGTAGGAGTGTGTGCAAGGTACCAAGCGGCTCCCAAAGAAAGCCACCAAACGGCGGTTCTTCGAATCTTTCGATATTTGGTTCATACCCCAAGGTTTGGTTTGTGGTATCCTAAAGGCTCAACATTCTCTCTTGCCGGTTACACGGATTCGGATTGGGCCGGTTGCAAGGATGATAGGAAATCAACTTCCGGGGCTTGCCAATTCCTTGGTAGGTCCTTGGTGAGTTGGTCTTCTAAGAAGCAAAATTGCATATCTCTCTCCACCACCGAAGCCGAGTATGTGGCGGCCGCTAGTTGTTGCACTCAATTGTTGTGGATGAGGCAAACTTTAAAGGAATACGGTGTCCATTGTGACAAAGTGCCTCTTTTATGTGACAATGAAAGTGCTATCAAGATTGGACAACCCGGTGGAGCACTCAAGAACGAAGCATATTGAGATTCGCTATCACTTCATCCGTGATCACATCAACCGGGGTGACATTGAGCTTGGCTATATTCCCACGAAGATCCAACTTGCCGATATGTTCACGAAGCCACTTGATGAAGCAAGGTTCACTTATTTGAGGCATGAGCTAAATATCATCGATTCGGGGAGCGTCGCTTGACTATCTTGCATACACACCTATTTCTTAGCTATATGTTTGGTTTAGGTGTAGGCATGGACATAGGGGGAGTGCGGTCCTAATCCATTGGACTATCCCTCCCCCCATTATGCCGATAGTAAGAACTCATTTTGTCTCTATTTTCGTTCTATGAATTGTGAGCTTAAATGACGAGTAGTGGCGGTGAACCCAAGATATATCTTCGCGGTGTCACACCACATACACTCATACATGGTGGCCTAGGCCACCGCCCTCTTCTTTTGAAGAGTTGAGTCTTGTTCGAGTGTTCATTGCATTTGTTGTTTTTCACATCTAATCACTTCCAATGTTGCTATTTGGGATCTTTTGTTTTATCCATTGGAAGTGTGAAGATTTCTTCATGTTTGCATCCCCCCGTGTCACTCTCAATTGCTCCATGGTTATTCTTGAAGATGGTTATCCAAAGCAGTCCAGCAGCCATCAAAGTGGTGTTTGATTCAAAGGCTTTCAAGAGGAGAAGAGTTTCGGTGTTTGTGCCAAGGTTTCATGAAGAAAAGAAGTGGTGAAGGGAAAAATCTGCCTAGCCGGCCCTCAGGCCGGACCAGCCGGCCGCTGTGCCGGGCGCCTCGGGTGCTGCCCGGTTCCCTGCCCGGCTCGAACCGGCTCCTGCCGGGCGCCTCGGGTTGCAGCCCGGCTCCCTGGCCGGCTCGGCCGGCCCCCGTGCCGGGCAGGCAGAACATGTGGTTTCGATCTAAAGGGAGGTCCCGAACGTTTTCCTCACTTCTTCCTCCTCCCAGCCCGTGCTCCCCTCCATGGCTGCCCCTCCCGTGCTCCTCCACCGCCCCCCCTCCATTAGAGCCACCCCCACACCCTCCCCTGCCTCAGATCTGAAAGATCCCCTCCAGATCTTCCTTTCCATCCACAAGATTCATCCTTTGGTGAAGTTTTGGGGGAGCTCTCCTCCATTGTTGGTGTGTGTGGGGATTTCTTGGTGAAGCTCCGAGTTCGTGGCAATGGCTGATGATTCAACGTTTGATGGACTTGAGGATCTTGAGGACTCCACCCCCCTTTCCTCGAGGTACCGTGCTCTCAACACCAACTCCAAGAAGATCAAGAAAGCAGGCAAGAAAAAGGGGCCTTCCCTTCCAATCCAGCGGAACCGGTACGTTCATCTTGGATCAAAGTGCCTAGTGATGAGTTTGAGCATGATCGGTTGGAGTTCAATCCATATGCTTTTCCTCACTCCACTTGCCCGGAGGATAGCCGTTTTTATTGCAAGATGCATCTCCAAATGTTTGATCAAATCATAGAACCCATGAGGAACTCTCATGTCTCCACGTTTTGCTTCAATGTGGATAGTGCAAGTGATATTTGGCCGGAGGTGATGGAGGTTATGGACTTTCATGGCATTTCTAATCTCATGGGAGTGGGTACACCTTATTCTCCCGATTTGCTTCAAGAATTCTATGCCACAGTTTATTTCTCAAGGGAAGAACCAAGGACTATGACTTGGATGAGTGCCGGTATCAAGTGTGAAGCCTCCCTTGCTGAATTTGGTGCTCTCCTTGGCATCGAGGAGCTCCCTCATTGCCCCATGGCTTATGTTCGTATTCACTCACAAACCATCATGAAAGCCGATCCCGCGATCCATCATTGCTATCCTCCCGGAATGGGTCTTGTTGGAAAGGTCCCCAAGTGCACTCATATGACTCCATTTTGGCAAACCACTTATGCTATTCTCCGGAACACTATCGCTGTCAAAATGGGGGAGAAGACTGAGGCTCGTGCATATATGATTAATCTCCTTCATCACATTTTGCCCACCTTTTGGAGGAAGAAGAAAATTGATGTTCTTGACTATATGTGGGAAGAGATGCACACCGTGGTACTTGACAAAAGGGTTCCCATCTATGGTCCCTATCTTCAGAAGCTCTTTGAGAGGAAGTTGGATCAAGTCGCGCTCAATGCCTATATCCCTACTTTGTACACACCTACTCTTCATTCCTTACCCGCTCGTCCTCCGAATGCGGTCATTCCTTCTCAAGAAAAGCGTGCTAGAGCTGCAGCCCCTGAAGCTCATGTTGAGCCCCCCAAGAAGCACGGCTTGTAGATGCTTTCAAGAAGATGAATTGCTTTTTTGTGGATAAGCAAGTCAAGGATTTCAAGGCATATCGCAAGCAAAAGTCTTATAATCGTAATCAAAGAGCAATTATGAAGAAACTTGACTTCCCCGAGCCTTCTCATTCAACTTCAGCCGAGGTCTCGGAGAACACTTACATGTCCAAGAACACCTATTGGTTCGGTGATGATGCTTCCTCTCTTGCTCCCTATTATCCGGGCTCCCAAGGTGAATCTAGCTCCGGTCAAGCGTTTGGTGGTGGAAGTGGTGCTGCTCATGATGATGAGGAGGAGTTTCCCGATGAGTGATACATGGGCTCTCTCGTGTCTTTCTTCCTTTTTGGTGTCTTGATGCCAAAGGGGGAGAGATATCCGAGGGGATTTGCATTCATGCATGGTTTCTATTTGCATTTTCGTTGTCTTTCATCGCATTTGTTTTAGTTGAACTTTATGTGGTTTGTGCTCGTGGAACCTTTATGTTCATGGAACCTTATGTGGTTATGTTGTGGAACTTTGCGATCACTATTGTATGAGATGGATAAATTATTGTATGAATCTATGGATTTCGGTATTCGGATTTATCTATGGTTGAGATTTTAGGATATTGTGCATTGATATTAAACTATCTACATCTATTGGTACAAGGTATGATCTTCTCCAAATCTCAACTTTGTTGGATATGTCTATGGATGTGCGACTATGTTGGTTCTATATCTTGTTGTTTATCTTGTTGGGAATGTGTCCCCCCTTATATGTGCATTTGCATTCCAAGGCAAACAAAATATATGCACACATGTAGGGGGAGCCATTTCTTCGTCTAAACATGATATAGTGTGGTCTCAATTGCAAATCCGTGTGTTGTCATCTAACACCAAAAAGGGGGAGATTGAAAGGACATTTATTATCCCCTCTATGTTTTGTGTGTTAGATAACAACACCGTGAAAGTTTAATATGTTGCTGAGTGATTTCAGAATTGTCCGGTATCTCTCCGTATTCAAAAAGAAGAAAGAAAGTTCGGGATATCGGAAAAGAGGCGCGTGCCCTGGGTGGCCGGTTCCCAGGCCGGCCAGGCCGGGCTCCAGGCCGGCCGGCTCGGCTGGGTCGCCGGCTCCCAGCCCGGACCAGTCCGGGCCCCTGGCCGGTTGGCTCTGCTGGGGTGCCGGCTCCCAGGCCGGCCAGTCCGGTCCCCATGCCGGCTCCTCTGGTTGGGCTCAGCTCGCCAGGCCGGCCTCCAGGCCGGCCAAGCCGGCTCCCCAGCCGGCCACTCTGCAGCCTCCAACGGCCACTTATTGGAGGGGCTTTAAATAGCCCTCCACCTACCTTGAGACAAGGCTTGAACACCTTGAAGAACACCATTGATTGCAAGCTCAAGATTTGATAGATCTCCCAATCCCTCCACCCAAACTCGTTGATACTTGGAGGATTGAAGGAGAAGCTCCGGATCTACATCTTCACCAAGCCGTTCTTCATTTCCCCCTCATTCACTTGAGGGACCCTTTGCTAGGATTTCCATTGGGAAAACCTAGCCTCATATTGTACTCACTTGATTGTCTTTGTGACAGATTTGTAGCTGTTCGGGAGCCCCCAATCCTCTTGTGGGTTGTGCCCCGGATCGTTGTTGTAAGGGCTCCGGATTCCGCCTTGAAGGTTTCCGATAGTGGAAGGTGAACCAAACCTTTGTGGTGCGGTTCATCGGAGAAGAGGGTGCATCCGCCTTTGTGGCGGTTGAGTTTTGACCTTTGTGGTAGCTCACACCTCTCCAACGAGACGTACTCCCCTAAAAAGGAGGAACTCGGGATTACATCCGTGTCTCCGTGTGCTTTCACTTTCGGTTACTTCTATCCTTGTTTACCGTCTTTACTTTGTGTACCTTGCTTAGTTGCTAGCTTGTCATGTAGGTAAATTCACCATAGTTGCATATCTAGAGAATTTACCTTTTGTGTCAAGCCTAATTTGAAAAAGTACTAAAATTGAAGTAGCACCTATTCACCCCCCCCCCCCCCTCTAGGTGTCATACCGATCCTTTCAGTTAGTGCATCAAAACATAAACTCACTTGGTTCTGTAAAAACACATTGCATACTTTAGTTCAAACATTAGCTATTGTTACTAAGCAAGATCATGATCTCCCCCCGAAGAACGTGAATCTATACTTGCAAAAGAGACAATGCAAAACAAAAACAGAATCTGTCAAAACCAGAACAGTCCGTAAAGACGAATTTTTTCGAGGCACTTCCGATGCTCAAATCAGAAAACGGTTAACTAACGAAAGATAGGTCATAAGTTCAGGCTTCTGCTCAAAAATTTACATATTAAAATAGTAATCCATGATTTGTCACGAATTTTTACCGTGAGGTACAGAAATCTGTTTCTGGACAGCAAATAAAACTTTACCACCCTCTTGCATTAGAGGCTTTTCTTGGCACAACAAAAACGAAAATAAAAGATACAAAGGAGTTGTTACAGAAGTAAACAACCTCCTTGACTAATAAAAACTGAAAACAAAAGATAATGGGTTGCCTCCCAAAAGTGCTTTCTTTAATGCCTTTTAGCTAGGCTAGAAGATTTTAATGATGCTCTCATAAGAATAAGAGTTGAAAAACAAAAGAGAGCATCAAGAGGAAAATATAAAAAACATTTAAGTCTATCCCACTTCCTATGCAAAGGAATCTTGTAATAACATAAATTATTGAAGCATAAAGCAACTAGCATAGGAAGATGAAACAAATGCAAGTTCAAAACTTTCAACATAAAGAGACGTGTTTTAGTGACTTGAAACTTTTATAACCATATTTTCCTCTCTCATAATAACTTTCAGTAGCATCATGAACAAACTCAACAATATAACTATCACATAAAGCATGCTTTCCATGATCTACAAACACATAGTTTTTATTAAGCTAAAAAACAGTGGGGTCATTAAACCCACTTTTGACAATAGTAGTATAATTTATATCATCAGTCAACATAGGACCATCATCAAGAGCATTATCATACATAAGAGTAGGGACCACATTTTTACTTCCTGTTATTTCTTCTTTTTCTTGAGTCAAGGATGTTGTTATTTCAAATTTATCAAAAGAAGATATTTCAATAGAATCATAACATTCAACAATATATCATTCTTTCTCCTTAGGTAGGCATGGAGGGTAATCATATAATGTAAGAGTTAAAGAGTTACTCTCTTCCTATTTTTCATCCAATGAGCTTTCAGTTTCAGCAATTTCTTCTTCCACAGGTTCCTGCAAGGCATTAGTTTCATCTTTTGGAGGACACAACCTCTTTAGATGTTCAGTAATATAAGAATTCTTATCCTTGTAGGTATCATAACAATATTTAAGTATAGCAAGACTTTCAGATTTATAAGGGGCATCAATTTTATGCTCAAGAAAAGAACTAATTTCAAGGGCATCCTTAAAAACAATAAATTCTTCAATTCTTTCTACCCCATAGGCACTATAGTAACCTTTAACATAAGAAGCTAAGGTTTCATTAACATTACAAGTACATTGGAAAGAAAAGTGTTTAGACTTCCTATGACACTCAGATTCATCAAAGCAGAAAGATTTGTCAAATATAGAGCATAAATCTATAGCATACGTCTCCAGTTGACTTATTACTTTCCATAAGTACCCCCCTTTTTGTGACAAGCGGTAATTCACATAATATTTTTGTTCATCCTCCGTGGACCCACCTTGCCAACAAGATTTTGTTTCAAAGAGATAAGCCATTGATAGCAAGTAAACAAATAGACATAATAACAAACCGAAATAAACTAGATGCTGAATTTTAATAAAAAACTTGTGGTTTTTGATTTTTAAAGCAAACAAGATAAAATAAAAATAAACTAAGCAAGACAAAAACAAAGTAAAGAGAATGGTGGTGTGTAACTCCCCTTGTTGTAGCTTCCAATTCCCCGGCAACGGCGCCAGAAAAAGTTGCTTGATGACGTGGAACGCACGTTCGGTGGGAAACCCCAAGAGGAAGGTATGATGTAGTCAGCAACAAAGTTTTCACTTGATTACAAAACCAAGGTTGTCAGATCCAGTAGGAATTGGAAGAGATTCAGAAAGGTGTCAGCGGCGCCGTTACCCGATCACTGACGTGGACCTGCACACACACAATCAAAGTACTTTGCACCAACGAAACAGGAAGGTTGTCAATCTCCCCGGCTTGCTGAATACAAAGGATTAAACGTATGGTGTAGAATATGATGATGAACACAAAAGTAGCAGCAGGAAGTAACGTAGAGCGTGGTGAAAACGGTGTTTGTATCAGTGTGGAATAAAGGACCGGGGTCCACAGTTCACTAGTGGTGTCTCTCCATAAGACAAATAAGCATACATGTTGGGTGAACGAATTACAGCTGGGCAATTGACAAATTGCAAACGCATGACAATGCAATATATGACAAGCACATGTTCATTGTTATATCTATTGGGCATTACAACTATATACATAGACCGCTTACTAGCTCCATCTATGACTCATAATCCACTCACAAGATAGCTTTCGGGTCTCCCATGAGTATTAAGTTGCAAGCAACAGATTATAGCATTAAGCAAAGTGTGTAATGTAAACAAACGCATTAGATTTAACAGCAGTACCCTCAAGCTAAGCATCGGTTATTTTATCGCTAGTGGCAACAGCACATCTACAGCCTTAGTTGTTTCTGTCTATCGAGCCCAGGCTTCTAGAGGCATGAACCCACTATCTAGCATAAATACCCTCTCTTGAAGTCATTAGCATCTACTTGGCCAAAACATCTACTAACAACGGAGAGCATGCAGGAACATAGATAAAACATAATATAGATAGATGAACAAACTTGATCATAACTTCACAATTCATCGGATCCCAGCAAACACAACATGTAGCATTACATAAAGATGATCTTGATCATGTTAGGCAGCTCACAAGATCTAAACATGATAGCACAAGGTGGAGAGACTACCAACTAGCTACTGCTATGGACCCGTAGTCCCGTGGAGAACTACTCACGCATCACTTCGGAGGCAGGCGATGTAGAGCCCTCCGGTGATGATTTCCCCTCCGGCAAGGTGCCGGGAAGAACTGCAGAAACCCTCCCGAACTAGGGTTGAAGACGACGGCGGCCTCGAAACTTTTCGTGGATTTTTGCTTGGGTATCTAGGGTTTCCCGATTAGATGCAATTTATAGGCGAAAGGGCGGCGTCGGTGGCCAGCCGAGGTGGGGCGGCGGCCTAGGTGCACGGCCCCACCCTGGGCCACGCCGTGGGCCCGCCGGCCTGCCTGGTGTGGCCCCCGGCTCCGTCCTCCTGGCTGCTGCTCCATCTCGGTCCAGAAATAAATTAGTTAAATTGGCGTCCAATTTCGAGAATATTTCCAGAATAGATTTTCTGAAACAAAAAGACAGCAGAAAACAGGAACTGACACTATGGCATCTTGTTAATAGGTTAGTCCCAGAAAATGCATAAAAATGATATAAAGTGTAAGATAAGCATGTGGTAATTAATATATAATAGGCATGGAACATTAAAAATTATAGATACGTTTTGGACGTATCAGACATCAGCCGAGGCGAAGATGCTAGCTGAAGCGGAACTTGTCGACTTGCAGGGACAGGTGGCTTCCGCATCCGTGTCGGCTCTTGGACTCCACGGGTCTTCAACCGGGGTGCCCGCGGTGGACCGTGAGGGCGCTGTAGCACTCAGTCTTTTAGCCTCGCGGGCCCTGGTCGTTGTCGAATGCCTCGGGGATAATGGGCTGGCGCCCTTAACCAGCACAGATGGTGCTGCTTTCCTTCGCTTCTTTGACGACCTTGTCAAGACGCTGGAGATGGCGGCTTCTGAGGTGAACAACATCATTGAGGCGGAGTGCCGAAGCCTCCTGAACTCGGCTGCTAGGCGCGTCCTTTCCAACCTCAGGTACCTCCATCCGACTGTGGATCCCGCTCCTCTGCTATAGGCTACCCCGAAGGAGCATTCCGTGGCGCTGACTGAGGAGGTGGAGAGCTTGGTGAAGGTCCTTACGACGACGTTCGCCCGTGGTGCCGCTCAGGAGAGCGACGAGGGCAACCCAGGCACGACGGGCTCTGAGGATGGATCGGGCGACGACGATGTCGAGGATGCTGGGGGAAGCTGCTCCACTGCTACTTGGGACACCTCCCGTGCCTGGCCAGGCATACACATGAACCTCTTGATTTCCTGAGTTGTAATAGATAAGACTTATGTTTTAAGTATTGGCTCATGTTTCCTTGTATCGTGAGGTTTTGTACTGTTTAGCCCACTTTGATGTGTTCTACGTCGTCTGGGACTAGCCCCCCGAGCGCGGTGACACCGGCCCTGGTATGCTGGGCGGGCGTCCGGCAAGGCCAGAGAGTGTTGCGTCTCACGGGGCAGTGAAGACTCTTGAGGTTTAACACTCAAGAGTTCCCTTAAAACGTTCAAACAGCTCATGGAGTTCAGGGGACAAAACCACGATGCCTTCAGGAAGGCAACTTAGCTTTTGTGGGGTGAAGATCCTGAGGAGCGATTTCAGCCTACGGGCCGGAGCCTCTTGAGGTCTGCGGGGAGAGCATCGGACTGCGCCTCACGAGCCCTTGTCTCCTTCGGGTTCTGCCCGCTTCTGCATCCTGTTCTGCGACAGAGGCAAAAACAACAAGAGTTGTGACGGTGCACGCTTGCAGGTTCGCACCTAGTGTTGCACGAGGAAGTTTGGCACCAAGGACCTTGGAAGGTGGCGTGTACGAGGGCGTCCCCCCGAATCCACACATGGTTTACTTGGATTTTTCGGAGCTGCTGGGACTGACCCGAGCACAGACACCGTGCCCCAGCCCCCGCTCATGTAACGCTTAGGGGAGAAATTAGCGTGCACCAAAAGTTGGCTTACCGAGAGGTAAGGACATATAAGGGTATGTTCGGCGTGAAGCGCTTAGGTTTACTTGCTGAATGAATAGGTTCATTACAAAACGTGCCTCTGTGGGCAAGGAGACCCTCATGAGGAGGAGTCTCATTGAGGCTGTAGTGGCCGCGTGGCACCTCAAGAAATAAAATAGCCGCCGTGGCAAGCACGGGGTCACACTCGAAGTGTGTTGGAGTCTTCTTCAGCCCAGGATGAACACTGGGTAAGGTGTCGATGGAGAATGTCTTGACCGGAAGACGCAAAAAAGGTGTTGCGGTGAGCGTGTCATCGCTTGCTGGATGGAGCCGCGCCAGCCCTCCTACTGGGGAGGCTGGGTTCTGCCACTCGCGAGGGTAGCCCCCGAGCCGCTGGCGGCCAGGTCCAACCTCTTGGCGACAGTCAGCTCATTGGAGGAGGAGGAGAAGGGCTTCTTCTTCTGCGCTGGCATGACAAGTGGCCCCGGGGCCAGGAGCGCTTTGGAAGAAGCCCCATGGGCGAGTGGTGCCTTGGTGGTGCAGGCCTTGGCGGGTGGCGCTTGGCAGCGTAAGACTTGGCAGGGTAAGCCTCGGCAGGGCGCTGGGCCGCTGCCTTCTTCGCCGCGGCCTTTTCTTGCGAGGTGAACTGCTTCTTTTTGGTTGGCGCGAGGTGGTCGAGGGCATCCTCGTCGGCTGGGTAGGTGGCAGCCGCGACCTTGTATACGTCCACGACAGTGCGCACCGAGTCTTTCTCATCACAGCGGATGGTGATGGTGCTGTTGTAGCCTGGTATCTTGACGACGTTGTAGGCGTGGTGCGTGACCGTCATGAACTTGGCCAATGCAGGGTAGCCCAGGATGGCGTTGTATGGCAGGTTGATGTGGGCGACGTCGAAGTCGATCTGCTCGGTGCGGTAGTTGTCTTGGGTGCCGAACGTGACAGGCAAACGCACTTGCCCGAGGGGCACAGTGGTTCCATCCGTCACTCCCGAAAACGGTCTGGTTGGCATCAGGCGCTCGTATGGCACTTGGAGCAGGTCGAAAGTGTCCACGGAGAGCACGTTCAGGCCTGCTCCCCCGTCGATGAGTGTCTTGGTGACGGCGATGTTGTTGATGGTGGGCGTGCATACCAGTGGAATGGTGCCCACAGCCGTAGTGTTCTTGGGATGGTCGCTGGAGTCGAAGGAGATTTTGTACTATGACCACTTGAGGGGCTTCCCCGCGCCGACCTTCGGGAGGGCGGCGTTGACCTCGCGAGTGAGCTCCTTGAAGTGGCGGTTGGAGATGGGAGCTTGCCCTCCGCCACGGATGCACGCGGCCACCATGCGGGGCTCTTGGTAGCCCCCAGCGTACTCATCAGGGAGGTTGTTGTTGTTTTCTTTAGGCTGCGGCTGGGCAGCATTGGCCTGCTAGTTGGGCGGGTGGTTGGACTGCTGAGGGTACTGGCCTTGGGGATGGTACTGGCCCTGCTGAGGGTACTGGCCCTGCTGGTTGTAGTTGTTGCCACGATCTGGACAACGCCTGTTGCGTTGTTGCGGTCACCTCCCCGCCCACCGTTGTGGCGGTTCTGGCAGTTGTTGCGAATTTTCTCAAGCTCGAAGCAGTCCTCGGTGTTGTGGGTGTTCATCTTGTGGAAACCGCAGTACTCGCCGCCCCTCTTGTCATCTTCTTTCCCTTCGCGCTTAAGTTTTTACCCGGGCTCAGGCTCAGGCTCCGCCGCGAGGACGGTCGGTGCCTTCCGCTTGGCTGGCTCCTTGTTCTTGCTTTTGGCCTTTGCCGCGTCGGAGTCATCCAGCTCGGGGCAGTTGTGGGCGAACAGATGGCCCTCCTCTGCCTTGGCGCACTTGTCAGCTAGGTGGAAGAGAAGCACCATGGAGGTGAGGGAGTCGGCGTAGATACCGAGCTTCTCCAGCATTCTGGTGTCTGTGACGCCGGCCGAGAATGCCCCGATGACAGCATCGTCGTTAATGCGCGAAATCCTATTGCGGACTTGGCTGAAGCGCTGGATGTACTTGCGCAACGTCTCGCCCTTGCGTTGTTTCACGGCGCGGAGGTCATTGAGTGAGAGGGGACGCTCGTACGTTCCCTTGAAGTTGGCGACGAACTGCTCGCCCAGTTCCCCCCACGACCTGATGGAGCCCTCAGGGAGGTTCATGAGCCATGAGCGGGCAGCATCCTTGAGGGCCATGGGGAACCAGTTGGCCATGACCCGGTCTTCGCCGCCGGCGGCCTGAACTCCCACAGTGTAGAGCTGTAGGAACTCCACAGGGTTGAGGGTGTTGTCATAGCGTGGAGGTAGCTCCGGGCAGAACTTCGCTAGCCAAACCACGCGTCGCAGCTCTCGTGAGAGGGCGAGGCAGCCCTTGCTGTATGTGGCATGGCCGTTGGCAAGGACAGCGCGGTTGGGGTCGCCGGTTGTGGCGATGTCGCGGACTGTGCGGTCCTGACGCTGGCGCTGGCGCTCGAGGTTCACGCGGGCGTCCTCTGGGGCCCTTGTGATGATTTGGCAGCTGGCGCCGCCGAGATGCGGGGAAGACGCGCCGTGCGAGGGGGCCCCGTCCGGGGCGTGGGCGCCTTGGTGTGGTCCACCAGCTCCTCCAGCCAGAGGCGGAGGAGGTGGGGGGAGGAGGAGCGCCGTGCGCCACTCCTCCCTGTGACGCGGGTGGCACTATGGAGTGCGACGGCGCCGGGGCGATTCTTGCGGCGTGAACGAGCTCGGTGACTCGCTGGAGCCACGCGTCATGTCCGGCCTCTGTGGGCCGATAGCGCAGGAGTTCTTGCGCCATGAGCAGCGCAGCCCCCGGTGTTGGCGGAGCGCGGGCAAAGGCCGACGCGGTGTGGCCGTCGGATGGCGGCGGCGTGTTTTGCCGAGAAGGGTGGAGGGAAGAAGCCTCTGCCTCCCCCGACCCGTGCTCCTCTTCTCCCTCGGAGGCTGCGGGAGCCGCGCGTCTACGTGGGTTGTTGATGACGGTCTCAGTGGCGACCCGGCTGGCCGCCCTGTGGCGGGTGTCGACCATGGCGGTGAGGAAAGTCGAAGAGAGCGCCTCAGTCCCCTACCTGGCGCGCCAAATGTCGAGGAAGTGTCCCGAAGGAAACTCTCGCGTAGTGTCGTTTGAACACTGGGGACTAAAACACGCACTCAACGAGACCCTCGGCGACCTCGGTGAGAGGACACACACACAACAAGGGGACACATCGGTTTACCCAGGTTCAGGCCACCGTGATGGTGTAATACCCTACTTCCTGCTTGTCTGGATTGCACTGCTTGGAGTACAAGTGTTGGAGCTTGGGGGAAGTTGGATCTGCCTCTAAGGCTAGGGTGATACCCTATTTATAGTGCTCCGGTCCTCTTCCCAAATGTCTTGGCTGGAAGGGTTGCCACATAGCACCAAGACAGGGTACCGGCGTGCTGCCCTAGCTCAGATAAAGCCACCGTCCATGGCGCAGATGCAAGGACTTGTCGGTGACGTCGTTGATGACGCCCACAGTGGTGTGTAGCGCCGGTCTGGCCGTCTTGCGCCAAAGAGGAAGGTCTTGGGCTTCGCTTTGCTTGTTGTAGATGGTCAACATCCTTTAATCACCAAAGTGGAAAGCTTTGGCCAGCAAGCACTGCGACGGGGCGCAGGCGCGCGCGTCACTGTGAAGGAGACGCAGTTGCACATGGCCCTGACGCGGGGTCACGGGTGTGCAGAGCCTTGTCCTGTACCGCACGAGGCTTGGTGGCGATGCTTCCCTCGCGAGGGTGGCCTCGCGAGGCTGTTCCTTGGTCGTCTGCAGCGTGTTCTTCTGAGGCTGCGCGCCCCGGAAGCGCGAGTCTTCACGAGGCCCAGCAGAGCATGACGTGCTCCGTTGACTGTTGACTTGTCTTGATCTTCCGCGCGTGATCTTCTGGCCAGAGGCATACGGGCCGTGGTACCCTGGTTTTCACTGGTCTAACACGTGTGCTAGTTTCCGAATATATTTAAAAATATATTATTTAATTTTTTTCCAAAAGTAGATCACAACACAAATTGACCTAAGCCACTACAAATTATTTAGTACTAAGCTTCCCTAATTCTTCTTAAAGAAGGTCTAGTTTTGGCAACTCTTGTAAAAGTTTACTTTTCATTCTAATTTTTTGTTTGGTCCAAAACAAACCTCGAACTCTTGAAAAAGTTCACATCATGTTTGACAAGAGAAAGTTCGGCGACACGCTGCAAGCCTAACTACATGGCCATTTTCAATAAAAGCAAGTGCACATAATATTCGATCATTTATTGCGTAGTTTTCTCCACACAGATTGAAATGCAAAGTATCCGAACATAGCATGGCTAAACTACGGCGTTGCTCTTCTTTCAGTGGTTTGACTGTTGGGCCCAGATAATGTTCTCGTTAGTGTATGCATGCAGTCTTGTTTCTGACCAAGTAAATTGGCTGCCATCATGTAGAACAAAATTCCAGTTCTCCAGATAATATTCGATCATTTATTCCAGTTCTCCAGATAGACGCGACACAAAAAAACAACACGAGTTTTGCAGAGCAACGGGACAATTAACCGGCACTTGATTCATAAACAGTAAAACATGCACAAACAACACAGAAAAAACACACAGCTGCAGTTACTATACACACAATAAACATCAACCAGGAGGAATCCTAAATGGCCCTATCTCAGTTTCTCTACCACCGAGTCAGCTGTGTTGACTGACTACATACCATGGAACTCTGGGGCCTATGTATCGATCAGAAAGAATGACAACAATATTCTGGTCATACGCATCAGCTACAAGATAGGGGATGATCTTGGATCATCAGGGAAAAGAAAGGATAAGGTACAACACATGGGGGAGCAGTTGGAGACCAAGATCATCTCATGAAAGCGTGCCTTCTCGCCCCTCTTTCATTCACCTGAAGCTGTGGCGATTTGGGCCTGGTCACCTGCTTTGTCGACCTGTGGGAAAAACAACAGTTGTAGGCTTGTAAGATGGCAAAACTTCAGGAAGCGGAGCGATGGAGATGAGATAATTTGGTGGTTTCTGCTCACCTATGTGGACAGAAAGGTCTGTCGAACTTTGGGAGGGGTCGTGCTTGGGGCACCAAGGTCCTCCTCAGCTGCTTCAGGGCCTTCTCTTCCTCAATCTTCACGCACAGATTACACACATAGGTTAATTGCTACACATAATTAGAAAAGGTGCTTGCAATTGCACCACGGCAACAATTGAGGACCAGGTATGTACCTTTTGCGCAAATTCGTTCTCCTCTCGCAATCTCTTGTAGTTGATCTCCTTCTCCTTCACCTGCATAACAATGAAATGCTCCATGAAACCTCCTAATCAATCTATTTTTTCAGAGGCATCGACCGATATTTCACAGCTCTGCAACAAATGATAGAAATCACTGACCTTGGTATCAAATTCTGATCGTTGAATTGCCCTCTCATCAACATGCAATTCAAACTGTTGCACTTCAGTAAGAGGCTTCCGCTCCTTCTCTGGAAGTGGATTAGGATCCCTGCACCAAAATTAAAAGGCTTATTAACCTTCCATCCAGATAAATCGAGAGGTCTTAGAACAAGAGAATGCATATGCTACTCACTCCTTCAGTATCGGTTGTGCCTTGACGATTCTCTTCTGAGCCTCTTCCTTCGCCATCCTCTCTCTTTCTTCCATTAACCTTTGCTGCTCCACTTCATGTCTCACCAAGCTCTCCAGCTGAAAACCTTCTGGCCTCGTGCATGGTTTCGGTTCAGGCTTTGGTGGCACCTGAGTGGAAAATGTAGCTGTATGTTAAGAGATGGCCTGCACCAGGATGTACCCAGCATATATCACTTTGCACATACCACTGGATAGTCTGTGGTGTAGGGGTAGGGATTAGCCTTGAATTTTCTGGCCTTCTCTTCCTCTAGCTTCTTCTGTAAGAGTTGTGTCTCTAGTTGCCTCTCCTTGCCATGCCCTCTTTCCTGTAACATGGGTACACCAATCTTATTAGCTTGCAGCAAAGATAGGGAAGAATGCTGACGTTGTAAAGTACAAACACATTTCACACACATCAGTATGTAGATTGAAAGGGTTCGGTATCGTCAGTCTCGGCACATCTTTCTTGTCATGATACGAAGAAGATTCAGAGTACAGAGATAGCTGCAAAACAGACGATACATAAGAAAAATCCTGACAAAACTGTTCGTTTGAGTACATTAAAAAAGATCCTTGTAAGCACTTGTATGATTTGCACCCACCTTATCTAGAAGATCCTCAACTGCAGGAGGACCCAAGCGGTCATCAGTACAGAAATGGAACTCCTTGGGCACTGTTGCCTGAGACTTCGGATGGGCAAGCATTCCAATATCACCCTTGCTCTCAAGAATCTGCAACGAATGATTTTCAAACTGATGCTCCAAAGCATAATACAGTTAAATGTATTATAAGCTTCAAATGTGATAAAGACCTTTTTGTTCAGTGGCTTGGCCTTGAACTTGGGGGCCTTCTCCAATTCCTCGAGTTCCAACTCCTGAGAACTTTTCACCCTGTTAAAGCTGATGTTAGAGTTGAGCATAAAATGTTGCAGCACAGTGAAATGACTGTTGTTTCTCATTAAATACCTTGATGGCCTTGCGCGCAGCGCTGTCTCAAGTTGTGGGGGTCTTGCTGCAGTCAGTTTAAGTGACTTACTACCCTGACTCTACAAGATTGAAGCATTTTAACTTTCAGTAATGGTCACAAATTAACATCCTAACGAAGCAACCAGGTATTACCGTACTACTATGCTTACCCGCACAGTTCCCACTGAAGAAGCTTCAGAACACGCGTCTGCATGTCGAGACGCTCTTTCCATCGTTTTAAGGTGAAACTCCTGTAGTCAATGCAAATGAACGGCTTAATTAGTGGACGAAAAGGGTGTTCACAGTGTATTTGTTATGATAATCGAAAACATACATTGAATTCAGGGAGCTGTGGAGCTGTCCTGGGAAGAGGGGGGAACGATGGAGCTTCAGCTATCTAAAAGCAGAAGCAGCAATTGGTTAGGGTTCATGCCTTCCAATTAACCAAGTCAAAGCACAAGTTATAGAAAAAAATCTCACTTTTTTGTTAAATGGCCGTGCTCTGAACTTTGGGATCTTGGCCAGCATTTCCTCCTCTAGCTCTGAAGAGTTCTTCATCCTCACTGCTCGGACCCTATGGGCAGTCTGAAACTCAGGTTCCTTCGGCCTTGTTAGCGTAAGTTTGGGCCTTCTCTGTAACTTAGTTGCTGCATCCTCCTGCATTGCGTATCCAGGTTGCAATATGGATGTAAGACTCCTAATCAATTATCAATACTGTAGGCAATTCATCAAACTCTGGGCTACTAGTGGAGATATCATGGCAGCACGAAAACAAATTATGGATAAATCTGTGAACTGCATTGTGCATCCAGATTCACGGCATGCATACAAGCTGCAATATGGAAGTAAAACGCCCAGCAATACCCATTTTCAACATCAAATGCTCCCAGATTGATAAACCTATGAATTTTATCATACTCCAGATTGGTAAACCTACGGGTTTTATCGAACTCCAGACTACTAATGGAACATCAGAAACCAAGAAAAACAAAACATAAGGAAAGGAAAGGAATAATTGTCATACATGCGTCATTGATCTGTTGTGGTGGCTAGCCGAATCTCTAGTGCCTGACTCGAACTTTTTTACCATTTCAGCTGCCGAAATATATGGATTCCTTCCTGAACAAAAGGCAAAACTTACAGTAAGTACAAGTTCACAAAATAATAAAATTACATTACACATGCAGTTCCATCTCTCCCCACGAAACATCAAACTGAACTTTCTCTAGAGTCAGACAGAGATGTTGTTACCTTCAGAGAGTGGGCGTCGTCATTGTGCTTCCTCATGGAAGACAGTGTCATCTCAGTGCTTCCTGCTAGACAACCTCTTCCCTTGTGTGGCAGGACCCTTGTCTTGACGTTTAATATCTGACCACAACAGAAATTTATAAGCTGACAGTAACAAGAATTCCTAAGGTCCATCTTTAATACAAGTTCCTGATATACCTGTCTCGTCCTTCCATCATCTAGTTTTTGCTTCTTCACAGCCTGATTTTCGTGCGCAATATCATTTGCAGTAGCAGCTGCCTTTCCAGCCACCGCATCACGAGCCTCCCTAAGAACCAACAACCAAGAACATCATTAAGAAAAACCATCTCAACGATTATGTAAAAGAGTCAGTATATATTTCTCCTACTTGATCACAATCTTCTTTAATGTCAGCAAGGATTGCGTCCGACTAGAATGATGCACCATCTTTGACCCAGTGGATGCGTTCCCCTGCACCTTGGGAGTGCGCACTTCGTTTCTCATTGTCGACCTGACACGAGTTAGCGCAGCATTGGTAACTTCCACAGCTGGAGGTGGCCTCTGAATCTTCGGGGTGCTAGACCCACCATCTGCTGCTAAAATCACCGCAATATTGATATCAGAACTGAAGGAATCAAAATTCCCATCTGCCATCCATCATAGAAAATACTAGTTACCCACGTTTTGCAGCCAAATCCTTCGACATAGGGAACTCGAAAGACTTCGGTGACTCCTCCTCCTTGTCTTCCAATGGCGGGGACTCCGACATGGCATCAGCACAATCAGCAGCGCTGATCAAATAAACCAAGTCAAGCAGCGACATTCGTATGTCAGACAAAAACAAGAGGCAAGTTGAGTTCCGAATTGGCAGTCATTCATATGCCGAGGAACAAAATTTACTTCTAATCACAGATGATTCGGTGGTAGATTTCACTAGAATAGAGGTCCCAGCGCTTACCCATCAACATCCCCTGCCGGATTGGTGCTGTTGACTGCTGCCTCCTCCGTCGGTGCTTCCTTCTACCGCCGCAAATACCAACACAAAAGGATGATGAGAACAGGGGACAAGACAAAACAAATTAGGGCGAAACCGCAGCAATCTCTTCCCGTTTTTTGTTACCTTGGGAGGCGGCGCCGGGTCCTCCGCGTCCGTGAAGTCGCAGAGTCCGTCGATTTTGACCGCCGCTCTCGATTCCTTGATCCTCGGGGCGAACGCTGCGCACAGGGGAAAGGGGAGAGGAGGAAATCAGGGTCAATTACCCGGGGAGAGGCCGCAGATCGGCGCGGGGAAGACGGAAAGGGGAGGAGGGAGTGCGTACGTGAGGGCGCGTGGCTGGCGCCGGCCTCGAACCAGCGCTCGGCGGCGCGGACCTGGTCCTCGGTCTCGTCGGCGACGAAGTCGAAGTACTTGGGCGCGCGGTACTCGTACGCCTCGTCCATCTGGAAGTGCGCCGCCGCCGCCGTCTCTGACGAGGGTTTGGTGTCCGTCGCCATGGACGGGCGGAATTCTAGGGTTAGGAGCACGCGAGCTAGGGTTTCGTGTTCGTCTCTGTCTGTCCGGATGTGGAGGTGGTCTGATGTGTGATGGTTTAGATTGGGGGAAGAGTAAGATGAAGGGGAGCCCTGCGTGGGTTGGAGAAGAAGGTTGGGGAGATGCGAGTCCAACGGTCGGGAGCTTTGAACTGTTTGCCAAAGGGGCAAGTCTTAACAGAGGGTAGTGTGCTGGACCTGGGGTGGTTGCGGTGTGCGCAACGGCTATATTTGCTTGCCGGGACCCAGCCAGATTAATGGTCTAACGACGGGGTTAGTCACTTTTCTGAGCGACCAACGATTAGGATCTGGTAGAAGTAAAGAGGATCGTTCGACCACAGCCCACAGACAGCAGAAGATCGTTTCATGAAACGATCGACGCTCTCAGATAGCACTGCCAAATGGGTGAATGAATCCCTGCTACCTTCAGGTTTTCAACAGGGACTGCAAGTTGCAGCCCAGATGGTTAGCCTCTGCAAATGGTAAACCAGCAAGAATAACGCTCAACAAGCTAATGAAAGTCAAATCCATAGACAAATTCAGAAGAATATCCTCCTGGTTCAGATACCAGTTCTACGTATATTCTGTCAGTTTCAAAAAAGGGATGATATCCGATCATACAATCCCAATGAATACTCATGTTCCACCTCCAGACAAGATAGTTCACAAAATTTCCAAGTATAGCAGGCAAGATTTGGATATGTGTCTCAGATGTTACACATGTAGTATGTCGGCAGCAGTTACATCAGAAAATGGGTAGGAAATATGTTGTTCACGTACAACACAATAAATCAAACAAACAGATGGCGGCATAAGCCGCTGCGAACATCTAGCAGAAAGGGGGTCTCTAAAGATAAAAGAGTTATGTACACTCAGCCTTGATTATACACTGAACCAAAAGATGGAAGAATTTTGGATTGCCTGGATCAAACGGAGTTAAGGTCTTGGGAAACTTGGTTTTGCCACCTGTACCAATGACAACAGCTATCACCTCCGTGTGTTCCCAGTGTATATCAAGGTGGGAAAGAAATGTCTCTAAACCAACCTGGTAAGAAGGAACCTCGCCAAAGGGCTTACGGTAGGGGCAGCCAATGGTGGCGTACTAGCAAGTTTCTTGTTGCTTACAGGCTCCGACGCAGGCTCGGGTTTCTTTGTAAAAATCGACGTTGCTGTCTCATGTAGACTCTGCAACGAGGAATCTTCCGAGCTGCAAGAGAGGTTATCATGAGGCACAATAAGCTGAGCACATGCACAAAAGCAAGGAAGCATACACAATGAGAGTGCAGGTCGTACCTCCCTAGCCGATGTAGCAGTCTACCAACCAATACCTCGCAGGATCCAGGTATCTCATGTTCTAGATCCATCAAAGAACTGAGGACTGCATGGACGACAGGATCTTCAAACTTGTCGCCAGTAGTCTGCAACAGGATAGCAAGCAGTCCAAAGTTGGAAAATTTCAGGAGGGGTGATATTGGAATATCGCAGTGATGGCACAGCTAAACTATTATTGGGATTTGATTATCTTTATATTCAATTTGGCTCGTATAAAAACAGTGAAGAGTTAGTTGAACAGCCCTCTGGTTTTATGCGATTTTAGACAGAAATGTAAAATATACCCAATAACCAAGACACCTAGATTGAAAGAAGGGACATGTGCTGCCTAATATACTTTACCTCTTTCAGAGAAGGAACTATCAATGATGAGAGTGCAGGTGAAGCTACAGAAGCTCGAGAAGCTGATTGCACATCAGCTGGCTGCCGTGACTTCCGACCTTTTTGTGAGTCAACATTTTCACTAAGACAAAGAACATATTTGTTAAGGGAGGACATAAATAACACACGAATAAGTTAAGACAGTGCTTAAACTAATATTGAAATACCTTCGAACATCATGACTGTTTACCCCAGAAAATCTAGGTTCATGTGATTCCTTTTCGTGTTTGTTGATAACTGGTCTTTCTCGAGCATTACCCTTTCTGAAGCCTGCTTGTAGAGCAGCCTTTGCCTGCATATATTGCTCAAGCGCATTATAATTATGTATCGCTGAAGCTTGAAATACCTTCGAACATCATGACTGCTTGTAGAATTTGGCAACAAAAAGTTAATGTGCATTACCTCTGCAAGGTTAATAGCACTATCCTCAAGTGAAGTACTTGATGTTTTTTCTTGTATCCCAAGCCTTGACCTTGACGATCGTGGAGTTTCTGGTTCTTCACTTTGATTCCTAACAACTGTACCGCTGGAAGACATATCTTCATACGAGGAGAATCTGCTGGGAGGCTAATGAATATGATGAATCAGATGCTGGCTTACTTTAGTGTCTTGCTTTCAGAGGACTGCAAATATTAGAAAACTAAATTGGTATTAACGTACCTTCGAATTGTGGTTAGGAGCTGCTGAGTAGACCTGAGATGCTCTTGGAGAGCGTAACACCACAGTTCCAGATCCACTTACAGATTGGTCATTCTGCCAAGAACCCACAGTTATATCAGCATTAACCATTTACAGATTACATGCTTCTGGTTAAGATCTTACATCTTCTGAAGAACTTTCAAGCCTTCCATAATCAGTCTGTGCTTCTTTAAACATGTTTGTTGAAGGTGATTCTTCAGATCCAGTCCCAGATGTTCTCCACTGATTTTCTCGCTCAGTTGTACGTTTTAGTGTACTTGCATTATGAGACGTATCAAATCTACCATCTTTGGTGGAGGTTATTTGCGGTGGTCTTAAACCACCTCGAACAGTTCCTGTGCCCTCCGATCTATCAGGAAAATCCCAGCCAGCAGCTTTCCTAACTGTTGCTTGACTATAGTAGGAGAAAATTAATCAGGTGCATGAAGCCAAAACAAAGTTTAATAACTGTTTTAATGAATATACCTGGAGGGAGAAGCTGCATGTTTTGTATTCCTCTCAACCTTGATAGTACCTCCATAATCATCCTCTTCAATATGCGTTTGGCCATTTTGTGTGGCATCGATGCTGCCTTTTGCGGTATATTTTGGCCGCTCTCTGCCAGTATTAATAATAGAGGCACACAAAGAAAATGAGATAGACATCGATGCACTTCAATTATCAGTCAAACAACAATGTGTTTATACTAAGAAAATGTAGACAAAAAAGAATATCACATACCTTATTCTCTCCAGAAGTTTTGGAGTCTTTCTGGCATTTTTTATGAAACGATGCTTAAGAAGTTCCTTAGCACTAGGCCTCTGTGAGAATGTAATATAAAGGAACAAAATTAAGCGAAAATGGCAATGTCGACACAGACTATTAAATTCACTGTCTTTCCATCTTAAACATGATTACCTTATTAGTTAGTCTCAAATAAGATGACAAAAGAACTCACACACGAAAAACTTATTATGAATTTCAGCATAGCAACTAAATTGGCAACGCATCTACGTACAATTATGTACGAAATTTAGTATGACATGCAACTAAATTCCCACAAAACCTTTGTATTATCCCTGCTTCCCCACAAAGCATCCCTAGATCACATTTCATTCCCTTTTCTCTAATTACATCTGGTCGAATTGGAGCCCTTCATGGCATATCGTGATGTTAGTTATAGCTAGTGAAACCCCAAAATCAATGGCCAGTACAAAACTAGTAATGTCACAATGGATAACGAGAAACTGCAAAGAGAAGAGTGAATCGATATGTTCATAAGAACAAAGAGTTTTGTATGAATATGGAACTTTTCTACTCCACAAAATAAGAATATTACCTCTGCTGGATTCTTCCTTAAGCATAGTGACACAAACTCTTTCATCGGTTTAGAGAAATGCTCATCAAGCTGCATGTTAATAAATATACCACTTACGTTCTCGCAAAAAGTGCATAACAGAGCTTCAACAAAATGCAATGAAGTACTTGATAATATTTATAAAAAAAATACTCAAGTGACCTGAGGAGGATTTTCACGAGGTATCATGAAAAGAACTCTCATGGGATGAATATCTGCCAAAGGGGGTTCACCTTTTGCCATTTCTATAGCAGTTATACCTAAAGACCAGATATCTGCCTGCATTGAGACATAAAGTTATTTAACGACAATCAGTAAGAGGCAAAAAAAGGCTTAACAAATGTGCAAGCACCTTTTCATTGTACCCATCAGAATTTTGAATAACCTCAGGTGCCATCCAAAAGGGAGTTCCGACAAATGTCTGGACAAATCAAAGCCATTACGCATTAGCAACATACCATGCTATATTCTGATCTAATATATTGAACTGAAAAAAAACCGTATTACTTGTACATAATTCAAACAAAGGAAGCAAGTTCACTGTTAATCTAAAACACTATCACGTGCTCAGTTGGTGCAAAGATATACAAGGTTGCACAAATATAAAACAGAAGTAGTGTTATTTCCATGAACCATCGACTCACCAGCAAAATCCATGCAATATAAGATGCACAATAATAATCAAGGCTGCTTTTCCCTTTCTGCCCAGATCAGTTAGATCCAATCACCCACTTTGACACTCACCAGATGTTACCAGGTGAGTACATGGCACCATTCTCCCGTTTAATTCCATAATAACAACCAATTGCGATTGTAAATGGAAAATGAAGAGCAACACAATCCTCAGGCCACAAGCAAGGTTCTTCACTCCAATGAAGTTGTAAAGCCAATCTAAGCATGAATCACAAACAGGCCTGTTTGGGATCTGGAACCATCTATTTGTGCGATTTGCTCTATGTAAGACAGTTTACAAATGTCACTACTGACCAAGTCATACAACGATAGAACATTCAAACAGGGTTTAAAAGGGAAAACAACGTGCAGTCATTATTAGTCGGTTCCTCATGAACTGCCAGCTATCAGATTCCTGAAGCAGTGGAAATCAGTATTTTGCTGTGCTTGGCTGGTTAGCAGCTGGGAGGGGGTAGCCACTAACATAATGTTAAAAATATGTGGCAATGGACAAGCTACATTCAATCAAGCTGGATAGGATCAGCAAGTTTTGTCAGCAATAAAAACTGGCAGTTTACACATGCAAAAATAACAGTTATTCAGGTGAATGCAACTACGAGGAATATCGAGCACCACTAGTTCAACTTCTTTTCCATAGCTTCCATTTGTTAGTATAACAACTATACATACAGCGTAGTCAACTAAATCTGCAGCTGAGAAGAGCCGACAGGTTCCCAATGCATATGCAGAAACACTGAATCATCTGAGTACATGACATTACATAACCATGGTTAAGACGGTACCTTTCTCCTAGACATTGTTTTAGTCAGCTGTGCAGAAACACCGAAGTCTGCAACCTGTGGAACACAAGAATTAACTTTAGAAATATATTTTATGCTATGCAGTAATAACCTTACAAATATAGAATAATCCACATGCTCTACAAAAGTGATACCTTCACATCTCCGCTTTCAGTCAGGAGGATATTGGCCGCTGCAAAACATCACATGATGTTGTCAATTACAAGTAGTGTTATATTTGGTATCAAATAACATGATATACAAAATATATGCACTGAAGACAATGTCCCAGTATTAATCAGTCCTTGATGCTTGCGTCTGCATAGTAGGTCATTCTTTATTCTAAAATTGTCTCCTAGTGTCGGATCCATATTAATTAAAGGATCACGACCGATGGATTAATTATAGAAGCACTAAAAACCTTAGGATCAAATGCATCATTGATGCACTGAATCCTTAGAAACAACGAACCAAAACCGTCGTTTGCTCTGACATGTGCAAAACAAGGGAACCAAAAAGGCTTTAACTTACACGCAAACAAATGGGTCGCAAAGGCAGCTTTGTGACATGCATACGTGTATATGTTGTCCATAACCATTATTTTCGTTCTTGCCTTTTCCTCCCTTTCATTTATAATCCGTGCATGTCCAGTACTAGCGTGTATATGCAAAATTACAGAGACACGGCCCATTGGTAGAAACTGTTTCTCTATTGCCAAAAGGAAACTCTTTGAAAATTTGTGTCCTTGACTGCGGCCTTTGATACAGTGGAAATATGATTTGGTAGTTTTCTCATTGGACACAAGAGAACACAGTGATAGGTAGGGTTCAATGTGTGCTTCAAGGTTAAGCGGGTAACCTAGCGAGGATCACAAGAGGGTGCTGCTGGGTGCTCATATATTCCGTTCCATGTGGTTCTTCCTCGGGTTGAACAAAGTGGTGCTAGAGCTGACTACAGTGGTGACGACGGTCAGGGCAATGGAGGCAGTAAGGGATTACTGACTACAAAGAGAGATCTACCACACTAAGCAACAAGGGATCAATCTCGACAAAATGCCCATGATCACAGGAAGCAAACACAGCTTAGTGGTAGGATCAGTTCCAGTTTACATAATCAGAAGATTGATGCTGCTTAGGGGGGTAGCCTTCCAGGGTTACCAGATTTGCATTTTCTCAATTGAGTAGTCAATGTTTGTGATACAAATGCAGATGAGGAAGAAAAAAATAAAAGGAGATGAGTAATCAAGACCTTTAATATCACGGTGAATCTTTCCTTCAGAATGCAGATATTCAACTGCATGTAACAAGTCCCTTAGAATGCATGCAATAGATATTTCATCCAGAGGAGGGCCAGCTTGAAGCTACATATGGAGATATAATTCGGAGCAACATCACAATTTGAAACAAATAGTTTGCACGGATTACGAAACTGGCATTATTCATCAAATACACATGTATCTACCATCTACATGGTGTTAAGTATTTGTTTTGTATCAATCAATACAGAATTTACAAGACATACTAGGTCAGCAACAGAACCACCAGCCATGTACTCCATTACTATCCACAGTTTGGTTTGATGAAGATAAGAACCATAATAGTCAGTTATATATGGACACCGGCATTGTGACAAAACGGATATCTCCTGCAACATGAAAGGATTCCTTTTAGGAAAAGAACTTTATGTATTAATTGCACGTAAGTCGATACCATGATAACCTAGTACTCATAAGTTCGAAGTAGAACCTTTTGGATATCTTCAATATCATCCTCACTGCATAGAATAGATTAAAAAGTTGAGTGAAATTCTCTATTCAGTTACCAATGTGAAATACGATTACCCTTCAGTCTAGATTTTCTGACATTACAAAACAAACATGTTTCATGAAAAATAAGTTCACAAGCAAATGAACGTCCTAGAGTAAATGGAAACATGATTTAAATAGCAGGAAATAATGCGACTAATAACATGTGTATTTATATTGTAAAACCTAATAAAATCATGTGTACTTTAAGAAACAGAGATTCAAAGTGAAATTAAGGCCAAGGACTCACGCTTCTTCCAGATCAATAACTTTTATTGCAACCTCCTTGCTCAGTTCTTTGTCGAACCTATGGATGAACACAAGTAGATATTCCATAAGCATTAAGACGTTTCATCCCGAACAGAAGATAAGGAACTCATGGGCTACATATGGCTCAGAAAAATGTCTACCCATACGTTTGAAAATATCCGATAGCTTATAAAGTGGATATAGAAATGAGCGATATGATTGTCATCCTTTATGGAAATAACATGTTGGTCTCTATGTGCATAATATGTGGAACGAATGACACAAGTGACACAACAGTATAATCATTTAACATACTAGCACTAGACTGCATAGCAAACTCTGACAAACTAGACCAACTCAAGTTTCTCACAGCTACCCTATTCACTAAGTTACCGATGGGCGATGGCCTAAGAAAAAGCATTTCCTACAGCAAGGTCCCCACAGATCAAATTTATACGCTTCACTCCAATGCAGATAAAACCTAGGTTGTCTTAGCGCTAGCATCATTTCAGAACAATTCACGTAGCATTTGACATCTAACAAATAAACATTATTTATTTGAAAACAACACTGGATTCAATCACATCTTAATCGGCTTAATGAACAGGAGATGATGAAAACAACAAAAACATGGCATAAGGTCCCAGTTGGGTACCCTGCCATCTTAAACTAAATTAGTACAGATGTGTGTGCCTATCTCAGGCAGTCGATTGACCCGATTAGTACTGATTGTTTCCCTAATCCCTCACCAAGCATTTAAATGGAAGCAGATCCCGAACAAACCACCAATACCAACAGGACTAAGTTAGAGAAAAACGTCACGAGCGCTACTAGATTGGCCACTTAGTTGCCACAATCCTGCCCCCTAATGCCCCAATTTGACATGAGCTATACGAGTTCCCAATGCCGCTCGATCAAAAGCGAAATGAACGGCTCCCGGGCCGCCGCCGAGGCATATCAGCTAAAATTCCGCGTGCGATGGAGGGTAATAAAAAAAACTCTGTATTCGTGAGCGGGGATCAGCGGACCAACCCTCTGTAGACGTCGCCGAAGGAGCCGCGGCCGATGAGGTCGCGGTTGCTGAAGCGCGCCTCTGTGGCGGCAGCCATCGACGCCGAGTCCGACATCCTTCCCCGCCCCTCGCTCCGGCTCCCTGAGATCTCGGCGGCGCCGCCGGAGCTAGGGTTATTGAGGGAAGAGGAGATCGCCGGATTCGTCCTCCTCCGGGGCTAGGGTTTGATTCGGGGGCGTGTTTGTGTCGCCTACTCTCTCATCGGCGGCTCGCTGCTTCCGGCTTCGGCCATTTTTTACATGTCGCGAGATTTGGTGCAGGTGCTTGGTCTGTTCATCTGGGCGAGTGGGAGTGGCCAAGGTGGTGGGGCCGCGTTGAAGAGCTGGAAGGTGGGGCCCTGTGGAAGAGCTGAAAGGTGGGGCAGCGAGGTCAGAGGCTGAAAGGGGGATGGCCTATTGCAAATAGCAATTTCCCCCCTCAAAAAAAAACACACCCATACGCATTTTATAGCTGAGATTTATCAAGGAAAGCGAGTAAAATAGACCGGCGGTTCTCGAACTTGTCGGCCAATTTCGTCCTGGTCAGTAATCAAAATATACGTAATTTACGGTACTAAATATGTTTTAGGGGCTGAAAAAGTCCTTCCTTCCCGCAAAGCTCCCTAATGGCCTATTCAATTCCCCGCTGTCCAGAAGGAGGCGCTGCTCGCAAAGATCTCTGGTGAGACGAATGTCTCCACGTCAACTATGCACAACAAGTGGCAAGCACGACCTTCTCGACCTCATCCCTCGTCTCCACCAAAGTCGTAGCCCATGCAGAACGGGAGGGCTGCATCGGTGCTCCAGCAGAGCATACCCCGTGTGTCTATGACAAGCCTACCTATCAGAGGTGTGTCCGACGCTCCCGAGCCCCCAGACAGTGGGGCGTACTTGGGGGTGCCCAACGTTTTTACGGGGGGAGGTGGGGACCGATGAGGGTGCCGTTGTGACCGTTTTTCGGTCTGGACCCCATTGGTCCTATTGGGAGGCTTCGGAGGTGTCGGTGGATATTATACCTGGCCAAAACTCGGTTGGGACGGGCTTCGGGTCAGGCCCAAAAAAGCCTGACCATGAAAACCCAGGCCCAAGCCCGGCCCGACTATCGAGCCACAGAAATCGGGCCCGAGCCCAAAAGGCCCAACTAGGCCCAGTCGGCCAAAATCATGTTTTCGGCAAGCCCGGTCCGGCACAAGCCTGCACATGGCCAGGTATAGTGGAGATATTTCATGCACTAGTGCAATCCACATATACTGTAACATCCCCTCTCACGTGTGACTCGGAGAGACCAACACGTGCAATAGGAAGAGAGTGACAACACACGAGTCTCAGAGGTAGGGGTGGCCGGGTGGGCATAGAACCGAAAGAACAAACCGTTTTTACCCAGACTGAAGCCGAAGTGACTGAAACCAATTTCTTCGATACTTAGCTCGGTTATACCGAAGTGGTTTGCGTGTACATCCCAGCTGATTTCAGTACGAAACCGAGTACCGAACCAATTGGTCAGTTTAGCGAACGCTCGGTTCCACTGATTGCTAAAGACATGTCGGTGCACGTTTTATAAAAACCGATAACTCTAAAACACTAAGTGCTGAACCGTTCGGTTTTGAACCATACGACCACCCTACTCAGGGCCTCTTTGATTCATAGGATAAGAAAAATGTATGAATAGAAAACCTAAAAGATTGGAGTGACATGTCTAATTGAATCATATGGGAAGAAAGATTCTCTTTGATTATGGTGAAGGAATTTTTCATGAGTCTACAGCTCATTTTTTTCCTATGGATTTGCACTACAAGATTCGTATGGGAATAATTCCTATAGGATATGATCCTATGAATCAAACAATTTCATAGGAAAATTTCCTATATGAACCACTCCTCCAAAAATCATATCATATTTCTTTAATCAAAGGCCCTCAGAGGTATGGCTCAAAAGGCATATATATGGACACAAAATGGGGCTACGAGCAATTGTGTAATAAACTGTGAAAGTCAGGACTCGAGATCGAGATAGTAGGCTCAGCTACCATGTCATGTTTCATGCACTACCCAACGCAATCAAAAGTCTAAACTCATGGTGATGGAAAGGGCTAGTGCAATCACGTATAATCTCTAAAATCATATATCAACAAAATACAATATATGATCCTGTATCAACAAATACCATATATGGTTGATCTCATATTTACGTTATCTAACACAACCCACGGCCTCTACCTATGAGGCAGAGTGTCAAGTAAATCCCACTCCTAATTCATTTAAAGATTTCTAGTTCAAAATTTTGATAGAAATATTGAACCAAAAAATTCAAATGAACTAGAAGTGGGATGAAAGTGAGATTTCACTTGCATTCCTGCTAGGCTGCTACCAGGGAATCCTATGCCGCGGAGAGCTCATAGAGAAAGTACCAGCGGACGCCATACAATGCTTTTGCAATGTCCAGCTGTTCCGGACTTCAGGTGCAGGCGCCGACCAACACCACGGACATACATGAATGAGCGCCATCGCTGCTCTACCCAGTAAACCAAGCAACAAACAGCAAAACCGAGGCAAATCTCAGTAGTTTTTTACCAGAGCCATTAGCCAATTAGTACAAACCACAGGAAATTATAGTTAGAAAGGAGCAACTTTGAACGCAATTCGTATCAAATCTGGAAGGACATAGAACTCAGTCGGCGAATGATGGGTGGTTCTGGTTCATGAATTCATCACTCACAGCTCGATGGGGTCAGAGGCCACGGACCCTTTCCCTCCCCGGTGCTTGAACCTCTTGCCTGCACGCAGCGTCGGTTGCTCCTTCGGAGCACGCCGCCATGTCGCTTCCGCCCTCTCGGCCTCTCTCGTCCTCGTCATCCTCGCTGCTCTCGCTCCATTCCAGTGCCACCTCTTCCCCAGGCGTGCCAGACACGCCCCCCACCTCCTCCTCCCTTGGCTTGTCACAGCATTTCGGCATAGGTTGATCGCTGCTGTTCTGCATCGCTTCATCAGGCACAGGATCCGGAGCTTCGGCCGTCGCTGGGCCATCTCTTGTGCCGGTGGCCGCTTGTTCGCACGCTGGTATGGCAGGAGGGTGTGGTGTAGTTAACTCAGGCCGTGAGGTCCCCCACCTCGAGCTTGGACAGTGACATTGCCTTCCTTCATGTGAGAAGTCTCGAGTAGCTCATGGATCCGAGCATCCTCCTCATTCTCCTCGCTGCTCTCGCTCAATTCCAGTACCTCCTCTTCCCCGGCATGCCAGACACGTCCCCCACCTGCTCCTCCATCGGCGTGTCACAGCATTCCGGCGCAGGTTGGTCGCTGCTGTTCTGCATCGCTTCATCAGGCACAGGATCAGGAGCTTGGGCCGTCGCTGGACCATCTGTTGTGCCAGTGGCCGCTTGTTCACACACTGGTATGGCAATGGCAGGATCGTGTGGTGCAGTCAACTTAGGTCCTGAGGTCCGCCCACGTCGAGCATAGACAACGACATTGCCTTCCTTCTTGTGAGAAGCCTCGAGTAGCACGCGGATTCGAGCAAACGACCTGGCTACCTCGACGGGAAGTGACTGTCGCTCGAGAAATCGCATTATGGTTGGGAGCTCCTCGTTGATGTTCTCCACCTACAGTTATATGGAAAATGGCAAGGTCAGTAAGGTTGTGGACAAAGCTAGCCCTCATATGCATTATATTTATGGACTAGAGTTTACCACTGTCAGCAAATTGAGATCATGAAATTCTCGTGCCGTGCTCACTGCAGTTAAAACACCTTCGGTAGTATTAGAATTGGCAGGAACTGTGGTATGATCATGACGAGCAGCATTGATCAATTGCTCGAAATGTTTGATCTCTGATGCATATTCGAGGCTCCAATCCACTGATGCATTCCACTGATGTCGTTGGAGACAACAGACATCATTGAGCCGATGCTGTTCTTGACCAAACTGACGAGCAAACCGATCTGGGACATATACTTCCCTGATGTTATAGCTGATCAGCCATGTTCTGGAGAAGCAGACGTTATAAGGTGCCACACAGATGTTGGGAATAAATGCAGGATCCATGTCCTTATAAGGTTCCCAGTTGACCTATTAAGATCACATACTTTGTATGGTTAAATTCAAATGGCAAGTAACAAATGGTAAAGTGTGGCTATGTATAACGAAAAGGTACTCACATCTGAAACTCGAAGATGACTGAAAGCTTTTCTGATATCTGAAGCTTTATTTGCCGGTTGGGTGATTGCGCGCCGTGCCCACCTGCACGCTCGTGGGAAGACATGTGCTGGAGCATCATCCGTCTCAGGGCGCATTGCTGGAATATATTCATATATCCATCCCTTTGTAGAAACCCAAAAATACATTAGAAAAATTCCATAGTGGAACAGTATAACAACTCAGAACAACTCGATTTCAAATAGAATTCTCGAGAACAGGGAAAGATTTTATTATGTACTATCATCCTATGCTTGTTTTTATCAACTACCATTCTCCTGATGAATTCTTTTTGTTTTAAGACGTGCCAACCATGAGCAACTTCGTAAATTCATCCAACAGCAAAAACTTTATAGATGCTCTATACATCAATACATGAGATTACGTCACTTTTTTTCTTTTTTCTGCTCCTATTTGTCTGTGCATGTAACATCATCGCTATTCTCAAAAACTTATTATAAAAATTTATTCAACCATTACCCTGACCCTTTTGCAGGGACTCAAAAAACATTAGAACAGCTTTCACAATGTAACAGTAGAGTTTGTGAAAAAAAAGGAAAAGAATCATCTAAGTAACATTATCACTGTTAAAAGCCATTGGTGCTAGTACCTGTTTCTTGTCTACAATAACATTATCACTGTTTCTGACAAACCTAACAATAACAATTTTATTCAACCCGACAAGAAAAAAACATTTTGTTCAACTTAGAAAACTTTTAGAAAGTTCCATAGAATTGGAAAACATTTGCTGTTCTAAACTGAAGTACGACTTGCTCCTGGTTAATGAGCGTTCACATACCATGAGCAGAGTGGCGCTGCCGAATAGCCTTTTTCTGGAGGAGGACAACGCCTTAGCGAGATCCCTGTAAAGTTGAGCAAGAGCAGCAGCCCCCCACGCGTATTCTCGTACTTCCTCAAAGTTTGACAAAAGAGGTAAGTACTTTGGGGAGACATAGCCCCTTTCTTTGTCCGAAAACAGAGTTGCTCCAATCAAGTACAATAGATATGCTCTTGTGCTGTACACAACTTCTTCATCAGTTGGGTGCTCCGACAGCTGGCTAAACTTGGAGTGTAACCAAGAGAGCTTCACACGAGTACGCCTGCAGTGCATGGAACCAGGAATTTGACCCAAGTATTGGAGGAAAAGCTGCTCTGACGACATGTTCAGCACAGCCCCGATGGTCAACGCACGGCCTATCACTGGAATCCCTAGTATGTAGGCAGTGTCTCTGAGTGATGGCGCCATTTCAAAGTCATGGAACCTTGCTGTGTTCGTTTCTTTGCTCCACAGCTCGCAGAATGCCTGGAGCACAGTGCGGTTGATGACCAGATCTGCCGTGTGCATCAGATTGCCGAGCCCACTGACATCAACTAAATGTTGCTGCCGTTCGTTCAGCTTCCATGTCTCAAGCTCCTCCGTCATCTGGCACACTGATAGTGCACGACTATCCTGCATGATTGAGTATATCGTGTTAAGATTTTAGCACAAAATGCACGCGATAACCAAAGGAAGGTTTGGCAAATTGGTGTCACTTGGTTTGTGAAAAGAAATACCTGATTGCAACTTTCTCCTATTGGTACTGCCTCAGAGGATTCCAGTTAGTTCTGCCGAGATAAATCACCTTAGTTCTTCAAATAAAATGAAGTAGAAGAAATGCTCACGAAGGGGACACAATGAAAAGTTATGTGATAAGTGCATGCCAAATAAAAAATCACACACAGGATCTATTGTCAGAATAAAGTACATTCTGAACTTGATGGAAGTAGTCAGAGAGTGTACAGGGTCTACTGTTTATATGATTTACCCCTCCAGTAAATGGAAAACAATATCAACAGAGAATCAGATGTTTTCATTTTTATAAAACACCAACTAGTACTACCTCCTTGCCAAAATATAGTACATATGAGATTTTTTTGAAGTCAAACCGTGTAAACTTTGACCAAGTTTGTAAGAAAAATATCAACATCTAGAATACCAAATCAATACCATTGGATTCATCATGAAGTACATTTTCATATGGTATTTGGTATTGTAGATATAGATAATTTTCTCAATAAACTTGGTCGAAGTTAGTGAAGTTTGACTTCGCGGAAACCAATGTGCACTATATTATGGCAAGGGATTTTCTCAAACATTCTGAGGTTTTACAATACATGGTAACAGGAAGTTGATAAGAATGTGGATTCCAGATTTTCAGTGGTTAGACCTTGAGATTAAATATAACCATCAAAACAAATTATCGGCAGTTCGAGTGGTAAAAAGGGAAGCAACCACAGATTGTACTCAACAAGATTGTGAGATCAGTTGACAAGACAGTGGCTTCAAGAAGATGAAAATTCAGAACGCTGGAAAAGCATAAACAACTGCAATGACTCAAGGGGAATCTGCTAAAAAAGCTCAAGGGCGAACATTTAGCTAGGAGTTTTTTCCGTCAAAATCATCCATCATAGTTGAAGTGGACACAAAGATGCAATATTACGAACTATAAGAAATCCACCACTTAAATTAACTACAAACAGGAGAAGAAATAATGTCCCTAAGTTGATACTTGTGCCAGATGAAGAGCATGATCCAGTCATTTATCACAGGAAAATAAGATCAGAAAGTGGGCTGACAAAATACCAGAGAAATATATCTGGCCTGGCCATTATGGTTCCCCTTCTGGACTGAAAAAACAGACCAATTTTTACCTTTCGCTTCAGAACCCAACCCACTATTGGCACTGTGCAGCTTCAGACCTTGTTTGGTACCCCGTGTAATCCCAAACCCCTATCTATAATCCCCAATCCCTCACTATCAAATAATAAAAACTGAATCTTTTCATCAATGACATGGATAGACATAGGTATTTGAATAAAAATTCAACCTTTGCAAATTGCAATGACGACGGATAGTGACATACTATTATTGAATGACTATGTATTACTGTACATACCAGTGGTTCCAGCATCAAAACCAGCTTGGGTGCTAAGAGAAAGTTACAGACAACGACTATTAAACGTGAAGCAACAAGTCTATGTCAGCCGCTTTGAGCATTCAGCTTAATGAGATGAAGAGGTCTATGGAAAAGAAAGAGAAGATGTTAGTTCCCAGAGAGTTATACAACTATGTTTCTAACTAGTTCCCAGAGAGTTAAACAACTACGTAGTTCTCAAAGAGTTAAACAACTATGCTTCAGTATATGGAATATTACTTGTCCAAATGAGACAGCCAAGTTCTTTTCTCCAGAAGAAGTGAGCTTTTTATATGATGTTGTATGCTCTAGGACCAGTAATCTGCATACATATCCTAAAACCCATGTGCATTTGACACACAACAAATGCTGCACTACCAAATATTTCCAGAATTCTGCACTACTGAGTACTGAACCAGTGCCGAATATTTTGTAAACTAGACTGAGACTGTCCTAGCATAACGAAGTTGCAAAAAAAGTGTGCTGAAGCAACATTCACCACTGGCATAATATCGGGATATGTAATCAGGCAGTCAAAAGGATCGTTGCAGATACATTGAAGTATTATAGCCAATCCAGTATACTGACTTTTTAGTTAGTTAAGGTGGTGCAAAGCTTTCCCAAGGCAGGTATAGATATATCAAGAGATTATCAAAGAGGCATGTACAGCATGATTGTTGCTTGTACTGTGCTATGGACATGAATGGTTGAACACACAGGTTTGCATGGTTGAAGTTACACTTGCGCAGGAATCTCTGGTCATCCAGAAAATGATGACCAGAACAAACTAAATCTACAGAGCACCTGCAGGTCGAGCAAGCCATCACAGGATCATCTGCAAATTCAGTTTTTCTTAACAGAACAAAACAAAATGGTCATCTGCGAACCCCGATTGGGGCATCCGTGCCTGACCAAACACCATTCGCGTTTCAGACAAAATCTTACCAACCGAACAACATGCTCATTCATATGCACGGGAAGATTCGGAGTAAGAGAAGTAATCTAGTAGGAAACCGGGTCATTTTTACCGTAACTGAAGCAAGAGCACCTACCGGCGGCTTGAAGGCCAGTTCACCGAAGAAGCTTCGCCGTCGCGGAAAGATCCCCACAGCCGCCGCCGCCGATGTCGACTGGCTTCTTCCTGCGGGGCTCAGAGTTAGGGTTCCGGCAAGAGATGAGATGGGATGTGGGGAATGGGAAACAGACCTGCCCTTCTCGCCGCCCACTCGCTCGCCGCCGTGCCTCCCCTCTCGCCGCAGCTCCCCGCCGCCCCTCTCGCTGCGCCGCGATTCGGGAGAAAACGCGAGGGAGGGGTCGTGGGCCAGGTATACTAGGAAGAATTTGCGAGGGAGTTGGGGTTTTCCGGCCGGAATTACGAGCGGAAGTTCATCCTAGACGAAAGAGAAAGTGAACTGAAAATGCAGAGAAAATTGGGACCAGGGGCTGGCTCTTTCACACGCCACAAATGCATGCTCCGTCAAATCGCCATGAGAGAGAAAAGAACACCACAGAGAATCGCACGAAGAGGAAGTGTAGAGTGGCGAAGAGCAGCGGGTTTTGGGCGACGGACGGACTGCTCTTTGGGAAAGGGTGAATAATGAATGCTCTGCCCGCGCTGACATGTGGGGCCGGGAACGCCCCGAAGCCGAAACGTGGCACCGGTGATTTCTTTCTTTTTCTTTTTGTTAGTAGAGGAATTCATGGCGTTGTCCTGAATGGTGCTAGCGGTACCAGTACCACTTGACCTTGACGACGGCGTGCCGTCGCCCACCGATGTCTCACCGGATTCTTGTAGAGATGTAAAATTCAAGAAGAAATTATTAAATTGTCATGAACAATTGCCGCGTTTATCATTAAAGAGTTGAAAATATAAGCAATTTAGCAGTAGATTTAATCCATGAAAATGGTAAACAGTTTATGACTAGAATAAAAAGAATTAAACTAATCATACGATCTACTAAAACAGTAGATAAACAGATCGAATCTAGAGCAAATATTACAAGCAGAAACTCTAACAGTATCTCGAACAGGAAGATCAAGAAGACGTACGGTGCAGCAGCAGCAGCGGAACCGTTGGCGTCGTCCATGTTGTCGATGAAGAGATTGGCGATGTCGGGGAAGAAGTTGTCGTTGGGGAAGAACTCGAAGCTAGTAGTCGCGCGAGTGCGCTCCCCAAAAACTTGATCGCCCCTCTCCCGTACAGGATCACAAGAGGCGGGGTTCCGGAGGCCTACTGTCCCTTCAACCGGTGCACGCCGGAAGACGGGATGGAGAAGACTTGGAATACGGCGGCGCAAGGTTCTGGAACTAGTGCGGCGAGCTACCATGTGTTGCGTGTATGGCGGCTAGGGTTTTCCTCTGCATATATAGAGCGGGTCGGGTAGGACGTGGGCGCAGTCCACGATCGAGTCGGTAACGCCTCCACGATCCAAAAGAATCGAAAATGGCAAAAACAATTAACGCGTCCGTTAATTATTAATCAATGACTCAATAAATTTCTCGGACTGCAAAAATATAGGCATCGGCTCGGCTCATTTCCGCAACCCGCGGCGTGTCGTGACGTGACGAGACGAGCGAGCGGCGACGGAGGAGGAGGAGGAGTGCGCGGGAGAGAGCCTTCTGTTCTCACATGCTTACCAAGTAGCACAACACTCCACCTTATATATTGGTGCAACTCTCTCCCAACTAGCAGTGTGGGACTAAACTTTGGTCACACACACAACCATATTAAATAAATGGGCCAAATGGGAATTTCGGAATTAGTTGGGCTTTAGGCTGTGGCCCATGTACAAGTCCAGCAAAATTTTAGCAATCCCCCACAAAGTCTCATTGGCACATCATTTCACGTTTGTTCCAAAACATTGTTTTATATACCGGTGCTTAGTGGAGACTGTTAAGTTGAACTTCCACTTAGAAACTTATGCTACACTAGATCACAACTTGGATAGTGGACTATGCCTTGAACTACAAGTTTGCTGCAAACTAGTTTCACACAAGCCCTTGACCGATACTGGGCTGCCGCAAGGCTTCAACGCGGGTGGAGCTTATGCGTCATACTCCAAGACCTTTCATGAGTTTATTAAAGAGCACCCAACTCTCACGGATTGCGACGTTTAACAGTCAGACTCACATAGGTGTATTCCTCAAGAGATGCTCTGCAGGACAACATATCCGCTTATAAAAGTAAGCCGCTTGGAACACATTAAAATAATATCAACCTGCCATGCAGATCAGGAGAGTATTGCATCTTCACGGAGTGGGATAGTAAAATATAAGGATACTCTCCTCTCAGCTGACCAACAGCTTGTCTCCTACTTCTACTTCACGAGATCTCCGATCACATAGAGTGGTTTACCACTGTGGACAACTCATAACGTGGGTCTCAAACTCATCTCTCTCGATGCACTATCTATCACATTACGTGATAAACCCTTTGTGAAGGGGTCTTCCAAATTCTTAGATGTTTGGATATAATCCAACGCAATAACTCCGGAGTTTCTCAATTTTCTGACAGATTTCAATCTCCTCTTCAAATGCTTTGATGGCTTTAAATTATCCTTAGAACTTTTAATCTTGACTATCACAGTTTGATTATCACAGTTCATAAGGATAGCGGGTATTGGTTTTTCAACCATAGGTAAGTCTATCAAAAGCTCATGAAGCCACTCTGTTTCAACAGTGGTTGTGTCTAACGCTGTGAGTTCTGCTTCCATAGTTGGCCTCGTTAAGATGGTCTGCTTGCAAGACTTACAGGAAACAGCTCCACCACCGAGTGTAAACACATAACCACTCGTGGCCTTAATCTCATCAGCATCAGATATCCAGTTTGAATCACTATAACCCTCCAGTACCCTCGGATACCCAGAGTAGTGAATTCCATAGCTCGCAGTGCCTTTTAAATAACGCATAACTCTCTCAAGAGCATGTCAATGATCATCTCTCGGATTAGAAATAAACCGACTCAACTTGCTTACAGCAAAAGAGATGTCGGGCCTTGTGGCACAAGCCAAATACATAAGCGAGCCAATAATCTGAGAATATCTCAGCTGATCTCTAGCACTCTGTTGGTTCTTTCGAAGCAACACACTAGGATCATATGGTGTCGGAGATGGCTTACAGTCGTCATACCCGAAATGATTCAAGACCTTTTCCACATAGTGAGACTGAAGCAGTGTAATCCCACCATTATCATCTCTCAGCAGCTTGATGTTCAAGATAACATCAGCCACTACTAGATCCTTCATCTCAAAACAGCGAGATAAGAAATCCTTAACCTCCTTAATCAATTCAAGGTTGGTTCCAAAGATCGGTATGTCATCGACATACAGACAGAGAATAACTCCCTCGCCCCCACCATGACGATAGTACACACAATTGTCCGATTCGTTTACAACGAAGCCTGCAGCAGTTAAAGTTCTTTCAAACTTTTCATGCCATTGCTTAGGAGCTTGCTTCATGCCATATAAAGACTTCAACAACTTGCACACCTTTGCTTCCTGACCAGGTACTACAAAACCATCGGGCTGATCCATGTAAATTTCCACATCTAACTCTCCATTTAGGAAAGCCGTCTTAACATCCATTTGATGAACGAGAAGACCATGCGAGGCAGCCAACGAAAGTAGCACACGAATCGTGGTCAGTCTAGCCAGAGCTTGATGGCGTGAATCACACGCTCGTTGGGAGACCCCAAGAGGAAGGTATGATGCAGTTCAGCGGCAAGTTTTCCCTCAGAAAAAAAACCAAGGTTATCGAACCAGTAGGAGCAGCAACTCTTCAGAAGGTTGTTGTCGGCGCCGTTACTCGATCACCAACGTGGAATCTGCACACAACACAATCAAACTACTTTGCCCCAACGAAACAGTGAGGTTGTCAATCTCACCGGCTTGCTGAAAACAAAGGATTAAACGTATGGTGTGGAAAATGAGTATTAAATTGCAGAGAATGAAGAAGGAACAGTTTGCAGTTTGTGGTTGTTTAATCAGTGTAAAAGAATGGACCGGTGTCCACAGTTCACTAGTGGTGTCTCTCCATAAAAGATAACTAACATGTTGGGTGAACAAATTACAGCTGGGCAATTGACAAATAGTGAGCGCATGACAATGCATATACATGACATGATGACTACTATGATATTTAATTGGGCATTACGACAAGATACATAGACCGTTATCCAACAGCATCTATGACTAATAATCCACCGCCGGGTTGTCATCCGAGTCCCCCGTTGGTATTAAGTTGCAAGCAACGGATAATCGCATTAAGTAAAGCGCGTAATGTAAACAAACACATATGCCCGTGGACATAGCATCGTTAGGTTACCCCTAGTGGCAACAGCACATCCACAACCTTAGAACTTTCTGTCACTGTCCCAGATTAAATGGAGGCATGAACCCACTATCTAGCATAAATACTCCCTCTTGGAGTTACAAGCATCTACTTGGCCAAAGCATCTACGAGTAACGGAAAGCATGCAAGATCTTAAATAACATATAAGATAGATTGATAATCAACTTGACATAGTATTCAATATTCATCGGATCCCAGCAAACACAACATGTAGCATTACAATAATATGATCTTGATCATGTAGGGCAGCTCACAAGATCTAAACATGATGGCACAAAGTGGAGAGACAACCATCTAGCTACTGCTATGGACCCGTAGTCCAAGGATGAACTACTCACGCATCACTCCGGAGGCAGGCATGGCGATGTAGAAGCCTCTGGTGACGATTCCCCTCTCCGGCAGGGTGCCGGGAAGAGGTTCTGAACCCTCCCGAGCTAGGGTTGACGGCGGCGGCGTCTCTGGAACTTTTCGTGGATATTTGCTCAGGCACTTAGGGTTTTCGCGTCGGGGGGAATAAGTAGGCGAAAGGGCGGCGGCTGACGACCCCCGAGGGGCCCACACCACCCTAGGGCGCGCAGAGGGGGGCCCCGCGCCCTAGGTGCGTGTGGGGCCCTCCTGGCTCCTCTCCGTTGCTCCTTCGGTCCTTCAGGTGTGTTCTGGTAAAATAGGGACCCCCGTGAAGTTTCGTCCAATTCCGAAAATATTTCCAGACTAGCTTTTCTGAAATACAAAAACAGCAGAAAACAGGAACTGGCACTTCGGCATCTTGTTAATAGGTTAGTCCCAAAAAATGTATAAAAGTGATATAAAGTAGATGCAAAACATGTAGCAATTGGTATAAAACAAGCATGGAACATCAAAAATTATAGATACGTTTGAGACGTATGAGAGGTGAGTAAGTATCAAAGAAGTCTTCACTTTCTTTCTAGGTATAACCCTTGGCCACAAGACGCGCCTTGTACTTCTCAAAAGTACCATCAGGCCTAAGCTTTTTCTTGAACACCCACTTACATCCTACAGGTTTACACCCATAAGGACGATCAGTGACTTCCCAGGTTCCATTAGCCAAGATGGAATCCATCTCGCTACGGACAACTTCCTTCCAGTAGTCAGCATCAAGAGATGCATAGGCTTCTTAAATGGTATTGGGTGTGTCATCCACAAGGTACATAATGAAGTCATCACCAAAGGACTTTGCAGTCCTCTGTCTCTTGCTCCTAACAGGAACTTCATTGTCATCCTCCACAGGATTATCAGTGTGTTCTATCAAAATGATAGGATCAGGAATATCAACCAATTCCTTACTAGATGTATTAGGTATCTCCTGATTTGATGAGCTAGGCATATCCTTCATGGGAAAGATATCCTCAAAGAAAGTCGCATCCTTCGACTCTAAAATCGTACCAACATGAACGACGGATATCTCAGATTTTACTATCAAAAATCTATAACCAATGCTATGGAAAGCATAGCCCAGAAGAACACAATCCACGGTTTTTGGTCCAAGCTTGCGCTTTTTGGGAATTGGTATATTGACTTTCGCCAAACAACCCCAATTACATAAGTAAGAGAGTCTCGTATTTTTCCTTTCCCATTCCTCAAATGGAGAAACGGTTTTATTCTTTGTGGGAACTCGGTTTAGGACATGACAAGCTGTCAATAGAGCCTCCCCACACCATGCCTTGGAGAGACCCGAAGTGTCTAACATGGCGTTAACCAAATCAGTTAGAGTTCGGTTCTTTCTTTCAGCCACCCCATTTGACTGAGGCGAGTAGGGAGGCGTCCTCTCGTGGATTATACCATGTTCCGCACAAAAAGAATCAAACTCATTGGAAAAATACTCTCCACCACGATCAGACCTTAGCCGTTTAATTTTCCGATCAAGTTGGTTCTCTGCTTCAGCTTTATAGATTTTGAAAATATTTAAAGCCTCATCTTTTGATTGCAGAAGATACACATAACAATATCTAGTGGAGTCATCAATTAGCGTCATAAAATATTTCTTTCCGCCTTTTGTCAACACGCCATTCATCTTACAGAGATCCGAATGTATAAGTTCCAACGGTGCCAAGTCTCTTGCCTCAGCAGTCTTATGGGACTTGCGAGGTTGCTTAGCTTGCACACACGCTTGACACTTGGAACCTTTGACATTAGTGAAAGGACAAAGATGTCGCCTAGAGGGGGGTGAATAGACGATTTAAAACTTTTCCGGTTTAGGCTTGATAATTGCGGAATAAAACTAGGTGTTTAAATTAACAAGCCAACAACCTAAATAAACTAGGCTCACCTATGTGCACCAACAACTTATGCTAAGCAAGACAAGCAACAAGGTGATAGCAAAAGAATACTTCAAGCACGAAGTCTATCATAATGTAAAAATGCATAAGTAAAGAGCTCGGGTATAGGAATAACCGAGGCACGCAGAGACGAAGATGTATTCCCGAGTTTCTCATTTTTAGGGGAGTACGTCTCGTTGGAGAGGTGTGAGACCACCACAACAGGTTGGTCTCAACGCCACAAAAGGGTCACCTTCTTCTCCGATGAACCGCACCACAAAGGATTGGTTCACCTTCCACTATCGGAATCCTTCGAGACGGAATTCGGAGCCTTTACAACAACAACCCGGGGCACAACCCACAACTGGATTGGGGGCTCCCGGATGGCTACAAGTGATCACAAAAGGTCTCCTCCACCACAATGGCGTATAGGGTCCAAAGACCCAAGAGTAACAAGCTCACAAACTTTTAACTTCCACGAATCCTCGTGGAGAGCACAAACCGATGCACAAAGCAATGGCAAGAGCACAAGTGCTCAAATCCTTCACTCTCAAATCCCACCAAAAGGAACTAATACTTGTGAGGGGAGAAGAGAGGAAGAACAAAGAAGAACTCAACAAATGGAACTCCAAGATCTAGATCAAGAGACTTCCCTTCACTTAGAGGAGAGATGGATTGGTGGAAATGTAGATCTAGATCTTCTCTCTCTCTTCCCTCAAAGATATGTAAGAATCATGGGAGGGATTGAGAGATGGGCAAGCTTTTCCAAGGTCAACAATGGAGGAGAGAGAGGGGAAAAACGTGCTCAGCTTATTGGGTACCCTTTGGGGAAGAAGGCCCCTTAAATAGGTTCCAAAAAATCTGCCCGTTGGGCAGTTTTTCGCCCCGGGGCGGTAGTACTGGGCTTGACCCGGTACTACTGGGTCACTACCTGGCCACTACCGGGTCAAAACCACTCGAATCCAGTACCAAAACACGCGATATGCGGTAGTACCGGGCTTTGGGTCGGTACTACCGCCCTTTGTAAAAACTGCAGAAACAACTACAGCAAAACGGACATAACTTGGGTTTCCGAACTCCATTTTCGATGTTCTTGGGCTCGTTGGAATCGCCATAACGAGCTTTACAAGATCATGCAGAGAAACATCATAGTCCAACAAGGGAGTATAAAACCAAATGTAGAAAGGTAAAACCTCTCTAAAAAAGATGAACCAGCAAAACCTCCAAAACCGAAAACGCAACAAGTTCTCCATACGAAATCCGTTTTCGGTGAACTTGGGCTTATCATGAAAATCACAACAAGCACTAAAACCCAACAAGGTGAAAAGCCAGATAAGAACCAAGAAAAATGATATGCCAAGTATGCAAATGTTTGAGCTCTTCCACAAAGATGCGATCAAGTTACTCACTTGAGAGCCCTCTTGATAGTACGCCGTCTATCCTATAACCCGGTCTCCCACTAACACGATGAGACCGGTAAAATAGAAACCCAATCAAGATCATACATTTGCCTTGCGCATTCCACTTGAGCTAGATGATGACGATCTTGACTCTCAAGTTGGAACACCTTTCTTGATCGTGCTTGCTTGCACATGCTTGATGAAAACTTCTCCAAATACTCCCCCATACTCCATTATGGGAGAGCCTCGCTTAGCTCCGTCTTCATGTATCCATTCCAAGCTTCAATCAAATGATATCTTCCGAGATGGATCATATTGAACTTGCACTTCATCTTCTTCTCTTAATCTTGATACCAACACATGGTAGCCCTACAAGGATAGCTCAATGCAACCATTAGTCCATAGAAGAGCTTGTCATTAATTACCAAAACCACACATGAGGGCACATGCACTTTCAAGTAGTGAATTTCGGAATTAAATCCAAACTAGCTAGCCGCGTCATGCAACCAAAGTCAATATGACAAAGTCGTGAATGCCAGACATGATACTCAATTTCATGGCAAATATGATTAATAACTTTAGTGCAAAAGTCAGACATAGATAGGCGGAATAAGCCTCCGCACTCATAGCCTTTTCCAACAAATTATCCATACTTAGATATTACAACTTTATTGGACTCGAAAACCAACTTAAAACCATCTCGACATAGAAGCGATCTGCAGACAAGATTTTTATTGATGGAGGGCACATGCTAAACGTTCTTCATCTGCACGATCTTTCCCGAAGTAAACTTCAGATCGACCGTGCCAACACCATGAACAGAAGCATGTGACCCGTTCCCCATCAGCACGGGAGAAGTCCCTGTGACCTGGTAAGAAGAGAACATTGAGGCATCAGCACAAACATGTACATTTGCACCAGTGTCAATCAACCATTCAGGAGAATGACGAACTGAAAGAATGGTAGGAAATATACCGTACCCAGATTCCTTCATCTCAGTGTCGCCAATGACAACATTGGCAGCCTTGCCGCTGTTGTCAGATCCGCGCAGCTCATGGCGGTTGGGACAGCGAGGTGCCCAATGATCCGGATCACCGCAAACATGGCATGATCCCTTCCTCGGCTTCTTATTGTTGCTCTTCTTAAAGTTTGTAGGTTGTGAAGGCTTGAACCTTGAAGGAGATATGCCCTAGAGGCAATTAATAAAGTGATTTTATTTGTCATATCTCAATTGTTCATAATACGTTTTAATACCATGCTATAACTGTATTACGCGGAAACATTAATACACGTGTGGTATGAAAACAACCAGGTCCCTAGTAGCCTCTATTTAACTAGTTCGTTGGGTAAAAGATGATCAAGGTTTCCTGATCATGGACAATGGCGTCGGTTAACAACGGAGTCATATCATTAGTGAATGATTTGATGGACATACCCAAAAGATAGAAACGTAGTATTCATACCTTCGACTGTGAGATCATATCAAATCTCTGCTTCTGAAAGATACGGTTGATCGCATCAAACGGCATGACTTATATAGCGTGACAATAAAGGTGATAATTTTGGGTATCGGAAGAAGCAGTAGAAGCGAGTGATCAAGAGCGAGAATTGCCAGTCCACATAGCAGGATAGATACTCTGGGCCCACTCGGTGAGATTACATCAATGAGCTTGCAAGCAGGTGACTAGGTCACGGGGATGTAATGTCACAGACGAGTAAAGATAGATTTGTCGATGGCGAGGTCATGCTCGGTAATCGTGATACCGTAGAACGACACTCGGACAATCTAAGTATTGCTAGGCAAGAGGATGAGACTGGACATCTAAAGGTTCAAACGATAGAAGACATTCGTGGACACAAAGGGGCTATCATGAATATCCAGATCCCGCTGTTAGTCATTGATCGGAGAGGATGTCTCGATCATGTCTAGAGTGATCCCGAACCGTGGGGTAACACACTTAAGGGTGGGTGACGATTAGATTGAATTTAGAGAGAAAAGAAACCGAGACTCCGGAAGTGTTCCGGACATGTCCGATGGAGATCGGAGGGCAACGAAATATGTTTCGGGGTCCGAATGAATTAAATAATATGTATTTAATATTAATAAGTGTTATTAGTAATTAAATATATTTTTTATCTAATTAAATTCGAATTTTAAAAGGCATTAAACCTATATGGTCCTTAGAGGCCCATTAGGGGAAAATCCCAAAAAGGAGAAAGGAAAAAAAAGGAGGGAGGAGGGCCGGCCGGCCTGGCTGGGCCGAATGGGGCCCACCAGGGCCGGTGGCTCCTCCTTGGCTGGCGGGTGGCCATGTGGGGTTTAGTCCCACATGGCCTAGCCAAGGGAGATGGACTCCCTCCTCCTCCTTTAAATAGGGGACCCCCCATGCCTTTGAAATTACACCAATTTCTCCCTTCTTCTCTCCTACCTTGAGCGTGGTTCCGTTTCTGGAGTGCGTACGGGGAGGGAAGTCTCTCTACTATACGCACACCGCCGTGCTGCTAGATCCACTCTTCCACTTCCGCTGCTCTCTGGATCTGGAGCCCGGAGGTCGTCATCCACACCGTACGTGTGTGGAACCGCGAGGCGCCATTGTTTGGCGCTGGGAGCCGTCTTCTTCCACTACACGACCCTGAGGTCGGCGCCGTCGTCTCCACCGACAATGTTTGTGCGGGAACGTAATCCCGCTTCCGGTCTACAAGGGTATGTATTCTGATCTCTCCGTATTAGTATATATGCATAGTATAGATCCTGAATAGTTTATGGTTATCGTCGGTAGGAAATTTTTTGTTTTCTGTCTACGATCCCCTACAGTGGTATCAGAGCCGATCTATGCGTAGATATACCTGTACGGTTAGAACACATGTTGAATGTGGGCATCGATTCTACATTTGTTACCCTCTCGCGTGTACTTGTTTATATCGCGACATTGTCGGATGAAGCGGCCCGGACCGACTTTACGCGTACTCTTACGCGAGACTGGTTCCACACTTGACATACGGCTTGTACCGTATATGTGGCTGGCGGGTGTCTGTATCTCCTACAATAGTTGATATATCATTTGCAATGGAGGGCCCGAAAGGGGTGTAATAGAGACAATTGTCTTATCGCTGTTGTGGTTTGTTCGTAGGTAAGAAACGGTTCTTGTGCGAAAGCCCTAGCAGCCACGTAAAAAATGCAAAAGATAAAGTAGAAAGCGTCTAACTTTATTTTGCAGGGGCAATGTGATATGGTCAAGGTAGGTTTATTAAGTTGTTTATAAACTGTCGGCGCGAAGGAGACCATCGGCGCAGAGGAGACCATATCATGTCGCATCACATTTCATTTTAGATGTTATGTAGATTGTGTGCATCTTATATTGTGTATATATATATATGTCTATATATTAGTTACACGGCGGTAGTAATATAAGATGATCCCTCCCAAAATTCCGATAATAGTGTTCTCCCTCTGTCGTGCACCACCAATAAAGTTCTACGTTACGGGGTACGCCGCATTGCGGTTACACTCGTCTCTTCGTTCGCATACAGTGGGTGTAAGCCACGTTGCACACGCAAATACGTCAGAGGGTGTTATGGCGAGCCTAGCATGTACAGACATGGCCTCGGAACACAAGTACCGAAAGGTTAAGCACGAGTCACATGCGGTGATGTGATCGATATACGATGTCTACCTTTGAAGTTATGCTATCTGCCTGATCGATGGGGGTAGTGTAATGGATGGGGGTTGTGTAATCACTAAGACGATGCGAGGGATACTCGTCTTGAGTGGGAGTTCTAGTAGTTTTATTTTGAAAACTTAGTTTTACTTTGAAAACTTAGTTTTATTTTGAAAACTTGAACCCATATTTTATTATGAACAAAAGTCTTTATGCTTTGCAAAACCTTTGTAGATGATAACCACTTCTATAGACCTTTTAAACTTAGGTGCATTCCTGCGATTGAGAAACTTAAAAGGTGGGTCCAAACTTCATAGTTTTATACCATAGCTTGAGGATACTCCTTGTTTCAAACCTTTTAGCTCTACATGATACAAAACCCGATAGGAGATAGACCCGGAGATTCCGCTAAACAAAAGGATAATTTAGATTATCAAGTTTTGTGCGGATAATTCCATCATAGTCCAGTGTATGCTATGATCTCTGCCATAGAGAATGAACTGTGGGTGCGTGTTGACAGATCGCGAACATTTGGAATGGTCGCTGAGACTGATGATCTGTATCCACCGTAAATCAGGTTTTCTTCTCAACCAAGATGGAAGAGAACACTCGCATTAAAGGAGCGTGTGTAGTCATACTTGATGACATTGAGACGCCTCGCTCAGCTCGATCACTGGATGACAGACAACGTTGCCAGATGCAAATGTTTTGTCATAGACTATGTCATGCAAGGGGAATCATTCACCTTCATGAATTCTTGATTACGTTGAAGAATCAAGAAGATGAAACGAATCACCGGGAAGTCATCAATGATGTATATATATATGATATACAAGTTATGAATGTTTTACCTAAACAAGTACTTGCAGTAGTGACTAAGATTTGATACTAGTCATGTTTTATGAAAACAAGATTTTTGCTTGAGTAGCTTGGAAGGATGAAGAGACAATGAGTGTGTTGATAATGGCAGGCAATATGTTGTGAATATGTTGTGATGGCCATAGACACTCTCTCTGCATCTACCATTTAGATTAAATTTGATTTGAACAAATTCCATGAGATCGCTTGTTAGCATGATCATTATAAGTGTGTCTTGCCTCTAGCGAGACAATTATTCATATTTGTTAGTGACAAATCGTTGTCCTACATTTATGAGTGATATCTTTAATGATCATACACCGATTATGAATGGAATGTTGTTATTTGAATCTAGATGGTAGTAGCTCTCACATTTATAACATTAATGCCAAAGATACAAACTTAATAATGACACCATATTATTATGGCACTAACGTTTTGAGTTATATGCATTGAGAAGCTCCATTCACATGGATCTCCAAGTCCTTAGATTTGATCTTTTGACACTTGCAAGATAACTAAGACACCGTTTCGGAAAACGGGCATTTAACTTGTTGAGAATCATACATATCGATGTGTGTGAATCAATGAAGTACTTCAACGTGTAGTGGAAATCATTATTTTTGTAAACTTACCAATGATTTGAGTAGATATGGGCATATCCACTTAATGAAATGCTGGTCTGAAAAGTTTGATAAGATCAACAAGTTCGGAGTGAAGTAAGAGAGATAAACTTAAACAAGAAAATCAAATTCCTGCGATACAGATCGAGGAAACAAGGATTTGAGTTATGAGTTTGGCATATCATTGGAAGACTTGTGAAAAGAGTTCCACAAATTACGCCGTATGGAACACCACAATGTTATGGTGTGTTAGAACGTCGTAATCACACGCTATTGGATTGTGTGTGATCAATAAAATCTCTTATCGAATTTTTGTGATCATTAGAGTCGTATGGTAGGAACAAAACATTCACTTTAGATAATAGGGAAACCATCTAAATCCATGGAGACAATACCATATGAGTTATGGCATGGCTTTTAGCCTAGATTGTCGTTTTGATATTTTAGTGTTTTGATATGATCAAACCTAAAACGGATAAATTCATCTTTGTAGTGTATCTAAGAAATCAGTTGGATACATGTCTCACGACAGAGGCAAAATCGTTGCCGAAATATACCTTGCTGAAGAAATAGTTTCTTGTCCAAGGGTATAAGTGGGAAAGAAAGTAGAGCAAGACGGAGTTAATGAACTCTCTCCAGGCATCAGAGTGGCGCAACGGAAACCGTTCCGGTACCGTCCTCCACAACTGGAAGGAAGCTGATGATAACGATCATGATGCTCTGAGCTCATACTAAGATCGTAGGTGCATGAGAATGTGTTCCGCACTGTGTGGTACGACAATCTTGTTATGAACGTCATGTTGATGGAACATGACAAACCTACGAACTACGAAGAAGTGATGGTGAACCTAAGTCCGAGAAATGGCTATGAGCCATATATAATCCGAGATAAAATCCATACACGATTACCAAGTAAAGACTTGGGTAAATCTTCTTGATGGGCTCCAAGCCATTGAGAGTAAATGGAATTTTATGACAAAATAGACACTGACGGAAAGGCAACCGGTTATTAGGATCGATTTGTCATAAAACAGTTTCAACAAATTCAAAAGTTGACCACAACGAGAATTTGTCTCAAGTGGCGATGCCTAATTAAGTCTATTTAGGATTGTTTTAGCAATTACTATAATTTCGAATTGAGAAATTGATAGATGGATAAAGAAGCCATGTTTCTTAATGGTAGCATTAAGAAAAGAGTTGTAACTAGTACAATGAGATGGTTTGTTGATCCTAAGGATGCTAGACACGTATGCGAACTTCAGTTGTCCATTCATGGGCTGAAGTAAGCATATCGGAGCTGGAATCTTCACTTTGATAATGTGATCAAAGATTTTGGAGTCGTCCAAAATAGTTGAAGAAACCTGCATTTATAAAGAAGTGAGTGGGAGCTAAGTAGCTTTTCTTGATCTTATATGTGAATGGCATATTTGAGTGGGAGCTAAAAGGAAATTCCCTTGTCTTATATGCGGAAGGCATATTTGAGTGGGAGCTAGGTGTCATTCCAAATTTTATATGTAACGACATATTGAGAATGATACAGATCCTCTGGTAAAGTATAAATGATTATTTAAGTGATTAAATTTTCTATGAGTGAAGTTAAGAGTATTAGGCTTTAAATCTATAATTCGTATAGATCATAAGGGGCTTAATAACATTAGGTCGGAATATTTTTCTAGGTTAAAATTCTGAAATGTTTCAGAATAGAACAAGCGAAGAAAGGTTCTTTGATGAGGACATGACTAGCCCGAATACAACCGAATCTGCATTAAATAGACATACTTTTCAGGTGAATTCTAGTAGTAATTATAAAATATATTATTCTTTTATTATGAACAGAATTACTACATTCGTAATTTTAATATGCAGAATTAGAAGAGACTTGTACAAACCTCGGGTGAAGATGCGAGAGTCGGGAGGATTATATCGGCAGCTACACGTCCGAGACACATACAAGCTTCTATACATGCAACATATTCAAGAACTCAATTTAGAAGGAAACGTCCATGTACTATGGTGGGCCCCAATGCATGTGCGCATGACACCAAGCCAATTAAATCAAGACCTAATTAAATCAAGCCCAATGCTGTGGCGAATGGTCAAGGCCTTTTTGGCTGGCTCGTGTTGGACGTGGACGCAGGCACACGCGAGATGCCCGGATCGTTGCGGAACAGAGGCGGCGCAGGACCTGACGTCTATAATAAATAGCTATCGCCAGTTAAGGTTTTACTCGGATTTTGTTTAGCTAAAAGACTGCCTAGCATATTGCTGCATCTTCGCGTACTTGATTTGTGTCCAACGACCAGATTAAGACCGCTTACGGAATCCCACCTCTTTCAATAAAAGTTCATCTTATATTCGCAATTTCTTGATTGCAATATTGGTTCTTACTTGTTCCTCGATCGCAGGTAGAACTAGACCTTTTTGGTCAGGCTGATCGTGCTTCTGCAGGATCGGTAACCTCAGGAGATTGGTTTAGCGATTGCATTGGCGCTGTGTACGTGTGCGTAGTAGTCGGATCGCCAAGGTCGAACTCCACCAGAATCGACGTATCTTCATCTTATCGAAAGATCGGACATCTTTGCCCTGTCAAGTGGTATCAGATTTCAGGTTGCTCGGTGAGAAATTTTATCCATAGTTTAGATTGTTTTTCATTCCTACAGCCCCCCGAAAAAGCCATACAAAAATATTTAGATTAGTTCATCCTTGTCCAAGACAGTCTTAGCCTTTTCGCCTAATCACTTAGTTTTGTTTTGTTGAATTTTCGTTGCATCGTGTGTCGAGTTGCTGGTTTTAGTGTCTAGATTTTAGAGTTTCGAGTTCTAGTCACGTTTTGTTCACACCGCCTCCACATACACCTTCGTCCACCTTGTTGTCATCCTCCGCTGCCAATTTCCGTCGTTCCGTCATCGTCGTTTTCCTGTTCGGTATCATCCACCGTCGCTGCGGCGCCAAAGATATTCCCCATCCTCTGGCTGCTGTTCTTTGTTCTTGCCATCGAAAAGCCAGGGGAGATCAATTTAGATTGGTTCTATCAGGATCGTAATTGCTGGGCAGTTTCCATACTTGCCGACATCTGTGCTTGTTCTGATCGGTTTGTCTCAGAATTGGTTCGTATATCCTGGAAAGTCAGATCGGTTTCCTATTATGTGGTTCACGTAACTAGTTTGGTTCGGCTGGGAAAAAAAAGTGCCGATCAGATTAATTGTCATAGGAATAGGAATCCGAACCGTAAGAGATTGGATGAGGTGTTGTCTTGAAAAAAAAAGAGAAGAAGTAAACATCAGCTTTCTTGGAACTTGTTCCGTTCCTAGCCAAAAAAGGCAGGTCAGATTCGTTGCTTAGAGCAAGTACAATAGTATAGCCGGCTGTTGGCTATAAGATGGTGCCATGTCATCTATAGCCAACCTAATAGCCAACAAGTATAATAGTTGGTTATAAATATGGACTACTTTATTAATAGTTGGCCCACTTTCCACTCTCACAAATTGCCTAGGAGCACGTGCTGCAGCTGGCTCTTGCACGAGAGTCCGCTTCCACTCTCTCTCCTATTCTCTCTCTTCCATGTAAGTACAAATATATTATTAAAATCCTTATAGCCCGCTGACTGGACCTTATTGTACTTGCTCTTATTTCACGTATCTTGTTGTTAGAGAACTGGATCGGTAGAAAAAAAAAAGTGAGAGACCGATCAGCTCTGGTTGGAGTAGAGAGATTTCTTTTTCTAGAACCGTGCACTATAGGGAAGGGTAGTGAAGATTAGATCCTTGGAACTTGAATCCCTTTCTGTTTTGAGTTGTTCCATCGTTGGAGGGCATTTATAAATCTTTGCTGCTAGCACGTCTGCTTATCCCTACCGCGGAGTCTGTCTGCTGTCACCAACGCAATATCTGTTTCGATTCGGCATTGTCCGGCCATATTGATTGACTGTTGTTCTTCTGTGTCGCTTGCCGATACAGTTTTCTACTATACACGATCTCCAAACTGCGGGCGAAATCGTTTGCTACTACCAAGCCTTCCACATATTCATTCAGCTCCTATACGACCGTGATCTAAGTCTGTGTCATAGGCTCGCATCTCTAGTACGGTCTAGCATAGGACCAGCACTTGACAACTTTGAACGGATTTTCAGCTTTACATTCACTAACGTGGTTTTGGTATTTCTCCACATATATAAACCTACCTACAGCTCCACATATTTCTACTCTGTGTACTATACGTTCGCCTGGTAATCGCTTTGTCCAATTTTTGGAGTGCTGATCTTTGTGGTTGCCGTGACGCCCTCCTGCGTGGTAAGGAACTTGTAAGAGCTTTATATTTTGCTTGACGGATTATGCGACTTGCCACCACATACTAGTAATTAATAGGAACATATACTTGTGATTTGTTTCTTGTTTTCTACTAATCATGACAGGTTCGGCGTTAGATCTTCTTGGGCTTCGTCCATCGTTGGAGATTTGCTACCACCTACAACAACCACGGCGTGAGGTACAAACACATAAAAAGGCACATGATCAGATTACTATTTCTATGCCTCCTTTTGCGGGTCGTTATAGAGCTGAGTTGTATATTGAATGGGAAATTGAGATAGATGTTATATTTGTGTCCCATGATTTTTCTGAGCGTCAAAAAGTAAACACTCTAATTAGTACATTCACTGATTTTGCTTCTGTTTGGTGGAATGAATATTGTCGCTCATATCCTGATTATATACCTACTACTTGGCATGATTTGAAACTTGCTATGCGGTATAAATTTGTTCCATCATACTACACACGTGACATGGTTAAAAAATTGAAGAATTTAAAACAAGGTAGTAACACTGTAAGAGAGTATTATGATGATTTCGAAACTACTTTGTTATATTCATTTTTAGAAGAAAGTGAAGATGGTTTTATGGATAGGTTTTGGGGAGGCTTAAACCATGATATTCAGGAGCTACTAATGCATGAAAAGTGTTATCAAATGGATCGTTTGTTTCGTCTTGCTTGTAAAGCTGAACAGGAAATAAAGAGACGTGTTGCTGCCAAGACAAACAAGCGTGAGGTGCATATTCCACGAGTTGAGTCATTTGTTCCTGCCACCGCTACCAATTCACCTGTTATGGAAACCACATCCGCTGATTTGAGCACTACCCCACCTCCAACATGTGCACCATCGTCACCGACAGTACATACACTATCTGAGTCGGACGTATACGGTAATAATAAAGGTACTAATGATATCCCTCGACATGAGATTGCTTTATTTCCTAGAGATTTAAATAATTCTTGTGTTGCGTTGCATGTTGATTTGGTCGCACCACCTATTTTCGAGGATAATATTGCTGAGTTGAATTTACCTTGTGAGCAAATACTTGATATATCTGCTGTTTTGAGTGCACCTATTGCTGAATTTAATTCATCCATTGATATGAGTGCACCTGATGAAATAATTCTTGCTACAAACAAACCTTGTGACTTGATACATAAATATGATTTGGATCATATCAAATTGATTAGACATGATGAAGTTTTAGCTAGGAATTCTCATGCTACATCTTTATGGTCTATTATGATGGATCCACCTATTTCCTTGTCACATGCTCGGAATAAAATTGCTGAAATCACATGCTTGAATACATTGAAAAGCGTTTATGCCCCAGATTTTACCTTTCAGTTGATTGGTGATTATGATATTAATAAGGAATTTTTGGTGCATAGAATTTGTATCACGTGTGATGACCTTGCTGTTTTACAAGAAAATAAATTGTTGCATATGTTCACTCATTTTGATATGACCTCCAACTATGGTATTTATTTTACACCAAATAGCTTGTTGCATGATTACTTATCTAAACAAGTTGTGGTTAGAAATTTGGATACCTCAAATTTTGGTTTACCAATGTTGGGATGGTTTAATGATGGGCATTGCAAGACAAATGTTATAAATAAGAAATTCACTTATATTTGGAAACTACGTTGCAATATATTTCTTGGAGTTGTATATTGTCTTAATTCTGACAATCCCTCATGCATAAATGTGTCACCTACACAACAATTGAGGGAACTAAAAATGGATGACATATACATATATCATGCGTATACCTTGTTCCTTTTATTATCCATGTTTCAGAAGAAACAGCGCCGAGGACGGCTTGATTTTCAAGAAAGGGAGGATGATGATGACATGACTAGCCCGAATACAACCGAATCTGAATTAAATAGACATACTTTTCAGGTGAATTCTAGTAGTAATTATAAAATATATTATTCTTTTATTATGAACAAAATTACTACATTCGTAATTTTAATATGCAGAATTAGAAGAGACATGTACAAACCTCGGGTGAAGATGCGAGAGTCGGGAGGATTATATCGGCAGCTACACGTCCGAGACACATACAAGTTTCTATACATGCAACATATTCAAGAACTCAATTTAGAAGGAAACGTCCATGTACTATGGTGGGCCCCAATGCATGTGCGCATGACACCAAGCCAATTAAATCAAGACCTAATTAAATCAAGCCCAATGCTGTGGCGAATGGTCAAGGCCTTTTTGGCTGGTTCGTGTCGGACGTGGACGCAGACACACGCGAGATGCTCGGATTGCGGAACAGAGGCGGCGCAGGACCTGACGTCTACAATAAATAGCTATCGCCAGTTAGGGTTTTACTCGGATTTTGTATAGCTAAAAGACTGCCTAGCATATTGCTGCATCTTCGCGTACTTGATTTGTGTCCAACGACCAGATTAAGACCGCTTACGGAATCCCACCTCTTTCAATAAAAGTTCATCTTATATCCGCAATTTCTTGATTGCAATATTGGTTCTTACTTGTTCCTCGATCGCAGTTAGAACTAGACCTTTTTGGTCAGGCTGATCGTGCTTCTGCAGGATCGGTAACCTCAGGAGATTGGTTTAGCGATTGCATTGGCGCTGCGTACGTGTGCGTAGTAGTCGGATCGCCAAGGTCGAACTCCACCAGAATCGACGTATCTTCATCTCATCGAAAGATCGGACACCTTTGCTGTAACATCCCAAAATGATAATAAGTATTATTATTCCAAAAATAAGGGCCAACAAAAACTTTTGTTAAAATTATATGTGTTGATTTCATATTGTTGCTTGTGATAATTATTTCTTGTTGATTGTGTGTTGCTTGCTCTAAATAAAAACTTGGAGAAAAGAAAAGGAATAAAACAAAAGTTAAAATGATGAAAATCATGTGACAAGTCACACCAAATTTCTCCAAGTGAGAAATTATTTTTATCCCAAACAAGTTTCAGTGGAGTGAATATGATCACTCTCATTTTTATTCCTACAACTTTCCCTCTCCAAATATTAATTTCAAAAATCTAAATTTAAATTCAAAACCTTTCTTTATCTTTTTAAATCCAAAATTGTGCTATGATGCACTTGCACAATAAAATCCAAAACCTCACGACAAATCCTTATAAATATATAAGAAGCAAAATATGAAAATAATTTGCAAACATTCAAATTTGGATTTGGTTCAGGACACTGTCGAACACCTTGTGACAGTGCCGTGTTCATCCCCAAATCCAAATCCAAATTCGATCGATTAGGTTCGGATTCGAGCAAGTTTCTGCAGCCATTCGATCCCTCTAGCTTCACTCACCTCACCGCGCTCGAAGGAACCAAGAAAATTGGGTCGGGGACGAGGAGGAGCGCCAGGGGACAGACGGCCGTGCGCCCGCGCCATGGTCGGCACTGTGGCTGCGGAGGTGGCGACGCCGTGACGGCCCAGCACCGTGCCCCCCTCTCTCCCTCACCTCTCTGCTCCCTCCCAACGCAGCCAGAACCCAGCAGGAACCCGCACCCGAAGGATTGGCGTCACGACAGTGCACGCCGCGCACCGCCCAGAGCACGCCATGGCCGTCCCCCACTCGAGCAAGCTCAGCTCGCTTCCACGCAGCCAACCTTGCTCCCCTGCACCTCGACACCGTAGCCGCACCCCACCACCCCTATGGCGAGCCCTAGCTCTCTCTAGAACCCTCCCTGCACCGCGTCCACGGCGCGCCGGAGATCGGCCTTAAATAGAGCACCCCGCACCCGTGCTCTCCCCACTCCTCCACTGCCCCTCACTTGCTCTCCACCACCTCTCATGCACCGCCAGAAGGGCGGAGCCGCTGCTGCGAAGCCGCTGCAGCCCGTGACCGTCGTGGAGCTCGGCCGTGCCCGAGGTAGACGACGACCACGCCGTGCTGCCCTCTCTTCCACTCCTCTCCGGCCCTCACTCGCATCACCATTAGCACCTCACTCACCCGCCGCATTTTCCCTCTGTGATGCAGGGAGCTCACCGGAGTTGGAGCACGGCCGCGGAGGAAGAACTGCTCGCCGCCGACGCCAGGAGCATCCCCAGCAAGCACCACTCCTCCAGCGATCTTCCCCGAGCCTCCGCCGTCGATCTGCATCATCTCCGCCGTCCCCAGGCCACCCTAGGTGAGCTATCCATCCACCTCGCCGTCGCCGGAGCTTCTGCGCCGCCGGTTTTAGGTCGTCGACGTTGTGATTGAACGTGAGCCGTTGGATCCTTGATCCACGGCAGCGTAATGGTTCGCGTTAGAATAGTCACTGACGAGCGGGCCCCGCTCGTCAGATTTTTAATCATTATCATGCGCACGTTGAGTCACTGACAAGTGGACCCCACCCGTCAGATTTCTCAACATTATCCAGAACAGAGCAATTTTCTAATTTAAATCTCTCTGAAATTTCAGTACTGACATCAACTTAGAAATTCAATATCTCGACATTTACAAATCCAAATAAATCAAATCCAAATGTTCTGGAAAGCTTATGAAATTGTTTAACCAACCCAAGTGGATTTATTTCATTTAGATAAATAATAAAATTTATTATTAAAAATGCCACAGAAGTTTTAAAATCTAAACTTGTTTGTTTCTGATACTCTGTGAAGCCAAATAATTCCAAACCAATTTTGTTAGCTTGGTACTGTGATCTATTAGCTTCCCTAATTTTAGTAGAATTAATTATGCAATGATAATTGTTTAGTATAAAGTTGAAATTAGAACACCCTTCTGCACTAAAACAATTAAAGATGCTTAATGGTTAACCCAAATGAATTAGGACCAATTTTGTTAGGTCACAATTATTCATTTTTAGTTACCCCTAAAAGGATTTAAATTTAGGGTCAACAGAACTTAATTGGTAGCTAAAACTTGATTATTAAGTTACTGGATTAAAACATTTGTGTAGGGAGTTTGGTAACTCCAATTAATCCAAACTAAATTGTGTTGTCTTCCACACATCAGTATCTTTATGTAGAAATTTAGTTTGTATTTTTGTGACCAACAGAACTCAAGTTGTGTAATTAAACATGTTCAACAAGTTTCTGCCATATTTAAGACATAAATAAATAATGTTTAATTCAATTAATTTGAAACCAAAGTGTGTTGTTTGATGTGTGCAGTGGCTATTTATAGCATTTTAAGATTGTAAGATTGTGATGTTTGATTGAGTAGTTTAGTGATTGTTTGTATTTGCTTATTTGCTAATTAGACGAGAACGCTGTCGGATTTATCGAGGAAGGGGAATTTGTTGAACCAGAAGATCAAGACCAAGGTCACTTTGTCGAGCAAGGCAAGCTACCCTCTGAGCTTGCACCCCAAATATATGCATCTACTTTGATAACATGATTTACTCTTAAGGCAAAGATTTTCTAAAACCTTTTCAAAAAGTATATGGAAATTATTTTGCCACCCTATGTAGAGGTATAAGATAGTTTTTATAAGATTATAGGATGGGAAAAATAAATATTGTTTATTCAAAACTCCTTTGAGAAATACTTGTGTGGTTATGAAATACCGAGATGTCGGTGTTTTAGTGGAGAAAGGGAGATGTTTATGAAAAATGCACAGTGTGTCCTTGTACTTACGTCAGCCAGCCGATACTCGGTGCGACCACATTTACCCACATATGGGAAAAGGGCGTAGTCATATAATTTGCTCATATTAGTATGGGATGCCTCATCGACGGAGATGACTCCGTTATGCATGAGGGGATGGTTTGGTGACCTACCCCTGACCTGGGTCCTCGCTCAAACTCTATGGAAAGATAAGGAGGAGGATTGAAGACTTCACCATGTGGTCGCCGGGAAAAACTATGAGTCCTCCCACTTAGATTCCGACGGGCTGGGTTAAGTGTGGATGGAAAGTGTCATATGGGCAGGGTCCTATACTAACATGAGCAAAGGACAGACTATGGTCGGTGACTCAACTTCGCATACACCTTGTATGGCGAGACGTGGCTGACACGATGAGTTACCGGATGGGTGTGGGAAAAGCGTGCTACCTCTGCAGAGGATTAAAACTATTCGAATAGCCGAGTCCTCGGATATGGACAGTTGGAAGGCCCTACTTTGACCTATGTGCAAGTTTTGAAATGATTAGAGTTTTAAAAGGAAAATGAAGTGGAGAATGTTTTATACAACTATGCCAACGGATCGGTATGAGGTTGTTGGAGGAAAGTGGACCATGACGGGCTATGGTCGGAAAAAGGAGGAGTTTTGGAGAAACAGATAAAATGGTGATTTCTTTAAAGATAGTTATAAAACTCTTCTTACCTTTTTCAATAAAGATATAGAGATGTTTAAAGTAAATAAAAGTCTGAAATTAAAATAAAACTAGTGCATACCCATGTTGGGGTAGTTTGCAAGTACAATCAAATGTACTCATATTGGTTTCGTCCCTGGTTATTGTCTTAGCCAGACTTCGAGGAGCACTACGCCGAGGAGGAGTATGGCGACTTCTACGCGAACTAGGGATCTCCATAAGTCAGCTGCCTGTCGGGTCGTCGTTAGGATTTGATGTCTACTACGCCGTAGTTTCCGCTGATTATTTTGGTTTGGCCCATGAAGGCACCTATGTAAGACTTGGTCTAAATGACCATCTATGTAAGACTTTTAATTCGGTACTGTAATGGATGTAAACTTCGGTATTCAGTTCGGATTATGTGCAACGACAGACTGATCACGGGATCGTTGTGTTAAGCATAATCGGGTATTTCGGACGGCTAGTCCGGGGTCCCCACATTTGCCCTGTCATTCTTACTTGTATGACTAGGTAAAATATTGAGATTATCTTGGCATTTCAGCGATAGTTATTGAAAGAACTGGATGTCCGACATCCTCTATGCCTCAGACATAGATTCTATCATACTGAAAACTCGACTTGGTGTGACCCAAGTTCTTGGTTGAAGAACGGGTTCTAGAGTGATCCCAGGATGGATCAATGAACAAATGTTAAGTATTTCCTTCAATGTCTACAGAGAACTGAAGATATGTTTCTTGTATGGGTGAGAGTGAAGAGACAACTTGCCGCAAAAGGGTTACGATGATGCAAGTTATGAGACTGACCCATACGGCTAGAAATCTCATACAGGAGAAGTCCTTTGTTTTGAAGAAAGGGTTAGATTGCGAAGTTGCATATGAATGCACTATCGTAGAAGGGTTAGCTTGCGAAATTGCATATGAATGCACTGTCGTATGATCTACATAGGTATAGAAATATATGGCTATTTCGGAAGTAGCAAGTATGATTGGACTGAGCAGTTTTTCCGAGCATGCCCGGTTTCCCTTAATAGATCTCTTAGACTTTTAAGGCTCAGGCTGTGCAAAATTTTGAATCTCACTCCATCGACAATCATATATTTCACCGTTATCACATGATACGGGATGATGTCAAACTAGGTGACATAGAAGTGTTGCAAAGCACATACAGATCTAGATCTGTTGACTTGCATCCTCTTCCACGAGACGAGCATGCACCAATATTGCTATAGGTGTTAAGCTTTTACCAAGTTGTAAACTAGATTGAATTATACTCTAGTGCAAGTGGGAGACTGAACGAGATATGCCCTAGAGGCAATTAATAAAGTGATTTTATTTGTCATATCTCAATTGTTCATAATACGTTTTAATACCATGCTATAACTGTATTACGCGGAAACATTAATACACGTGTGGTATGAAAACAACCAGGTCCCTAGTAGGCTCTATTTAACTAGTTCGTTGGGTAACAGATGATCAAGGTTTCCTGATCATGGACAATGGCGTCGGTTAACAACGGAGTCATATCATTAGGTGAATGATTTGATGGACATACCCAAAAGATAGAAACGTAGTATTCATACCTTCGACTGTGAGATCATATCAAATCTCTGCTTCTGAAAGATACGGCTGATCGCATCAAACGGCATGACTTATATAGCGTGACAATAAAGGTGACACTTTTGGGTATCGGAAGGAAACAGTAGAAGCGAGTGATCAAGAGCGGGAATTGCCAATCCACATAGCAGGATATATACTCTGGGCCCACTCGGTGAGATTACATCAATGAGCTTGCAAGCATGTGACTAGGTCACGGGGATGTAATGTCACAGACGAGTAAAGATAGATTTGTCAATGGCGAGGTCATGCTCGGTAATCGTGATACCGGAGAACGACGATCGGACAATCTAAGTATCGCTAGGCAAGAGGATGAGACTGGACGTCTAAAGGTTCAAACGATAGAAGACATTCGTGGACACACAGGGGCTATCATGGATATCCAGATCCCGCTGTTAGTCATTGATCGGAGAGGATGTCTTGATCATGTCTGGAGTGATCCCGAACCGTGGGGTAACACACTTAAGGGTGGATGACGATTAGATTGGATTTAGAGAGGAAAGAAACCGGAGACCCCGGAAGTGTTCCGGACATGTCCGATGGAGATTGGAGGGCAACGAAATATGTTTCAGGGTCCGAATGAATTAAATAATATGTATTTAATATTAATAAGTGTTATTAGTAATTTAATATATTTTTTATCTAATTAAATTCGAATTTTAAAAGGCATTAAACCTATATGGGCCTTAGAGGCCCATTAGGGAAAAATCCCAAAAAGGAGAAAGAAAAAAAAGGAGGGAGGAGGGCCGGCCGGCCTGGCTGGGCCGAATGGGGCCCACCAGGGCCGGAGGGTGGCCATGTGGGGTTTAGTCCCACATGGCCTAGCCAAGGGAGATGGTCTCCCTCCTCCTCCTTTAAATAGGGGACCCCCCATGCCTTTGGAATTACACCAATTTCTCTCTTCTTCTCTCCTACCTTGAGCGTGGTTTCGTTTCTGGAGCTGCGTACGGGGAGGGAAGTCTCTCTACTATATGCACACCGCCGTGCTGCTAGATCCACTCTTCCACTTCCGCTGCTCTCCTGGATCTGGAGCCCGGAGGTCGTCATCCACACCGTACGTGTGTGGAACCGCGAGGTGCCATTGTTTGGCGCTGGGAGCCGTCTTCTTCCACTACACGACCCTGAGGTCGGCGCCGTCGTCTCCACCGACAACGTTTGTGCGGGAACGTAATCCCGCTTCCGGTCTACAAGGGTATGTATTCTGATCTCCTCCGTATTAGTATATCTGTATAGTATAGATCCTGGCTAGTTTATGGTTATCGTCGGTAGGAAAAATTTTGTTTTCTGTCTACGATCCCCTACAAACCTTCCATCAGACTTGCCTTTACCCCCAGAGTTGCTCTTGTTAAATTTGGCCTTGTGGGGCGGCCGGTAATTCTTCTTCTGTACCACATGGGCACTAGAACCAGCCTCAGCAACTCGAGCATGTATATCCTTCGCTCTCGCCTTCTCTTCCACATCAAGCGACCCAATGAGATCCGAAACGGAAAACTCTTGTCTCTTGTGTTTCAGAGAAGTAGCAAAGTTGCTCCACGAAGGTGGAAGCTTGGCGATAATGCCACCGGCAACAAACTTGTCCGGTAAAATACACTTGAAGTGTTCAAGTTCCTTTGCGAGCGACTGTATCTCATGAGCCTGTTGTACAACAGAGCGCTCATCAGTCATTTTGTAGTCATAGAATTGCTCCATGACGTACAACTCGCTATCAGCGTCCGAGGCCCCAAACTTGGCCTCGAGCGCATCCCACATGTCCTTGCCAGTATCAAACGATATATACGAATCCACAATGGAATCGCTAAGAACACTCAGAAGGGCACTCTTGAAAAGGATATCGAGTTTTTCAAACGCTTCCTGTTGTTCAGGAGCAAGCTCGCCCTCAGGCTTGCCTTTGGTGGCGGCATAGCAGTTACTGTTCTGAAACCAGTAAACTGATCTCATGCGCCACCGTTTGTATTGTACCCCTTTGAAGGGAAACGGCTTCGTAGACGCGAGAAAGCCAAATGAAGCAAATTGACTATAATCAGGTTTTTGGATTGTTGAAAATATAAGCAATTTAGCAGTAGATTTAATCCACGAAAACGGTAAACAGTTTATGACTAGAATAAACAGAATTAAACTAATCATGCGATCTACTAAAACAGTAGATAAACAGATCGAATCTAGAGCAAATACTACAAGTAGAAACTCTAGCAGTATCTCCAACATGAAGATCAAGAAGACGTACGGTGCAGCAGCAGCAGCGGAGCCGTTGGCGTCGCCCATGTTGTCGATGAAGAGATTGGCGATGTCGGGGAAGAAGTCGTTGTTGGGGAAGAACTCGAAGCCAGTAGTCGCGCGAGTGCGCTCCCCAAAAACCTGATCGCCCCTCTCCCGTACAGGATCACAAGAGGCGGGATTCCGGAGGCCTGCTGTCCCTTCAACCGGTGCACGCCGGAAGATGGGATGAAGAAGACTTGGAATACGACGGCGCAAGGTTCTGGAACTAGGGCGGCGAGCTACCATGTGTTGCGTGTATGGCGGCTAGGGTTTTCCTCTGCATATTAGGCATCGGCTCGGCTCATTCCCGCAACCCGCGTCGTGACGTGACGTGACGTGACGAGACGCGACGAGCGAGCGGCGGCGGAGGAGGAGTGCGCGGGAGAAAGCCTTCTGTTCTCACATGCTTACCAAGTAGCACAACACTCCACCTTATATATTGGTGTAGCTCTCTCCCAACTAGCAGTATGATACTAAACTTTGGTCACACACATAGCCATATTAAATAAATGAGCCAAATGGAAATTTCGGAATTAGTTGGGCTTTAGGTGGTGGCCCATGTGCAAGTCCAGCAAAATTCGAGCATAAAGTAGTCGCCGTCTTGAGAATGCCATAACGAACTAGAAATTCGCATTGGCACCCGGGTGTAGATGCTCCCGATATTTCAAAAAAAAATCAAAATTTGAAAACTCATCAAAAAAATCTGAAAAAAATCATGCACGTACATGACCATGGTACGCACCACCGTATTTGTTTTCGCGACGAAATACCATCGTATGTGGCCTGTACAAAAATGACAAATTTCCTGTCAGATGTACTTGTCTGACAGGAAATTTGTCATTTTTGTACAGGGCGCGTACGATGGTATTTCGTCGCGAAAAAAAATACGGTGGTGCGTACCGGGGTCATGTACGTGCATGATTTTTTTCAGATTTTTTTGATGAGTTTTCAAATTTTGAATTTTTTTTGAAATCTACCGGGTGCATCTACACCCGGGAGCCAAAACGCCTCTCCCCGAACGAACATCGTCATTCCGAGAATGACATTTCCGTCGGCTGACCGTTAAGTGTCTCGTGGAAATACTATTATTCCTTGTTTCAGTTGGTGCCGCTATCCGTGTTTCAAGTATCTACCAGTCCTTTTTTATTTTTTGCGAAGAAGTATCTACCAGTCTGTGAGTCTGTGACTGCAAATTGGTTCATGTATGTTTGCATGCACCCACGCGAAAAGTCACTTTGACTACCAAACATCAGTGCTCACTCTTTTTGAAAAAAATCAAAAATATACTTAAAGGTTTTTAAAAGATCTGAAAATAATCCGGCATGTTCTCTGTATACTACAAGCATGTCAAAACATAATGCGAAATTCTTTATATTATGGGCCACAAGAAAATAACAAAAGTTAGAAATTTGAAACAACTATTTTCATATATGTACATTTCTCATTTTTGTATAGCTCAGAGTACAAATTATTTCGCATTATGATTTTGCACACATGTAGAATATATCATTGAGAACATGCGTGATTTTTTTTCATATTTTTAGAAACCCTTAAATATATTATTTTTTGAATTTTTTCAAACAGAGGGAGCAGTGGTGATCGGGAGTAAGAAATCTTCACTCGCACCCACGCGATCTGGTTTTATACATCTGGAAGCATATAAATACATGTTTGAAAGCGTATAAATACATGTCAATTAAAAGTTATATTTTGGCATTCCAACCTTCTAGATTTAATTAATTAGCACCCACCGCGACAATCAGAATTATAGCAGAATAATTATCTACACGTTATATCTCAAATACCCGTGTGCACTCTAAATACAATCATGGTTCTCTGGACATTTTATTAATAAAAAAAAGTTCTCGGGACATGACAACCGTTTGGTTGTATTTGAAGAATTTCCTCCAAAATCAAACAATATACAATCATGGCCGTCTCCGCGCACCACCGTGGCACCGTCCCACCAAGATTGTTGTTGATGATTACTCCGTAGTAGCGTACTATCGAGAAACAGTACAGTCTCGTTTGGACCGTGTATTTTTATTTTTCACATTCCAGTTTATTTTCCTGTGGGAATTGAGGAATTCATGCTTGGATGTGTTCCGAAGACGATTTTGGATTGGATTGAGCGACCACACAGTGCAGCTTACAGGAAGAGACTCTGCACTTGTGCATATCTGCGATAACCATATGAACCTGACAGGATACCACATATCTGGTGCAAGGTTGCGCCATCCACCTTGGCTCCACAGCATAGATTAGCTATCCGAACTGCAAAAGGGTAGGTTTTCACTCACTACGAGCAAACGCTTAGGGCATGTACATTAGTTCAGACACCCGGTGTCTATAACAACCATCCACGTCGCTTGTAGACGGTAGTAAAAAATCTCCATACAACAGCATCTCAGTTTGGCTGTCTGGAACTCCCCACGATCAAGGGCTGGATTAACCGTAAATTGCCTACAACCAAGCGTACAACGGAACAAAAGCTGTCTAGAAGTAGCGAATTTTCAGGATCTAGACCGTCTGCTAAATTATAGACACCCTTCTTCTCTCTCCTAACGTTTTGTGTTACACGTCAGTTAAAATCCTACATGGCAGATCTTACAGACAGCTGATTAGATACCACTGTACATGCCCTTACAATCCTACATAGATCGGTTAACAGTCGATGGCAGCCTCACAACAGGCCTGGTTGTCCACTACTTTGTACAATGGCAAGACCAACCGGTCTCCATCAGAGGAAGACTGGGTTGGTCTCCTCGGCACCCACCCCATCCCGGTGCTTGAGCATTTTGAGATGCACACAGTGCCTTCTGCTCCTCTGGGTTCCGTCTTCATCAGGGTGTTGTCGCCTGCGCTTCCTTGATCCCGGCGAGCTCGAGTCTGGAGAGGAAGAGGATTATGTCGTCAGATGCGACATTTGCCATGGCTCCATCATCTCCTGATTCCTGAACACTTCCCCTCCGTTGAGCAGAGGGGCAGTGCCATCCAGCACCTTGTCATACCTGCTACTAGTCTGATAAGGTACCAGCGCGCCCGGATACCGGTTTACCCCGGAGTCCTGTGGGCTTGAAGGTTGAAAGAGGGGAGGGTTTTTCGCCCTCTTTCTTGGGTTCTTTGCTCCGACAGTGATATTCTTGCACTGGGTTGCTTCATCTTTTCCTGGATGTGCTGGGGAGTAAATTTTGATCATCATACTCACCTTCTCTAGGAAGCTTGCAACCTCTGGAGGGAGTACCTGTCCCTCCAAATGGCGATCAATTACTGGGAGCTCATTCTTCAAATCTTCAACCTACAACCCACGGCCAATGATCACATCAAGGATCACCTAATAAGAAAAATGTATGAAGAAATAGATTATTTATTTGGGGGCTTACCATCATAGAGAAGTTCTGAGATGCACCCTGGCTGCATCCTGTAGTGCTCTGTCCAGTTATATACTCACTCGGGAGGGAGTTGATATTAGTTTCCGTAGAAGGGATGAAACGACAGCCAACCAACTGATGGAAGTCCTCAATCTCACGAGCATACTCAACCCTCCAGTCCTTCGCCTTACTCCAAGTTCTTCTTGCCCACATTGGCACCTGATAGAGGCGACCTTGATCCCTCCCAAACTGCCTAGTAAATCGGTCAGGTACATACACCTCTTTTATGTTAAAGTTGATTAGCCATGTCCGAGAGTGGCAAATGTTATCTGCTGCAGTGCAATATCCTGGAACAATTGCGGGATTTATGTCCTTGTAAGGATTCCAGTCGACCTGAAAAAATGCTTAAGATATAAATACTGAACATCAATACAAATGTATAAATTTGTAAATAGGTAATCTGGACTTACATCAGACAACTGAAGCTGCTCAAAATCCTTTCTCCATTCCAAAACTTTCTTTCTCTGCCCACGTGTTGCTCCTCCAAAGTTCCATCGGCATGCCCGGGGCAGCAAGGTGTTCTGATTCTTTTGTTGGGGTTGAGTTAAAGGAATATACTCATAAATCCAAGCCTTGTAGAAACAAGGGAAATCTGTAAGTAGTGAACAAGATAGTACATAACTTGTGATAACAATAGAAATACTCAAGAGATGGTACCATAAGCAAAGTTGCACTGCCAAGAAACTGGGTAGTGGCATTTGGTGTTACTGCAACAGACAATCCTCTGTACAGATGAGCAAGGGCTGCAGCCCCCCAAGCATACTCATGTATCTTCCTAAAATCCCCCAGAAGTGGTAGGTATCTCGGGGATACAAAGCCCCTCATTGTGTCAGGAAACAAGGTGGAGCCAACCAAATATAGAACGTATGCTCGGGTGCTAAATGCAATGTCATTTATGGTGGGGTTTTCTGGTAGTTGATGGAATTTCCTGTACAACCAAGTCAATCTGATCAAGCCACATAGTTGCTCTCCGCTTCCAGGGCTCTCTCCTAAGTAATGCAAGCACATGCGATTCACAGCTTCATCACCAATGGGTTCTGCCGTCACCACATGACCAGTCACTGGAATTCCAAGAATGTATGAAACATCACGGAGAGACGGTGCCATTTCAAATCCCACGAAATGTGCAGTATTTGTTTCATTGTTCCATCTCTCACAAAAGGCTGTAAGCAAGGAACGATCAATGGTAAATCCTGTGGTAAGAGCAAGATGTCCAAGACCACTAGCATTCACTAGCTGTTGTTGTTCATCAGTTAGAACCCATTCTTTTAGCTTCCGTGTCTGCTGGCTTGGTAGCAGAACACCGTACCGCTGTAGAAAAAAGGGTTTGTCAGTATGTAGTTTTGCTCACGACAACCAAGTGAAAATGAAGGAGGAAAGAGCTACATACTGTCCAGTTTTGCGAGCTACCAACTGCTCTTCGGCCATTTGGTTTTTGTTGCTGCGTTTTCTGACCCTGAGATGTGAGGTCCATCTTATCCTGGGAAACATGATACAGAAATGAAGATAAATGTTCCACGTCCACTATTGCTAGAAAAAAAGGTAGATCGAACAGGGATGCTGTCACTTGTGCAGTTACAACTGAGGCAAGGAAGAACAAATTGGAAGCAGTGCATAAAAGTGAAATAGTGCATGCCTGACAAGAAAACACATTGTTTCTTACAATTGTTAAAAGTGATGACCAGCAATTACTAAATTCAAATACACCAATTCTGAGAACAGTCTGAGTAACAATATTATCTTGCCCTTAAGTAATCAGCAGTTCAGATGTGCATGGCACATCTTTGAATGCCACCAGTATCTTGTAGCATATCAAGGTCCACAAACAAACTCTTCTAGCAATATTGCTCTTGCCTGAACTAATATTGATTTGGCTGTCTAGCAAAACATAATAATAGGGTAGAACGCTCGTAATAACTTTGAACCTTCTGTAATAAATGTTCCAGGGGTTCTATGAGATTTGTTCCAGGTGTTCTATGAGATTTGACACCAAATCATGCAGGTTTAAATCTTCATATATTTTGGTAAGCAAGTTAGCTCTACAGCCTCTCATGATAAATTGTCGTGTAAACCAATTACCAGGACGGTAGTTCATCTTGCGGGACGTGATCCCAATGAAACCGGGTCAATTAATCCGGATGACCCACCTACAATGCTATTTGATGCAATATGATGATATAAGCATATGTGCAAAAGGAGAAACAGAAAATAGAACCTTTGCTGGTGTGCGTAAGTTATCACCTACTCCTCCGTTCCATTTTAATTGACTCCAATAAAGATGTATCTAGTACTAAAATATGTCTAGATACATCCGTTTTGGAGTCAACTAAAATGGAACGGAGGGAGTAGTAGGCAGATCCAGTTTTTAATAAAGGTGATTTATAGTGTGGAAATTTTCAACGTTCTCATGGCAGATCTAGCAAATGGACACAACATGGGCAGACAATAACAGAATGACGCTGTGTTGTCAAATATAGCATACTTATCCATCGTAAATAAAATTATCATAATTAAGAGTTAAGACTGGTCCGGAACTATTGCGCTTTAGATGTTACTACCCTTTCGTGAGCAAAATTAAATAAAATCTAGTTGCATCTTGCATGCTTTTGATTATGTAGTCTTCTCATACTGGAACGGGAATCCATTTGGCGTTTATCTGCAAACTAGCCCTAAACAGAGTGTTCAAAATTCAGAAATAAATTTGGGAGTATTTGAGTTTCAATATCTTTTTTAATGGACTAAGAACAGAACAAGGTTGACTTGAAATTAGGCCCATATATCCAAATATCTGCCCTAATGTAGAATACTATCCTCGAAGGCTCTACTAGATATCAGCATTAAGCCAAGTGATGAATCTCAGCTCTCTCACACGCCTTGTTATTGTTTGCCAATGAAACGCAATTTCGGAACATCTTTAAACTCACACCATCAGTCCTTTATGGATGCCAAAAACTGTGTCTGAAATTTGCTTCCATCAATGCCTTGTGACCCAAGTATAACTACGAGAAAAACGCCAAATCATCTAAATGTGATTGCTTTGCGATGCAAAACAGTTCTTCTACCATGAGAAATCACATTCCGGTAAGTAAGCAGAACCATCCAAACTCACGCGCTACACTTATTATCGCCACTATCCAGCTTTCTCGGAAAATCAAGCTTTCTTAAGTTTGACCGTGTTCATACAAGAAGTTGTCGGCATTTATGCCACCAAATTAGTATCATTAGATTCATGTGAAATATATTTTCAGAATATACTTATTTGGTTTCATAAATATGGGTATATATTTGTATAAACTCGGTCAAACTTTGAGATAGCACTTTCCAAGGAAGCTGGAAGTACACTCTCTGAGGCACCGAGGGAGTATTTGGCAAATGCTAACTCAGGCCAGGGGACTCGATGCAGAGGCCGGGGTTTTCCCCATTTCTAAAATAAAAAAACTCAGGCCAGGGTCAGGCACTCAGGCGGCGCAAGCACTTGCCACCAAGGAGCATGCATGCATGGCACAAATACATAATGGGATAACCCTGCCTTCCTCACAGCATTCAACTCACGATTCACGGAGCCCTCTTACCACGGACCCCCGTAAATAAGATTGCCGAGAAATGGCATCGATGGATCTGAGAACGAGGCCTCACTTCACCCCAGCTCGATAGGGATTTTGAGGAAATACGAGGATTCGAAGAGTACCTGCTCACCGGCGAGGAGTCCGAAACGGGCCGCTCGCCTTCGCCGCCGGCGATTAGGGCCACTGACACCTCCTTTCCCTTCTCTTTAGCGGAGTCCCTGGGGAGGAGAATGAAGCCGGCGGGGCCAGTCTCAGGGTTCTGAGGTGGGGCCTTCGCGTCAGTGGTTGCAACCCGGCCAACCGTGTACAAGAACATATATATAGATTTAGGGTTGTTAGTTTCAACAAAGTGGCTGTAGTTTAGTGGTGAGAATTCCACGTTGTGGCCGTGGAGACCTGGGCTCGAATCCCAGCAGCCACAAAATTAAATTTTTGCCTGTCACTCACACTCGCGAGTAACTTCTACGGATAGCTGATGAAATTAAATCGTCAGCTAGGCTGATCCTTCAAGAAAATTGGTATGCCTGAAGCTGCACGGCGAATTCAGAAACAAGGAGAAATGTCCCCCGAAGGATTGTGGCTCTTATTTGAGATGGTCAGTGGATTGATTGTGGTAACCAGGTTTATATAGATAATATAAAAAAAACTTATCAACGGGCCACCAACTAAATGTTGTGCCCTCGTGACAGTGCTTCGTACCGCCATTTTTCTCTCCAAGTGACGTAGATGTTACATTCGTTCATCTGTGTTGTACATGCTGCAGAAGTGCAGACTTTATGCTACATTAGCTCGTGAAACAGCAACATAGCACTATTGTACAGAGGCTTACAACAAAACACAATACGCTGACAAAAGCTTTCTCGAACTTTTGTTATCTACAAACCCATCCTCTTGGGCCTCAGATACGTCGAACCTTTCTTCAGGCCCGGCATAGAAACTTGCTGCTGCTGCTTGGCTCTCTTTTGTCGCTCCCTCTCCTTGTCCATGCGTGCTGCCTCGGCTTGCTCCTGCCTCAGCTTCTCCATCTCCTCTTCCATGGCACTCTTCTCCTCCTTCTGCCTCTTCTTGTGGTCAAGCAGGGAGGTGTCAGTGTCTTTCACGGAGAAAAACATAGGGCCCAGCTCCGCCAGCCATTGTGGGTCGACTGCACTGACACACTGCATGTACTCCTTGGTTGTCAGGACAAGCTCGTGGTAGACGACATAGTCAGGCGTGTAGCCGAGACCGTAAAGCGCGCTGCTGGGGTGCAGGTGAGCTGGCATCCCGTTCCGGCAGTTGACATACTCTCCGATGCCCTTCAATCTTGCTGAGTTATGGAAGTACGCCGAGCAGATGGCTTTCCTCACCACATCCCATTCCATATGGCATGATGTCAGTGGGATCTTCAGGGCTTTCAGTATGTCTAGCAATTGAGATCTCACTTCCCGAGCCTTACGGAGGCCCTTGACATGGAGGAAATGGTCATTGCACCAGTCTCCTCGATATTGGTTTGACTTCCATTGCAGGTATACATTCAGGAGCGTTAGGTGGTCAGACTCTGGGACAAAGAATTTTTCCCTTGCAGCATCGCTCTCCTCTGCTCGATCTTTTGGCCGGAAGAAAACTGAGGGCACTGAGAGCATGGATACAATGGTCAATACTTCATCAAGGCACTTCAACTGCTCCCCCATGAGAAGCATCTTTGCCAAAGTCGGGTCCAATGGGAACTCCACCATCTTCCAACCTATTTCTGTAAGGCCACCAACATTGTTCAAGGCGCCCAATACCCAGAGCTGGTACATGGAGTTGAGGATGTTCTCCTGTGGGGGTGGGTCCATAAAGTCAAAATCAAGCAAGTTTTCGACTTTGAGGGATTTCAGTAAGAGAACCACATTTCCCAGGTTTGTCCTCTGAATCTCTGGCACAGGGTTAGGGAGCATCTCATTCTGGTAAGCTGACTCTGTGAACAGCCTGTAGCAGGTGCCAGGACCAGTTCTTCCTGCACGTCCTGCACGCTGGTCTGCAGCTGCTCGACTACACGGAAAAACCTGAAGAGCATCCATGCCCATCCTTGGATTGTATACCTTCATTTTTCCGTACCCGGTATCAATGACATAGAAGATACCATCTACTGTGAGGGATGTCTCGGCAATATTGGTAGCAACAATGCATTTGCGAGTGCCCTCTTCTGCCTTCTGAAAGATCTTGGCCTGCAAGTCAGCAGGCAACTGCGAGTAGATTGGCAAGATGGAGAGCTTCGGTACAGTCTTGGTGGACGATGATATTAGCTGCTCCATGCGCTCAGCAAGAGCATAGCAGGTAGCCTCGATTTCTTCCTGCCCTGTCATAAATATCAGGATGTCGCCAGGGCCACTTGTTATGTGGATTGTCATGGCCTGCTTCACGGCTGCTTCCACATAATCTTCACATGGTGTTTTGCTGAACAAGATATTAACTGGAAATGTCCTGCCTGGAATGTTAAATACAGGTACACTGCAAACAAAGGAAATGATTATAGGTTTGCAGAGAAAATCAATGAATTCAAATCTTAACTACAGAAGAAAAAAGTAACAAGTTAAACTTACCCTCCAAAGAATTTAGAGAATTTGTCTGCATTTAGGGTTGCAGATGTAACAATTAGCTTAAAATCTCTTCGACGTGCAACAACCTTCTTCAATATACCAAACAAAACATCAGTATTGAGGGATCTTTCGTGTGCTTCATCCATGACAATGACACTGCACAAAGAGGGGAGAAGTGTTACTACAGCAAGCAGTACTCTGAGACTGAGGTGTATAAATATCACAAGTTTTATCATTACTACGAGAGAATAGGGCAAGTTAACAGCATACCGATATTTGTCAAGGTCGGCATCTTTCAAAGTTTCACGGAGAAGCACTCCATCTGTCATATACTGCAAAACAAACGGAAGGGTGTGTCAGAAATTCCATGCTAAAAGACTGAAATTCAATCAAAACCAATTACTAAACTTCAGAATGTTAATCTAAAGAGTTCTGAGCATGTGGCCAGCTCTAATCAGAAATCATAAGGTTAACACAAAAAACAAGGTTTTACTAGCCTATGCGTAAGTTTATTTTGCCAAAAAAAAACTTATGTGTAGTCTAGTGTTCCAAACCTTCCAATAATCAAGTTTTTTAAACACAACAAATAGATATAGAACATGTTGACGCGAACTAAAGCACAAGGAGAATTTTACCTTTATTATAGTTTTAGAACAAGTGACATCCTCAAATCGAATAGCATATCCGACTTTATCACCAAGTTCAGTTTCCATTTCTTCACTAACCCGCTTGGCAACACTCATGGCAGCAACACGTCTCGGTTGAGTGCAGCCAACAACACCAGTTGTGGTATATCCATCCTCATGCAGATACTGAGTAAGTTGAGTAGTTTTCCCTGAACCAGTTTCTCCAACAACAACAACAACTTGATTTTCACGCACAACCTGCTCCATTGCAGCAGCATAACACCGGTTATTCCACATTGATGCTAACATAATCATTTGAAAGAAACTAAATGCAGCAAGATAAGTAAAAAATCCAGATAAAACGAAGGACATATCTGTCCCGAACTATTGCAATCTGAGTGAAACAGTGAGTATTTGTATAGTGGTCCTTTATCCATAAGCATAGGTGATATACTAGGTTTGAGTTATTGGCTCGTCCGACTCAAACACATATTCCAAATTTCCAACACTTTTGGATGTTGCCTAATTCGCAGATCACAGTATATATAAGTAAATCTTATAGCTTTGAGATATAAGTGTCTTTTGGTAGAGGAAAGTAAGACGGAGATCATGACATAACTAAAACAGTCATTAAGTCCACAAAACCAAGTACCAACCTGTAGCAGGTCATCTCGGACAGTATATATGGGAAGATATTGCCTCTGTTGAGCAAGAGATTTAGATTTTGCAAAATCACTGACAGCTTCTGCTTTTTCCAAGTGTTGTGAAAACTTTGCTTCCTCCTTGAAATCAATCTCACCTTGATCACCAACAACTGCAGTATCTGCATCAACCTGATTTTGGAACAGAGAGTAAAACATATGGACGAGTGACAAAAACTTTAGAGAAATACAGAAAATGTGGCAATAGTTTACCTGTTCAGACGATTTCTCAACACCCAATATGTTTCCAAGACTAGATCCAGCAAGCTCCCAGAAACGTTGCCGTGACTTGTTCTGGCTCTGCTTTTCACGAATTTCCCGAACCAAAACAGAACCTTTTCGTGCAATGATAGCCATATCAGATGTTGGATCCTTCAGTGGCATTACAGGCTCTGCTTGCTTTGTATATACAACTCGCCCATCCAGGAATGGAGGTTTGGTATCTGCCAAAAATAAAGCCATCGACTTGTTAAAGTTCAACTGTGTGAATGTACTATAAACAGGTAGAAAACATTGTACAAGAGAAAACATTAACGGCATTACCCCAGGGCCAGGTCATGTACTATTTGCTTTAACCAGACTATGTATCAAAACAAAGGAAACATAACAGGCACATTTTCAAATTGACAGAAATGATGGAAACATGTGGGCGGTTCGATGCTTGCTGTGATATAGAAGCTTTTGGGATTGAATGATCCTCTGATCACAAGTTCACATTGAACGCCTATATCTACTAGCCAATTAGCCAGCACATGCCAGCAAATGGAGATGGGAAAGAAGACAAATAGCTGCAAGGACTTGTTTAGTTTATTACAATTGTGCTAGTTTGTTTACGCTTCTAAAGTATTTAATATTTTCATCACTTCAAGGAAGGAACAATCCTTGAAACCCTAATGTACGAGAAATGGGGGTAGTTTCAGAAAGGTTTCGTGTGATGTTTGTTTTAGTCGCGACTATGACACTACAAACAGAACATCGCCAAAAAGAATTTGTGACAGGGAAAGAGCATACCATGAACAAGAAGCATTACTTTACGCTCATCCTCATCGTCAAATTCTGTCTGCACCTCCGTCCCCCTAACAGCTCCAGATCTCAACAGTTGTCTGTCCTCCCACTGAGCATTATCAGCAGTCATCTGTGATAATTTCTTGCTCTGAGAAAGAGTCATCAGACTACCATCTCGACGTGTCTGCAGCCAATAAAAAAAGGTTAACAAAACTAGACTATAACATATATTGATAAATCGAGAAAAAATGACAGACTACCACATTCGCTAAAAAGCAATTGAAATATATGCTATTCTTGCATTAGCATTCTAATTTTTGTTGTACGCCCATACATGTTTGATCATCCTGAAAGAAGTTATGTGAATTATTTAATCAGATTAATATGCACCAGGAACCAGCACTTAACAGAGAGACATACTACAATTTATCACCAAGGCAAACAAAAGCATATATCCAACACTTTGTCTTCCTACTTGAACCCTTACAATACACTTTGACATGTATGACTATAATAAAAGGTGGTTACAGGAAATCTGAAGCCACAATACATAACTCTTTACTAAACCAAATTCTTGGTAGAAGATGAAGTACCAGACCCTACATGCAGTCATTTACTATATACACTCACAATTTCGCAGTTATCTAGTTCTCTGTAGTTGCAATAATATGTGCTACTCCTACTGCTATGAATTAGAGCTGGTGAATGTTAGAATGGAGTACTTCGAAGTGTGAAAAATGTAAAAAAAATTACCAATTTCTTTGGCAATTGTGCTTCCTTCTTTTTGTACGAACTATCATCTGCAGCATAATTATCACCATCAAACACGGTATTGTGTTCTTCACAATCATACCTGAAACAATTTGTGAAGGTTAGACGAATGACTAATTAAACTTGGTTTTCTGTGACGATACTAGGGCAATAAGGAATTTCTACAAGTATAAGTACCATGCACGGTCAGCATTATAATCCATCTCTTGCATCATTTCCTCCGTAAGCTCATAATTCCTATCAGCAGCTGAGGGACTTCTATCAGCTTCGGCGTCCTGTAATAACAGAGCAATGGTTATAGTCCATAATGACCATGGATTGAAAAAACAAGATCAGAACTTGGAAGGGCACATAAAGTGACCTGAGAAGAATTATGACTTACATTTGAAAAGGTAAGCTGGTGAGACCTTCCACTAGAACTTGAATAAGAAGACCCTTTTACAGAACCTGAAGCCCTCACAGGAGTAGGTGAGGGAGAAATATGATCCCAAGGGGATGCTGGGCATTTAGAAGAAACATAGATAATATGAGTGTGAGTAAGTTAGTCAGGTCACTGGGATATGAAGTAATATACTTCCTTTCACGGAAACAAAGGGTAAATATCACAGAAGATCGAGCTGAACTTTCTTTACCTGTACGTGGTGTATTCCCGCCTAGCCAAGGAGACACCAATCGTGCATCAGGGGATGCAGCAGCCAGCATAGGAGATCGTGTTGGATGATGTCTCTGGGAGCCAGGGCGATCATCACGGTACTCCCGACGTGGTGTATCTTCCCATTCCCATCTGCCACTATCCCAATCAGATCTCGCTGCAATCACGACCACACTCTTATCAGCTTGCATGTTAAGCCAGTCAAACCGAAACATGACAAAGAATACTATACCAACAAAGTACCAGGTGTTCTTGAGCTTCTCGAGCTATAGTCATCCCGACTTCTTTTGTTTGTGTAGTCAATGGATGTAGATCTGTCCCGTTCATTACGCCTACTATTTGATTCTCTGTCATCACGGTATCCTCGCCTTCCGCTGCTACTATAACCAATAGATGCAGATGTCTCGCGTTCACCACGTGTGTCACGGGATCCTCTGTCATCATGGGAATCGTATCTAGAGTTGTGGGTCTATAAGCAAAAAACAGAGAAATGTTGAATTGTTAGCTAGGTTAAGTAAGGTGAACATAAAGTAATAAAATTCTCGACACAGTGAAGTTTACAAGCAAGCAAGAGAATGCAGGATAGATGTTATTATCTGACCTGTTGCCGAGGGGATTCATCTCGATGTCTGGGTGTCAAGCCCCTTTCATTCTCATCAGTGATTGTAGATTCTGAAACAGAGTATAAAGCTTTAGTTGACTGACGAACACAACACTCATAATGAATCATCAGCAAACAGCCATAATAACACTAGAGGAGTGTATTATGGTCAACAGATCAACAGAAGAAGAGGTACCTCTTGATGGCGTTTTCTCGCTGGAATTGTTCCTCGGTAGCGGCGAGACATGCCACCCCGGTCACCACCGGACAGGCTGCTTCCATCATTCTCCGTAGATCCTGGCTTCTCATCTTCATCCATGGAAGAAGCAGCCGCTACTACCTTCTGAGGAGGTGGCTTGAATGCGTTGTTACCATCCTTTTCACGCTTCCTATGAGCGAGAAGATCCAAACCTGTCAAAACACGGCTCACGATTAGCTCACTCTTAGCAAATCGCGGCGGATTAAACTAGCAAATAGCTCTAGAATATGTAAACAGGCATCATACCTAGGGCAGACTTCCCCGGCGGAGGCCGGTACATGACCCTATCCTTGCTCGGCAAGATGAGACCCTGCGCCGTGTCATCCTCCGGACCTAGGGTACTCGTCGTCGCGTCCAGGTCAAGTTTCCCTTCGGTACTCATCGTGACGAGGCGTCGTTGGAGCCAGGGAGGGGTGGGCTGCGTGGGGATGCTGGCGCAAGAGGGGGCTGGTGGCGGCGGCAGCGTCCCGGCGCAGCTGGGAGTGGCTCGCTGGTGGAAGAGCTCCGCGGCCGCCGGCGGAATAGAGCGGAAGAGGTTTTGGGTGAGCGGCTCGGTGTGGGGAGACCTTTTACCTTTGGGTTAGGAGAGGCGGTTCGAGACGAGGTCGGTTCGGCTCGGCTGGGGACTGAGGTAGAGGCAGGAGTCTCCGAGCTCGGCACCGGCCCTGCTACGACCGCTGCGCAATGCCGCCGCCGCCGCCGGCTAGCCCTGCTACGGCGACGGTCGGGCAAGTCCGGTGTCGACCGGGGAGGGCGCGCCGCGTCTATCCGCTGAGGGCGTGCCGGCCTCGTCCGTGACCTAGAGCGGCGGAGTAGGCGCCGAGCCGGGGGAGTGGGATGGGGTGGGGGCGGCGAGCAGACGGCGTCGGGTGGTGCGCCGGCGGAGGAGATCAGGAAAAGAGAGGCGGGCTGCGGGATGGGGAAAAGATGGAAAGAAGGACGGGGATGGGTTAGGGTTGTTTGTGCAAGAAAAACGGCAGGTGATTTGTAAATACCGTAGCAAACAATGTTAAAACACAATTTAACCAGGACGATATTGCGATAAATGAATAGGTAGTCTTATTGCATATCTGGGGAGAAACAATTACTACTAACTATATGAAAGATGGGAAGTTTAGCGAGCTCTCAGCCCCACGCACTGTTCACTGCTACAGTGTTGAACAGTGTCGTGGTAGGCCCCACATGTCAGCCAGACATCGCGCCGGTATTTCACGAAAACCGACAAGCAAGCCCACAAATTACACCGCAACCCACAGTTTTACGAAGAAAAGGACTTAGTTGTGTTTTTCCAGAAACTCAGGGACCTTTCTGGAAAAGCATCAACAAATCCCCCCCTTCCCCTTCTCTCTCCCGCGACGCCGGAATCGCCGTCGACGCCGCCGACGCGTGCCCGCCCGCTTCGGCCCTCCCCGTCCAGATCCACGCCCCGCCGACCTCCGCCGCCGCGCCATCTCCTCATTCGCCAACTTTGAGCTGCCGTACCGCAGCGAGCATGCGGGAATCAGCGTCGCCGCGCTCGGTCGTCGTCGCGCCGTTTCCTCCTCGCCGGCGACGTTTCGGTGGCCTAAAAGCGGCGGCACCGCCACCTACGGACAGCCCGCGCCCAGGCGCACCCGCCGCTGCCATCCGCGCGTGCCGAATCGCCGTGCCGCGGCGCCGGCGTGCTGGCCTCCGCCGCGCCAGCTCCGGCCACCAGTGACGTCGCCCTGACGTCACGGTGGGCCTGGGCTGAGAACCGGGCTTCTTAGTGGGCTGGGCCGCTCTCTGAGCGGCTGGCTGGGCTTTTTTTTTCCCTGTACTTTCTATTTTGTTTTCCTATTTTTCAAAGTTTTCAAATTACTCAAATACAGCTACAAATTAATTCAGAGCAACTTAATTTTTTTTGTAAGCAACAAAATAACCATTCCAGATACTGTGGAACATTGTCCAAATTATTGCAAATCTTGGAAATTTAAAATCCTACATAGACACTCATTTGACACATTTACATCAATTTACAATATATGGATCCCATAAATCTCCTTTCAAATCAAGTAAACTCTAAAAAAACAATTAATAATACCAGTAAATGAATTTAAACAGTCCAAACTATAACGGATGCGCTTAATATATAGACACAGTCAAAATTGACTTCCTCTAATTTTATGCATTCAATTTCATTACATTTCCTGCAAATGGATGCCTATTTTTCAAAGTTTTCAAATTACTCAAATACAACTACAAATTAATTCAGAGGAACTTAATTTTTTTGTAAGCAACAAAATAACCATTCCAGATACTGTGGAACATTGTCCAAATTATTGCAAATCTTGGAAATTTAAAATCCTACATAGACACCCATTTGACACATTTACATCAATTTACAATATATGGATCCCATAAATCTCCTTTCAAATCAAGTAAACTCTATAAAAAAACATCAAAACAATTAATAATACCAGTAAATGAATTTAAACAATCCAAATTACAACGGATGCGCTTAATATATAGACACAATCAAAATTGACTTCCTCTAATTTTATGCATTCAATTTCATTACATTTCCTGCAAATGGATGTATCTCTACAAAATCCCATCTGGAAAAAATGAAAGAACACAACAAAATGCTCCGACAAAATAAATAGTGATTATTTACGTCAGAAAACAAACATGTTTCAGCATTTCAAATTGATGAATATTTGATGAAAACCCTAACGCACTTCCTCCTTATAACAATTTCTAAAGCATGAAAGTATTTCTATAAATACCCTCACAAAAATAAATGTTGACTATTTGTGTCGGACAATAAAAATTCAGATTTACATATTCCAAACTCTTTAATATCTTCGAAACCTACTCATTTTACAAACGTAAATTATTCTAATCTGAAAAAACACCCCAACTTCAACAATTTCCAAAACCTAAACAATTTTTAGCCGTAAACTTCTTTCAATTTCAGTAATAAAAAAATACAACCAACAGAAAAATTCTATAAATACCCATCGCCAAAATATAAAAAATATATGAAAATACTAGGGGAAAAAAAGGTTACCTATTTTCCACAAAAGACAAATAAGTTCGAACAATTCAAATTGGCCTACATGTGCACAATTTTATGGGAGAAGCAATCATATTTCACCATTCCAACTCAAATTACAAATTTTAATATTTTTCATAATGTCATATGACTTCCAAGTCTCCTCATTTTGCAACCACTACAACTTGAAAATGTGAACATTTCCAAAAATTGTATTTCACCACATTTCCCCTGGGTTTTTTTTCTCAAAAACTTTCGTAACTTTTGAAATACAACTTCAACAATTTTCAGATATGCACAACTTCAAAATGTGGACATTTTCAACATTTCAATTCCACCACATAAACGCATCATACGGATTTGAATATTCCAAAAACTTTGAATCCTTCCAAATCTAACAATCCACCAACTTTTGCAATTGAAAAATTATATAATCGTACAAATAATTAAAAACTTAAAATCTGCCCAGTTTCAACAATTTTTGAAATCTATTTGACCAAATTTTCCAGATTTGAACAATTCCTAGACGTCAACTTTTTTTTGAATCTCACAAACTTTTTAAAACTATACATTTTTAAACGTTCAAGCATTCCAAGCCACTAAATATTTCAAAACTGTACAAAATACTTAAAAAATGCACACAAAAAATGCTACCTACCTGAAAAACACCCCAACTTCGACAATTTCCAAAACCTAAACAATTTTTAGCTGCAAACTTCTTTCAATTTCAGTAATAAAAAAATACAACCAACAGAAAAAATTCTATAAATACCCATCGCCAAAATATAAAAAATATATGAAAATACTAGAGGAAAAAAAAGGTTACCTATTTTCCACAAAAGACAAATAACTTCGAACAATTCAAATTGGCCTACATGTGCACAATTTTATGGGAGAAGCAATCATATTTCACCATTCCAACTCAAATTACAAATTTCAATATTTTCATAATGTCATATGACTTCCAAGTCTCCTCATTTCGCAACCACTACAACTTGAAAATGTGGACATTTCCAAAATTTGTATTTCACCACATTTCCCCTGGTTTTTTTTCCCCAAAAACTTTCGTAACTTTTGAAATACAGCTTCAACAATTTTCAGATATGCACAACTTCAAAATGTGGACATTTTCAACATTTCAATTCCACCACATAAACGCATCATACGGATTTGAATATTCCAAAAACTTTGAATCCTTCCAAATCTAACAAATCCACCAACTTTTGCAATTGAAAAATTATATAATCGTACAAATAATTAAAAACTTAAAATCTGCCCAGTTACAACAATTTTTGAAATCTATTTGACCAAATTTTCCAGATTTGAACAATTCCTGGACGTCAACTTTTTTTGAATCTCACAAATTTTTTAAAACTATACATTTTTTTAAACGTTCAAGCATTCCAAGCCACTACATATTTCAAAACTGTACAAAATACTTAAAAAATGCACACAAAAAAATGCTACCTACCTATAACAAAATAAGAACATGTTTTCACACTCCAATTTGTCAAACATTTTGCTGAACAAACAATATACATATTGTACAAAAAAAATAAACACCAATGGCGTGGCGTGACGCCACGCAAAATTTAACTAGTTTGTCCTGAAAGACAATAAGAACGATGTTTGGTTCGAGAATTTGTAATGTAACCTGATTAGGGTGGTAACAGATGACGTTAAAACATGTTAAGCTCCGTTATCTGTTTACCCGGTATCGGATTACAGCCCAGTTTAAATCTGATTCCTCCCACACGCCTCCGGAATCAGATCGCGTTACTGGTTCGGCTCGAACGAACCCTCCGCCCCTGATCCCCTCTGGCCACCTCTGCCCCGATCTTCTTCAGAGCGCCGACCATGGTGACAACGGAGGAGCAATCCCTGCAGGAGCAGCGGGAGGAGCAGTGCCCGGAGGAGCAGCGAGAGGAGCGGTCCCCGGAAGAGCGTCGGTGGCCGCCGATCCCCTTTTGACCGGCGTTGGTGGCCCGCGATCTCGCCGCGGAAAGGAGCTATGGGCTGTCGCGGAAGATCATCACGGCGCTAGTGCATGAGACAGTGGGCCGCCTATCTCTTCGGTGCTTGAGGGTAGCGGTTCTTCTTCAGATCGCACATGATCTCGTTCTTCCCTCGTTTTTCTGGCCAAACACCACTTTCTCTATCGTGATTGCACGCGTTCTTCCCAAACTAGGTTGAGATTCTAGATGTAGTCCTCTTTGAATTCTGAATATTGAGATTTCTTCTTGATGCTTGTACGGTCTTGAAAATTCTATTTTTTTCTAATTTAAATGGATACCGATACATCTGTTGAACCAAATAGGTTTCTGTTTTAACCATTCCGTTAAGCAGTACCGGTGTAATCTGATTACATTTGCGTTTACGTTTCCTTTTCTGAACCAAACACGTCCTAAGTCTAAAACAGTATATGCACACTCAGAATGTAGATAGAAAGTTGAGACAATAACAAAAGTAAGAGCAGCAACATATCGCATGCATTGTAGCGGAAAATGCACCGAGAGAATATGCATACATAACATATACTACATAGTACTCCCTCTGGTTCAGTTTACAGGGCATACGCGTACCCCTAATGTCACAACAGTGGAACATGGGGTTCCCCTTATGCTGTCAAAGTGGGTACACCACCTGTGGGCCCACCAGGAAGATGGACAAGGCCAAGACTCAAGACTGGTAGGTGGGCCCGCTCACCTACCCCGCGGGAACCCAGCAAGCTCGACATCGACACCAGGTGACATGGGTATACATCTCGGGTACCCTACCATGAGGGTACCTGGTGCACATGATGACTGAAGGCCCCATAGCGAAGAGACTACTCGAAGCCCAAGGCAAGAGGCCCAAGAAGATGGAGTACCCTCCAAGATTAGACATAGGTATAGTCGGTTTAGACTTTCCTTACGTGTAAACTAGGTCGGTTACAAACTCCCGAGACCCAGCCTATTTAAAGGCTGGGAGGGGTGCCGATCTAGGACCAAGCCATACTCGAACCACCAAAGCTCTAGCGAGATCGATACCTCGCCGGAGCTCCCTGTAATCGCATAATCCACAATCAATACCAGACAAGCAGGAAGTAGGGTCTTTACCTCCACCCGAGGGGCCTGAACCTGGGTAAATCTTTGCCTCTGCTTGTCAGCCGACGAAACTACCAGTACTACCACGTTCTCTCCCCATAATCTCAACCCTAGGTCCTTAACCATGGGATTTGATGAGGGTACACCTCGTCAATTGGCGCCGTCTGTGGGAAAGAATAGTGCTGGACTCGCGGTTTCTTCGGTTCCATCGGAAAACGGCGACTCGCCGATCGGATCTACAAACGGCAACTCGCCGGCTGCATCGACAAACCAGAACTCGCCGACTCAGGCGGCACACGGCAACTCGCCGGCTCACTCGACAAACGGCAACACGCCAGCTTCACCCGCAAAAAGCGCATCGGATCCTCTGATGGATTTCGAGCCACACTCGCCAGGATTCCAGGAGGCCTTCTCCGATCTCGAGTCAGGTTTGGGTTTAACCGTTGGTTCGTTCAATTTTTTCGTCAACAAGCTTGGTGTGCAGGACTTGACGGATCCACGCCAACTCGCGACTTCCGCACCCGAGGCTCCATCGGTTGCGGCTCCTTCGACTGCGGATCCCTCAACTGTGTCCATACCATCGTCGACCCTCCAAGCTTGTTCGTCTGCAACAACCATGTCCACACGAGAGATGCGCGAGCTCATTGAAGAACTCCAGGGCGAGGAGGCCGAATCAGCATACCGCACAAACGATCCCGAGCTGGATCTCCCACTCGAGGATAGTTTCGACTGCGGGATCTCCCTCAGCGACTTCGACGAACTCGAAACTCATATCGACAACCACGTCGAGATCTGCGCCAACAACAACAACCTCGACTCTGAGATTCATAACAACTTCGTCGACGCCGAGATGAGCATAGGCGATGAAGGCATCGAAGCGAGATCCGTCCAGACGGACCACTCGACGGGCATCGACTCCGACATGAGCCTTGATGAGATGTCGAGTCCATGATGGACTCGAAGACACACATACATACCCTCGGGTGATACCCCAGCAGGTCTACGTCGCCATCGCCGCAGAATCATCAGATGCTGCGGCCAGCCGCAGGCCTACAGAATTCCCGTGCACAGTTACTATGCCGGACGGAGTCACAACTCTCACAATCACTGCTGAGATGGCAGCAAAAGCAGACAAAGTCATCAAGGAGTGCACAATGATGCCAGCAGACGCAACACAAGAGGAGATGTGACCTTCCAGTACTTCAACTGGCAGGAATCACTTCGACTGCGGCAGGTCAGAGCAACACTCGAAGAACGCAAAAAGCAAGCTAGCTTATCGAGTGCGCGAAGAAGACAGCTCTCCCTGAGCTCCACTGGGCGAGCAGACACAGGACCCAGATCAAGGTTGTCACACCTCTCGCCAGACGAAAGGGCGGCGCTCACCCGCAACTTAGGCAACTCTTTCATGACATACGACGAAGAAGGAGTGCCAGTACCCAAAACAGCTGCGGGTGCCCTCTTCACCGCTGCAGCGTACCTAGAGGCAATCAAACCTCCAGCTGATGACCCCAATGCAAAACTGCATCGCCAGCAGATCAAATCACTCGCCTTAGCGGCGAAGGCCATACGCCAAATTCCAAAAACTCCAGGTGGGAGTCGAGACCGTGCCCTAGTCGACGCGCGTCGGGAAGAGCATAATCACAGTGGTCACCGCCACCACTCGAAGGAAAGAAGCGGCTCGCGTAGGCGCAGGTCCAGGAGCAGATCACGCAGATCTTACAGTAGCGACTCATACTCTGATCGAGATCCTGAGCCACATGGAGCTCTGTGCTTCACTCGACGCGTCCGCGAGACACGGATGCCCAAAGGGTTCAAACTCACATCTGAACAGCCCAAGTACACGGGTCGACAGGAACCTTCTGGGTGGCTGGAAGACTACAGGCTGGCTGTCGCGTGCCAGCGAGGTACAAACACCACGCCATGCAATACATACGACTCATGCTCGAAGGCACAGCCCGCGACTGGCTCAAGGCCCTACCTCCATCAAAGTACGACTCGTGGGATCACTTCCGCGATGACTTCATCAAAAACTTCGAGCCTCTATGTGAGCGCCCAAAAACGTTCGAGGAACTGCGGGCCTGCGTGCAACGTTCAGACGAAACGCTGAGGTCATACATCAGACGATGGACTGAGATACGCAACTCAGTCGGAGTAATTTCAGAAGATATGGCCATGGATGCTTTCATAATGGGACTCGCCAGGCGGACTCAAAGAAGCACTCGGTCGCAAAAAGCCAACCTCTGTGGCTACCTCTTGATGACCGCGACTGAGTGGGCAGACGGAGAGACATGGCGCGCACCACACGCGGGTCCTCACCCCGTGACAATCATGAAAGCGGCAGTCGAAGCCGCAGAGACTCGTACAGAGACGACCGAAGGCGCAAACGTTCAAAACGTCACTACGACGATGACAGACCCGAATTCATGGCGGCTGGGTTCTCCACACCCCGCAATGACCAGGACAGAAGCGACCGACGGTCGGAAGATCGGCGAGACAGTCGAGATGATCGGCGAGACAGTCGAGATGATCGTCGAGACAGCCGAGACCGGCCAACGCAGTGATAGCTACAAGAGGAAGGACTGGCGCAAGTCACGGGCACAATCTGAGCGATCATTCGAAGAAAAGATGGACGCTGATTGCAGATTCCACCTGTACAAGGGGGACGACGGAAAACTGCGATCCAATCACTCGATGAGAAACTGCAGGGAGTTCGACCAAATGGCGACTGATTACGTAAATCGCAGAAAGGCAGCAGCCGCACAAGCACCTGCACCCGTGCCTCAGCCAAACAACGTGCCTGTTCTGATGGCACCACCTCCACCACCACAGCCTGCTGCAGGCGGAAACCTCGCGGGTGCCATACAGCACATACCTCGGGTGGACGACCACAGTCCCCCCAAGGGCAGATGTACATGATACAGAAAGGTCGACCTTCCAACAGGGAGCAAAAACTTCGCACTCGACAAGTAAACATGGCGGTCATGTCACCTCCTGCGGTAACTGAATACTTGAAGGGATCCGAAACTACAATAAGCTTCAGCAAAGAGGACCACCCTCCATCGGTTGTTCGCCAGGGCACTCTGCTCTGGTACTCGACGCGCAAATTGGAGGCTACGCCATGTCCAAGGTCTTCATGGATGGTGGGAGCGGCATAAACATCATCTTCGCAGATACGCTCCGCAAAATGAACAGGTCAGTCGAAAACCTGCCAAGATCTTCAAATACCTTCCACGGTATCGTTCCAGGGAAAGCAATAAGCCCAGAAGGCACCATACAACTCGACGTGACGTTCGGGGACAAGCACCACTTCAGGACAGAGTCGATTGAGTTCGAAGTGGTCGACTGGAAGTCACAATACCATGCTATACTTGGACGCCCGACGTTCGCTCGATTCATGGCGGTGCCACATTACGCATACCTCCAGCTGAAGATGCCTGGACCAAAAGGAGTAATCACAGTCAAGGGGAACTTCCAAAAGTCTGACTCTTGCGACCGAGAATTCAGCAAAATCTCTGAGATGTTTGGCATGGAAGCAACACTCGCTGATCTAGCGGTCTCCAACGATCGAACACTTATGCCAGAACAAAAAAGGTGGCAGTCGACAGAGCATTCAATGCCACCAATGACACAAGATCGCATCAGGTGCACCCGACTGACCCGACCAAGACAGTCAATGTCTCGTCGAGTCTGCCTATCGCATAGGAAAGCGCGCTCGTCGAATTCCTCCGTGAGAACTGGGATATATTTGCATGGTGTCCAGCAGACATGCCAGGTATTCCCAGGGAATTCGCCGAGCACTCTCTCCAGCTACTTCCAGATGCTAAACCAGTCAAGCAAACAATGCGCCGCATATCCGGCCCAAAAAGAACTGCAGTCGAAGCCGAAGTCGACAGGCTACTCGCAGCAGGATTCATCAGAGAGATCAAGAAATCACAATGGGTGGCCAACCCCGTACTCGTAGAGAAGAAGCACACAGATATCCTTCGGATGTGCGTAGATTTTACAGCACTCAATAAGTGTTCCAAAGGATCACTTTCCACTACCTCGAATCGACCAGATCGTCGACTCCACCGCCGGGTGCGCTCGCTTGTCCTTCCTGGATGCTACTCGGGTTACCACCAGATAAGGATGAAGGAAGAGGATGAAGAGAAAACGGCGTTCATAACCCCACTCGGGGTCTACTGCTACACCACAATGCCTTTCGGGCTCAAGAACGCAGGCGCAACCTACCAGCGCATGATGCAAGATTGCCTCAAGAAGCAAATTGGGCGAAACGTCCAGGTCTATGTAGATGACATCGTCATCACCACAAGAGAGGAAAACACACTACTCGATGACTTGCGAGAGACATTCGCAAACCTCAAACGCTTCCACATCAAGCTCAACCCGAAGAAGTGCACGTTCGGCGTGCCAGCCGGGCAACTCCTCGGGTATCTAGTCTCAGCTCGAGGAATCGAGGCGGACCCGGAGAAAATACAGGCCATCTTGACGATGCAAAGGCCTTCAAAGCTCCATGACGTGCAAAAGTTGCGGGTCGAGTAGCAGCACTCAGTCGATTCATCAGCAAGCTAGGCGAAAAAGCACTCCCGTTCTATCGACTGATGAAGAAAGCAGATAAATTCGAGTGGACGCCAGAAGCCGAAGCAGCCTTCACGGACCTCAAGCGAGTCCTCACAAGCCCTCCAATCCTCGTCGCACCAAGGGAACGCGAGCCACTGTACCTATATGTCTCTGCAACTAACAGGGTGGTAGCACCGTACTGGTAGTCGAACGAAGGGAGGAGGGACACGCCCAAAGCATACAACGTCCAGTCTATTACTTGAGTGAAGTGCTCTCCACATCAAAGCAGCGGTACCCGCACTATCAGAAGCTGGCTACGCCGTGTTCATGTCCTCAAGGAAGCTGACGCATTACTTCTCCGAGCACCCGATCACTGTAATCAGCACCTCAGGGATCGGGGACATCCTCACAAACCCCAATGCAACTGGGCGAGTAGCAAAATGGCTCATCGAGCTAGCACCAAGAGACATCAAGTATGATTACCCGAAGGCCATCAAAGCACAAGTTTTACCTGACTTCCACACCGAGTGGATTGAAGCTCAGCTCCCAGGAGCACCAGATGTGTCCAACTCCTGGACTATGTACTTCGACGGCTCAAAGAAAAACGAAGGCGCAGGCGCAGGTGTCATCCTCATATCACCAAAAGGCGACAAGCTCCGCTACATCCTACAAATGGGGTTCGAGTTCCCGTCCAATAACGAAGCAGAATATGAGGCTCTGATCCATGGCATGAGGATGGCCAAAGCCCTCGGGTGCACTCGACTGATGATCTACGGTGACTCGAATCTTGTGGTGCAGCAAACAATGAAGGCCTGCGACGCAATCGCAGATAACATGATCGCCTACCGTGACCTGTACAACATCATGGAGGGCAGCTTCGAAGGCTGCGAGTTGCGGCACATAGGGCGTGAGAGCAATGAAGAAGCAGATAAGTTAGCCAACATTGGTGCGACCAAAGCACCAGTGCCACCTGGTGTCTTCTTCGAGCGCATCGAGCACAGATCAATCAAAAAGAAGCGAGCAACTCCACATCAGCCGCACCAGCCAAGAGCAACACCTAGCACAGAGGACCCACCAGTCGAGGTACTCCTCATCGAGCCAACTTGGACTCAACCCTTCCTCGCATACATACTCCGCGGCGAGGTACCCGAAGACTACAGAGTCAAGACGCGTCACTCGACGATCTAAAGCATACACTGTCATCAACGGTGAACTTTACAAACGCAGCATATCAGGTATGTTCCAGCGTTGCATAGCATTTGAAGATGGCCAAGCCATCCTTCGTGATATTCATGCAGGTACTTGCGGGCATCACGCCAGCAGTCGATCACTCGTAGCCAAAGCCTTTCGCGCAGGCTTCTACTGGCCCACAGCACTCAAAGACGCGGAGGACATAGTCAAAAGGTGCATCGGCTGTCAAAAATTCGCCACAAAGCCGCACGCACCCGCATCGGCGTTGAAGACAATACCATTGGCCTGGCCCTTCGCCCAGTGGGGGCTCGATATGGTTGGGCCACTCAAAAAATCCTCCCATGGAGGGCATACTCACCTTCTGGTGGCGGTCGACAAGTTCACCAAGTGGATTGAAGCAGTACCCATCACAAGTTCGACTGCCACTACAGCAGTCAATTTCATAAAATCCATCATATACCGCTTTGGTGTGCCAAGTAGCATCATCACTGACAACGGTACAAACTTCACGGCTGAGGAATTCAAATCCTTCTGCAAAGAGCAAGATATCACGCTCAATTATGCATCTGTGGCACACCCGCAATCAAACGGCCAAGTCGAAAAGGCCAATGGACTTGTGACAAGGAATCAAGAAGCGCCTCCTGGTGCCACTCAAAAGAGCTCCGTCTGTGCTATGGAGCCTACGCACAACACCCAACGCCTCAACACAATTCACTCCATTCTTCATGGTCTACGGCGCAGAGGCAATCCTGCCATCAGACGTAAGGTTCAACGCACCAAGGGTCGAAGCATACAATGAAGACGATGCAGATGAAGCACTCGAAGATGCAGTCGACTTGCTCGAAGAAGCACGCAACACGGCGCTAGCACGCACAGCTGTCTACCAGCAAGATCTACGCAACTATCACAGCCGTCGACTGCGTACCAGGTCCTTCGAGGTGGGACTTGGTACTTCGACTGAAGCAAAAGAAGGTGCATAAACTTGCTTCTCCATGGGAAGGACCCTTCATCATCACCGAGGTCATTGGTGGTGGAGCATACAGACTGAAGCACGCGAAGACCGGCGAACTCTCCCACAATCCTTGGAACGTTGCGCAGCTGCGCCGTTTCTATGCTTAGATTGCTCAGTCGCATAATGTAATAGGCTCATATGTCGGATGGCTGCAGGTTTCAGACGCGCTCTTTTCCTTACCAGGGTACCTAAGGGGACTGGAAGGTTTTTAATGAGGCGGCCTGCAGCCTAACATTCATAAATGGAATATAGTCAATAAATTCCTCATATTTTTCCTGCTTACTACTCGCATAACTTATCAGCACAAACTTAGCCTCACCCGTATGCTCGGGGGCTGAGCTGCCTCATAACATAAAGCTTTCGCTCCTTCAAACATAATACTACAGCCACACTCGAATACTCGGGGGCTGGATCATAAAACTCAATACATAAAGGAAAAAGTTGCTCAACCCCACTCAATACTCGGGGGCTGAGCCTGCAGGCATAAGTTGAAGCTTCAACTCTCATAAAATTCATAGCCTCACTCGAGCACTCGGGGGCTGTATAATTCATGATCTATGTAAAGTGTTTTTCATAAACCCCACTCGATACACTCGGGGGCTGCATACATACAAGTGAACAAATATGTACCAAGTGGCAAAATTTACACTCGGGGGCTGTTTCCTATACAAAAAACCCTAATCTTCCGGTTCGTCCTTTGCTGGAAGAACAGGGCCCATAAGTTGCGCTTGATAGCAATCAACCAATGTCCTCGCATGATCGAATGTATCGTCAAGATTCGACTGGGACAAGGACGATCCAGGCGCGGGTGGACGTAGCTGCAAATTTGGACGTTGACTTCGGAGATATGCCATGGTTGCGTTGGCGCCATCCACAAGCTTCTGGGTGATAAAGCCTCGAATGGAACCTGTTGACCGGAAGAGCTCGAGTAACGCGTGGATTCCTTGAGGTTGCGGCCCAGCTGGAAAAAGCATCTGGTTGATTCGACTGAAGGCCGACCTGCATAACTCAAGGAGCATAGTACTCCGCCACACTCGATCCTGCAGGTCGCGAGTATCCGTGCTCGGTGCTTATCCAAGCGAAAGTGCTGACGGCCAGTCGTGGGTTCGTCAGTTGCCATGTTCAACTGCTCATCCACGCGAGCCTGCTCCGCCTGGAAATCTTGAACAAAACCTGCAACAACACAAGTTGGGTGAACAAAAAGGAACAGGCTGTGAACTCACAAGATCAAGGCAGTCATGCTTACACTCGAGCTGTCTGTTCACGATCTCCATCTCGCCAAGCACATACTCCTCCCGTTGGGTGGGTAAAGCAGGCCTTGCCCTCATCCTATCCAGCTCACTTCGGGCACTCGCCAGCTCTTGCTCCTGTTTCGCGAGTCGAGCCTTCATATAACGTATTACTGCGGCATCGTTTGCCACCTGAGCTCGAGATCGAGTAGGGGCACGATGCCGCGACGAACTGGATGAAGTGGCGGCTGGCCGTTTCTGTTCCAAGCATCATAAAAGTTTCATGAGAAACTAGTCACAAAGCTCAGACGAGCAACAACACACAGCTTTACAAGCAGAATCATAACGAGGAACATAAATTCATACAAAGGTAGCAAAAGCACATGCATACTCGCATGGTCATAAGTTTAATTACAAGCATAAAAAGGCGCGGCTGCCCTACTTCTCAGACATCGACTCCGACCTAGCCCTACTCGCACGGGCGGCGACCTCTGCTGCCCGGCGCTCCATGGTAGCCATAAATATTTCAGCCAACTTTGCGGCTGGCTCGTTCACATGCTTTAGGGACACCAGCTTCCCGCCAGGCTTGCGAGGAAAGTCAGACAGAGCGGCTTTGAAGTCACCCTCTATCCCATGACCTAAAAGGAGTTTGAGGGTGGTCTCTGAGCCGCGTACCGTCAAAGCGCGAGCAAAGTTCGTCATAGTCGAAGTTCCCGGGCCCAGGACGTCGGCGAAGCCATCCACAGTCGAAGGAGGTTGGCTAGACGGGAACACGTCCTTGTACACGGCGCCGAGCGTGCTCGTAGACTTGGCGAGTGCATCCTTGGCTTGGGTGGAGACGACATCCAGGTCACCGATCGCGCGGTCAAGGGACAAATCGCCACTCGATTGGTCTACAGGTGCCGGTGCGCCAACAGCTCCTTCAAAAAAGCAGAAACAACAGAAATTTTACATAACATTCAGTGGCAAAAAGAAGTAGACAAAAAGTGAAAGATTCAACTCACCGCCTACGTCTCGGGTGAGGCTCGCCAGGCGCTCAGCATAATTTTCTCGCGCAAAGCAGCGGAGTCCTTGGCATCATCCAAGGCCTTCTTCGACTCAGCGCGCTGTTTGGCGAGTGCCTCTTCTAGCTCTTTAACCCGAGACTCAGCGGTTGCCTTGTCACCTGAGATAGATGGACAGATGTCATTCACAATCGACAAAGCAAAGACATACAGAAACACAACACACTTACGGGTGAGCTGTCCATAACAGTGCGCAGATTATCCCTCTCCTGTTCAACCTGGACAAATGCTTTACCTGATTCCACCAGGTTGAGGTAGAAGGGCTGCACACACACGAAACCAGCATAAGCTATACACAAATAGTCCCAGAAGGAACTCGACAAAAGACACTTACGTGTTCAACCCAAGGCGCAGGCTTGGCAGCAGAAGTCCCAATTTGCGGAGTCGACGTACTCGCAATCTTGGCGGCCTCAATGGAAGTGGTCGTGGCTACTGTTCACAACCTCAGCCGCAACAGGGAAGCTTCTGGCTGATCTGGAGTCGAAGCTCTCTCGGTTGGAGGAGTTGGAGGTCGCGCAGTCTCGAGTGACCGAAAGACATACAACATAAAGAAACTCAACTCACAAAAAAAATTAGTACAAAAAGGAGCAAACCTGTGCTCTTCTTCATCATCAGTGTCGAGCTCTTCAAAGTTTGGGCCTCCAAAAAGTAGCTCCCCACCCGACTGAGGAGGAGGAGGAGCCGAGCTCAACGGGCTCACGTCCAAAGGAGCAGCTGTGGTCGTAGGAGACGAGCCTGAGTCTCCGTCATCTCTCACATCTGATCCCTTAGCGGGTGAACTCATGGAGGAAGACACAACGTGAGCGGCCCGACGGCGCTTGCGAGTGGGGATCTCGCTCACATCATCAGTCGTGGCACGCTCCTTGTCATGTGCTTCTTCAACCTCTTCCTCTTCAACCTCTTCTGTGGGAGATGTAGTAGCCGAAGGAAGAGGCGATTCATCTCCTCCCTTTGCTTCTACCGTCACCTCTGTTTCATGAGTTGGGCCATCTTCAGGAAGAGGAGGAAGGGTTGAGGTGGTCGAGTGGCCCTGCACACAAAGTACAGCAGTCGAAGTCACAAAGATGCATAGCAGAATAACAAAAGCAGGAGATCATAAAATCGATAGATTCACTAACCTCTGGCAAAGGCTTTTCAGCCCCATAAGGATCGACAGGGCAGTCGACGTTGCAGGGCTCGCTGGACTTTGTGCTGGTGATGGACCGCACGTGTGACACTAGCTCGCTCTTCGACAGCTCCTCCATGCTCATTCGGGTGGCGTCGAGTGCACCCTCGTACTCCCACATTGGGTGGCGCGAGCGCGGAGCGGCCACACCCGCATCTTCACAAAGGTGGCAATCAGATGCACACCCGTGACGCTGTTTAGCAGCCCTCCAATCGTCTCCAGCAGAGGCGCTGCTTCCGCCATCTCTTCAGTCGAAAGCTCATGGTCCCAGGCCTTCGTCCTCGCGGCTATACCAGCAGTCGAAAATGCTGGGACTCCTTCTTGGTCGACGCGCACATAGAACCACCTCTTCTCCACCCTTGCGCCGAGTCGACTGGCTTCAGGGCGAAGTAGCGGGTGTCGCTGCGCACTTGGATCTGGAAGCCGCCAACAGGATACGTGCGGCCGCCTCGATTGTTGGGTCTGACCATGAAGATCGACTTCCAGAGAGCCCAGCTGGGACAAACACCCAAGAAGCACTCGCACAAGACCATAAAACAGGCAATGTGCATAATGCCATTCGGGGTGAAATCATGGATTTGCACCCCGTATGCGTACATAAGTCCACGAACGAAGTCGTGGAGAGGAAACGAAAGACCTCTAGGCAGAAACTCCGCGAAACAGACGCTCGTTAGCGCGAGGCTCGGGAAGTACCTCCTTGGGCGAGGGTGCGCGGACGAAGAGTTGGTCCGAGGGTGGCAGCATCCCTTCCTCGCGCAGCTTGTCCAGCTGCGCCGCCTTGATGGTGGATTTCATCCAATCACCATTGGTCTTCTTGAGATCGACGGCGGCCGCAGATGCGCCAGCCGCAGTCTTCTTCCCCTTCATCGCCGCCGCATCGGGCGCGGCGGCAGCAGTCGAGGCAGAGCGCTTGTTCCCCGCCACTTTCTTCATTGTCAACGAACAGGTGGTGGAGCGCGCAAAACTCTAGCGCAGGAGCAAGGAAGACGATGGAACAGGGGCGGCGCGCGAGCAAATGGCAGGTAAAAAACAATGCCAGCGCCGTTCCCCTATTTACCACAAATCAAAAGAAATCATAGCCATCCAGATCCAAATCGTGCGTTACGCACTCTCACCATACACGTGTCAAACGCGGAGAGCAACCGTCGCTGGCCACTCCGCCCACTACGCACGTGAAAAGAGGAGCCATAATCACCTCTCCGTCAAAAGTGGGCCAGAGTGGTCAAATCAAGTCCAAACTGCGCCGTTGTTCGGTCAGCTCTGCACAAATGGGCCCACCTGTGTGTCACGTCCCATCCATCGCAGCATAACGCACGCCACGCGTGTCAGGAACCGCAGTCGAAATAAACGTCATCCCTGACGTCATTGAAGCATCTGTTCAGAAATATATTCGAGTCTGCCCAACGCATATTGGTCACTCGATTGGCTTGTTTAGTTCGGGTGTGACAAATCCTTCTCAAGGCAAAATTGGTCACTCGATCGTTCCTTCGACTAAGTCATATAACTCCCATCGGGAGCATATTCAAAAAATTCTTCGACTGAAGATGCTCAAGACAATGATTGAGATTATCCTCCATTTACAAGTAATACAACATAATCTCGGGGGCTACTCCCATCGGGAGCACTGTCGTGCACCCGATAGAATTACGGCACAAAATTATTCGATTAACATATGCAGAGTAAGAGGATTTTGAGATTATCCTCCATTGCAAAGCAATGAAGCACAATCTCGGGGGCTACTCCCATCGGGAGCGCTGTCGCGCACCCGATAGCATAACAGCAAATAAGTCGACAAAGGGCACGACTCGTCCAACAAAGTTCAGAAAACATACTCGAAACATTCCCGAGTTGCGTCCGTCGCAAATACCTCGGATGCTGCACGCATAGTGCAAAGGTAAGACCCGCCGAACTTTCGAGCTGGGCTAAGGACCGTTCCAATAACGTCAATCCTTATACTTTCCGTGTCAGCAGACATGATGAAAAATCCCGACGGACGCGTTGGGTAAAGTTCAAAGTTATACTGCAGATCGACTCAGTAAGACCTCAGCGGCCTAGTCGAATCTGACCAGTTTGTTCCAGATTCGAGTCCGGACTTGAGTTTGATTGAAAGCTAGTAAGGTTTTACCCGAATGTGTAGTTAACCAGTCCCGATCCGTCGAGTGTACTGGGCCTGCTAAGCTATTATCCCTTGATCATCATAAGCAAAACCACAGTCGATGAGATACTCGACATAGCCAAATATGTGCTATTCATACAGGAATTCCAAATTATATATACAGAATACAAAGCATATGACGTGTACTTACGAAAGAGTCCATGCCCGATTCTTCGAGTCAGCCAAGTACTCGGGGGCTACTGACATGGGTATACATCTCGGGTACCCTACCATGAGGGTACCTGGTGCACGTGACGACTAAAGGCCCAATAGCGAAGAGACTACTCGAAGCACAAGGCAAGAGGCCCAAGAAGATGGAGTACCCTCCAAGATTAGACATAGGCATAGTCGGTTTAGACTTTCCTTACGTGTAAACTAGGTCGGTTACAAACTCCCGAGACCCAGCCTATTTAAAGGCTGGGAGGGGTGCCGATCTAGGACCAAGCCATACTCGAACCACCAAAAGCTCTAGCGAGATCGATACCTCGCCGGAGCTCCCCTGTAATCGCATAATCCACAATCAATACCAGACAAGCAGGAAGTAGGGTCTTTACCTCCACCCGAGGGGCCTGAACCTGGGTAAATCTTTGCCTCTGCTTGTCAGCCGACGAAACTACCAGTACTACCACGTTCTCTCCCCATAATCTCAACCCTAGGTCCTTAACCATGGGATTTGATGAGGGTACACCTCGTCACCAGGCGGCTAAGGACTCAGGACCCGGAGACATTCCGGGGTCACCCGCAACCCGGAGACCAGGGCCAGGACCCGATCGAGAGACCGAGTGTCCGGCATGAGGCCAGGCTCTCTCTCAGGTGTCGCTTCATACATCGCAAGGGATAAGCACACCAGCACATGCTGGAAGCTCCAAGAAGACTTGGGGGCCAAGATGAAGGAGGCGCCCAGTGACGTCGCCAGGGAACATGGCCAGCGGGGCTGTCAGGCACTGTTCGCCCCGCTTTCCATAAAGGTGGACGTCCTCACCTAACCGGAGGAAGATACTAGGACGAGAGGAGGCCACATCGCGCCCTAAAGACCACCGAGGGGTTTCCCGCCTAACCACTCCCCCCCCCCCCCCATGCCCCTCGTGTGACCCCTATGGCATCCCTTGGCCTATAAAAGAAGGACCAAGGCCACCGAGGCAGAAGGACCAAGTTCGGAGCAAGGCAAGACTAGACTAGGGTTAGAAGGGCAGAGAGAGAGGTGATCTCCTCTGGGTCAGGATCTGTCGTCGTCAACCTCCAGCCAAACTACCTTCCGGGTAGCTACCCGCGAGACACCTTGTAAACCACACCATGATGAACACCTCAATCCAGACATGCAGTAGTAGTGATGTTAGCCTCCGGGCGGCCTGAACCTGGGTAACTCCTTGTGTCTCTGTGTTGCTCGTCTAGTTCGTCGGAGCGGAGTGCTCTGATATGTCTCAAACGTATCTATAATTTTTGATGTTCCATGCTTGTTTTATATCAAATGCCACATGTGTTTATTATATTTTTATATCATTTTGGCACCTTTTATTAGACTAACCAATTAACCCAGTGCCCAGTGCTAGTTTCTGTTTATTATGTCTGTGCATTGCAGAAAAGGTCCAAAATCCAAAGTGCTCATAAAATTCCCAAAAAATTACAGAAATTCTTTTTCGCCAGAAAACCCCGGGAGCCAGAAGGACAAGTCCGGTGGAGGCCCACAACCACCAGGTGACCCCTGGCCACGGTCCAGGCTAGACCGCGCCTGGGTCCCACCTGGGCGCCTCCTCCACCGCCTCGTGTCGCTTCTTCGCCTATAAAGTCCCTCCTGGCATAAAAACGACGACCCCCGAAGGATTTCTCCAGAAACGCATCCGAGCTCCGCCGCCACCAAAAACCCTAATTCGGGGGACAGAAGTTCCTGTTTCGGCACCCTGCCGGGACGGGGAATTGCTAGCAGACAAGTTTTTAGGGGGTTTTGATATAGCAGGTAAATAAAATGCAAGTAAGTAAAAGACAGTAATAATAATTGCAGCGAGTGGCCCAATCCTTTTTAGAGCAAAGGACAAGCCGGTTGGTTTACTTATGATGACAAAATATTCTTGAGGACACACGGGATTCTAGTCAAGTGCTTTCGCTTCACATAGTTGATTAATCTTCATTATTTTGATAAGTGTTGTGTGGGTGAACCTATGCTAATGCACCGCCCTTACTTGGACTAATACATACTTGTGATTATACCCCTTGCAAGCATCCGCAGTTACAAGAAAGTAATTAAGATAAATCTAACCACAGCCTTAAACTCTGAGATCGTACGCTCCCTTGTGCACCGGTATACTAATGGGGGTTTAGGTTTCTGTCACTCCGGCAACCCCACAATTAGCAACCAAATCCACAATGCATTCCTCTAGGCCCATAAAGGTGAAGTGTCATGTAGTCAACGTTCACACGACACCACTAGAAGAATAGCACCACAACTTAAATATCAAACCATTAAATATTACTCAACATAATTCCACTACTAACAGCGTGACTTCTCCCATGTCCTCAAGAACTAATCGAACTACTCACGAGACATCATATGGATCATGATCAGAGGTGATATAATGATGGATAGCGATCTGAACATATACTTTAATTCACCGATAAAACTCAATAGCATCAACCACAAGGAGTAATTAACACCAGGAGAGTTTCCCCTATGAATTAAACAAAGTATAGCCCTAGATGTTACAGCGGAACGAGATGGTGCAGCGGTGATGGTGGTGATGGCGGTGGAGATGATGATGATGATCCCGATGAAGTCCAGCGCGATGACGATGAGGATGGCGATGATCTCCCCCTCCGGGAGGGAATTTCCCCGGCAGATTTCTCCCTGCCGGAGAGCTTTTTCTCTCTCTATTGTTTCCGCCTCGTGGAGGCGGCGGAATATTTTCTCTCTGACTCCCCGTGTCTTAGGGTTTCTGGGGGATGAAGTACGCGAAGGGGGAGCGCCTGAGGTGGGCCAGGGGCACCACACCTGGCTAGGGCGCGGTCAAGGTGGGCCCCGCGCCCAGGGGTGGTGTGGGCCCCTCCTGGCCCATCTCAGCCTCCCCTTTTGGCTTAGTCCATCTTCTGATAAAATAGGAACATCTGTCTTCTTGGAAATATTTTTAGTGCTCCAGAAATATAGTGCCTTGACGGTGCTTTTTCCAGCTGAAATCTGACTCCGGCAGTTAATTATCCAATGATCATCAAACATGCAAAATAAGACAAAATAACATAAGTAACTCCTCTTAATATGAAATATATCATTGAATAACAGTAAATTATGCTATAAAATAGTGATGCAAAATGGACGTATCAACCCCCCCAAGCTTAGACCTCGCTTGTCCCCAAGCGAAAGCTGAGCTCAGTAAACTAGAACAAAAGTTTATGGAGTGAAGCGTCGATAATAAAGAATACGGACAAGAAGCATCAGTAAATACTAAACAACACAACTCATTTTAAACAGCAACTACTCTTCATATAACCTAACTTGAACATGAGTAGTGAAACAACCACAATAAAAAATACACGAAGGAAATTATAGATTAGTAATGGCACACTTCATTCTTGGTCATAGAACAATAAGCAATCAATACTTATCTTTCGAAAGGAGTCTTTATATTAGAGCTTATATTGCAGAACTTCCACACTCAATTATCACACCTTCTTTACAGTCATTGATAACTTGCAAAGCTATATTCTTAGAGGCAAAAGTCTTTGTGCTAAGACAAGGAAGGATAAAAGACATGATCGACGGTATTAATGATATATATGGTTGAATCACAACAACTCAAATGCTTGCTCAAGGAAGAAGGAAATAGGTGTACTGACTCAACATGAAAAGTAAAAGAAAGGCCCTTCGCAGAGGGAAGCAGGGATTAAGTCATGTGCTAGAGCTTTTAAGTTTTTGAAATCATATAGAGAGCAAAAATTAAGTTTTGAGAGGTGTTTGTTAATTGTCAACGAATGGTAGCGGGTGAAAACAGTATTCTCCCTGTCAAACAGACTTTTAAGAGCGGCTCCATGAAGGACGTTATTTCTACCAGCAAGGCAGATCATCCCTCTTTCTCTTTGGTTTACACACGCTGATATTTCACTGTTTGTCAATGCTTACTGATAATTCAGGGCAAAAGTGTGAAGAGAATTAAGCGGTTAAAGTTGTAATTAATTGGGACTGGGCATCCCGTTGCCAGCTCTTTTTGCAAGTTATTGGATAAGCGGATGTATATGCCACTAGTCCAGGTGTAAAGTCTGTTTGACAAGTAGAATAAAGGATGACCACACTACTTCATCATGAGCTAGTAAACATTGACACAAAAGGGAAAAATAACATTTTGAATAATTTAAAGGTAGCACATGAAAAATTTACTTGGAGTGGCAAAGAAATACCACATGTAGGCAGTTATGGTGGACACAAATGGCATGGGTATGGCTCAAGGATTTGGATGCACGAGAAGCATTCCCTCTCAGTACGGTGGTTAAGGCTAGCAAGGTCATGTGGCAAGCATAAAAGTTGGGGGATACACACAAATATACATGTAATAAAAGCAACCATGCTATCTTCCCTGTAAGCACAAATGTTTTAACTCAAAGAATACTAATCTTATTGGCTAGCAAGAAAGAAAGATAAAGGGATAATATTTTTGCATGTAATTCCCTCCTTCTACTTAAGTTTTCATGGTAATGTTGCTAATGACCAATACTAAGTTTACCACAACTAATATAATCTTCTTGATGTACCCAAAAGTGGCGTCAATACCAATGGCAAGATCAGCACATAAAGAAGATTGCAGGCTAAAATAAAATGTACCGAAAGTAAAGGTGGAACTTCTCATTAATATTCTGAACAAAGACACACTCAAACCAACGGATACATGGATAACTAAAAGGGTGATACTCCACATCGCAAACCATCTTATAAGATAACTTCTCTACTCATGATATGACCACGAAATTATAAAAACGAAAGGATAAAGATGATACTGGGCACTGCCCCAGGCTTGGAACAAGCCAAGGGAGTGCCATTACTGTAACACCCTGGCCACCCCCGGGCCGGGCCTGTCACCCCTGGCAGCTCGCTAGGATCTCCAGACTGGCCCCACAGATCAACACTAGTCTTTTCTGCGCACTTTGTCCTCACTCGTGCGCACCCGGGAACCAGTTCCCGGTCGGTCACCCATCCTTGGAGTGCTCCGGGCCAAGCACGCTTAACCTCGGAGTTATTTCCAGATGAGCTTCCGGAAAAGAAGTTGCAACTTATTGATATGAGTATTCTATCAATCCTATTAAGCCCTGAGCCAGGATCTCACATCCTTCCCCCCTTAGAAGACCGACGCCCTCGTCGGTCAGCCCCCAGTCCAAGAACTTCCCCTCTTGGCACCCGTCTGTGCGCCCAGTGCCGGCACATGCTCCAACATGTCCGCCACTGACCCGCACATGCCCGAGTTACCGCGAGGGTCGGCTCTGATACCAATTGTAACACCCCGGCCACCCCCGGGCCGGGCCTGTCACCCCTGGTAGCTCGCTAGGATCTCCAGACTGGCCCCACAGATCAACACTAGTCTTTTCTGCGCACTTTGTCCTCACTCGTGCGCACCCGGGAACCAGTTCCCGGTCGGTCACCCATCCTTGGAGTGCTCCGGGCCAAGCACGCTTAACCTCGGAGTTCTTTCCAGATGAGCTTCCGGAAAAGAAGTTGCAACTTATTGATATGAGTATTCTATCAATCCTGTTAAGCCCTGAGCCAGGATCTCACAATTACCCCTTGACGATTTAGGCTTGATCTCTTGGTGGCGACTCCCTAATGAGCTTCTCGACCAAATCCTTCAATTCATCTATCTTGTATGTGAGGATGCGGATCATCTCCGTATTGTGTTCGATGCGGTTCATGAACTGGTCAGAAGGTGAATCCCAGCTCTTGGAATTATTTCCCCACTTCTCACTGGACTTAGGCTTTCTTTTCCTGCATTGTTAGATCGATCTATATCCCAACAAGTAGGCAACTCCATCTCCGAAACTCTCTCAAATTGATACTTATGGATGAGGGTATGAAAAGGGTTACTGGAGTTTGAGGCGAGTGTCTTGGGTGCAAAGGCATGACGCGATGCCTCACCACCCATGTTCAGGTTCTTCACAGGATTGAAAGGGTTGGCAGTCACCCCGATGCTTGCAATAGTAGCGCGAGGACGTGGAGTTGAGTCTTCCTCTACTTCATCATCGGTTTCGCTCTTGACCTCCTCCTCGATCCTCTGGTCCATGATGTCCTCCACGGCCTCCTTGTTCTCGTTGTCGTTGGAGAAGACCATGGCGCTCTAAATCTGAAAATAGTTCCTGGCAGAAAACAGCTCGAAACAAAACTCGACGAAAACACGATATACGGACCTCGGGAGATCCGGGTGATATATAGCAAAAAGTTTTACGACAAAAGGAAGGTACAGGACGAAGCGGGGTCGGAGACGGGCTCCGAGGAGCCCACACGCCCCACGGCGCGGCCAGGGTGGGGCCCGCGCCCAGGGGTGGTGTGGTGCCCTCGGGCACCGTTTCCTACCCTTTTCCGACTCATAATTTTCCATATTATGTAAAAACAACAAATATTTAAGTTGAAAAGTAAATCGCGAACTTTTTCTTACCGAAACTGTTACCTATTCCAAATCAGCTTTGCAGTTGTCTGAATTTGACTTTTTATAAAATCCTCTGGAGTTACCACTTTGATAAAATCAACATCTTCATTATAAGAATCTCCAGAAATGTAATGCTTGAGTCTTTGACCATTAACCACTTGTGGTCTGTCCCCATCTAGTGAATTGATTTTAATCGCACCTGAGCGATAGACCTCCTCGATGATATAAGGTCCTTCCCATTTTGAAAGTAATTTTCCTGCAAAAAATCTGAGACGAGACCTATACAATAAAACTTTTTCACCTACGTTAAATTCTCTCTTAAGAATTCTTCTATCATGCCATTGCTTAACTTTCTCTTTAAAGAGCCTAGCATTTTCATAAGCTGCATTTCTCCATTCATCTAAAGAATTCAAATTAAGCAATCTCTTTTTACCGGCAAGTTTAAAGTCTCTATTAAGTTCTTTCACCGCCCAATAGGCTTTATGTTCTAATTCTAGAGGCAAATGACAAGCTTTTCCATAAACCATTTTGTAAGGAGACATTCCCATAGGATTTTTATAAGCAGTTCTATAAGCCCACAAAGCATCGTTAAGCTTTTTAGACCAATTTTTTCTAGATTTATTAACAGTCTTTTGCAAAATAGACTTAATCTCTCTATTTGACAATTCTACTTGACCACTTGTTTGGGATGATATGGTGAAGCAATTCTATGATTAACATCATACTTAGCTAGAGTTTTTCTAAAAGCACCATGAATAAAATGAGAACCACCATCAGTCATGAGATATCTAGGCACACCAAACCTAGGGAAGATAATATCTTTAAGCATTTTTAATGATGTCTCACCATCAGCACTAGAAGTTGGTATAGCTTCTACCCATTTAGTAACATAATCAACAGCAACAAGTATATGAGTATAACCATTTGAGGAGGAAAAGGACCCATAAAGTCAAATCCCCAACAGTCGAAAGGTTCAATAACAAGAGAATAATTCATAGGCATTTCATTACGTCTACTAATGTTACCTACTCTTTGACATTCATCACATGATAAAACAAATTTTCTAGCATCTCTAAAAAGGGTAGGCCAATAAAAACCTGATTGTAGAACCTTTTGCGCAGTTCTATCTCCAGCGTGATGTCCTCCATAAGCACTTCCATGGCATTTGCTCAATATTTCTTTCTGTTCATACTCAGGAACACATCTTCGCATAATGCCATCTACTCCTTCTTTATACAAATGTGGGTCATCCCAAAAATAATGCCTCAAATCATAAAAGAACTTTCTTCTTTGCTGAGCTGTAAAGGTCGGAGGCAAATACTTGGCAACAATAAAATTAGCATAATCAGCATACCAAGGACTTTCGCGTGAGCTTACCTTTATCGCAGCCAATTGTTCATTTGGAAAACTATCATTAACAGGTATAGGATCATCTGAAATGTTTTCTAATCTAGACAAATTATCAGCAACAGGATTTTCAGCACCTTTCCTATCTACAATATGTAAATCAAATTCTTGCAGTAGAAGTACCCATCTTATGAGCCTAGGCTTAGCATCTTTCTTTTCCATAAGGTATCTAATAGCAGCATGATCAGTGTGAATAGTAACTTTTGAATCAACAATATAAGGTCTAAATTTATCACAAGCAAAAACAACTGCTAAAAATTCCTTTTCAGTAGTAGCATAATTCTTTTGAGCGGCATCAAGTGTTTTACTAGCATAATGAATAACATTTAACTTCTTGTCTACCCGCTGTCCAAGAACAGCTCCTACAGCAAAATCACTAGCATCACACATTATTTCAAAAGGTAAAGTCCAATCAGGAGGTTGAACAACAGGAGCTGTGATTAAAGCCTTTTTTAGAGTTTCAAAAGCTTCCTTGCAATCATCATCAAAAACAAAAGGTACATCTTTTTGAAGAAGATTAGTGAGGGGTTTTGAAATTTTAGAGAAATCTTTAATAAACCTCCTATAAAAACCGGCATGACCAAGAATACTACGGATACCTTTCACATCCCTTGGACAGGGCATTTTCTCGATTGCTTCAACTTTAGCTCTGTCCACTTCAATACCTCTTTCAGAAATTTTGTGCCCTAGGACAATTCCTTCATTAACCATGAAATGACATTTCTCCCAATTAAGAACAAGATTAGTCTCCTCACATCTCTGCAAAACTTTATCAAGATTGTGCAAGCAATTATCAAAGGAAGTTCCGTAGACGGAAAAATCGTCCATGAATACTTCCACAATTTCTTCACAAAAACCATGAAAAATAGCAGACATGCATCTTTGGAACGTAGCAGGAGCATTACACAAACCAAAAGGCATACGTCTATAAGCATAAGTTCCATAAGGACAAGTAAAAGTAGTTTTCTCTTGATCTTGTGCTTTAACAGCAATTTGTGAGAATCCAGAATAACCATCAAGGAAACAAAAATGGTTTTCTTAGACAACCTTTCTAACATTTGATCAATAAAAGGCAAAGGATAATGATCTTTCTTAGTTACTTTATTGACCTTTCTAAAATCAATGCACATCCTATACCCAACTACTACTCTTTGAGGAATAAGTTCATCATTTTCATTTGGTACAACAGTAACTCCTCCTTTCTTAGGGACACAATGCACAGGACTTACCCATCTACTATCAGCAATAGGATAAATTATACCAGCATCAAGAAGTTTTAATACCTCATTTCTTACCACTTCTTTCATTTAGGGATCAAGCGACGCTGATGCTCAACAACAGGTTTTGCATCGGGTTCAATGTTGATGGCATGTTGACATATAGTAGGAGAAATCCCCTTTAAATCATCCAAAGTGTATCCCATAGCTCCTCGATGTTTCTTTAGTACTTCTAATAGCCTTGCTTCTTCATTACCTGAAAGTTTAGAACTAATAATAACAGGATATACTTTCCTTTCATCAAGATAAACATACTTAAGATTATCAGGTAAGGTTTTAAATCGAAGACAGGATCTTCCTTAGGAGGCGCTGAGGTACCCAAATCTTCCACAGGCAAATTATGCTTAAGTATTGGTGGTTGACGAAGAAAGGCATTGTCAATCTCATTCCTCTCCTCCATAAATACTTCACTTTCGTGTTCCTCCATGAATTGCTGCAAGGCATTGTTAGGAGCAACAGCAATAGCAGCAAGTTGTTCGATTTTCGAGTCTCATTAGGCAAATCAGTTTCATAAAGTTGTTTACCAAACTTAGAGAAATTAAACTCATAAGATTCTCCATTAAATTTAGTGTAAATTTTCTCTTTCTTACAATCTATAATAGCACCACATGTATTCAAGAAAGGCCTACCAAAAATAATGGGACAAGCTTTACTAGCAACAGAACCAAGTACTAGAAAATCAGCAGGGTATTTAGTCTTACCACATAAAACTTCAACATCTCTCACAATACCAATTGGAGAGATAGTTTCTCTATTAGCAAGCTGAATAACCACATCAATCTCCTCAAGTTCGCAAGGACCAATTTCATGCATAATTTCTTTATAAAGATCAAAAGGAATAGCACTAGAACTTGCACCAATATCACATAAACCATAATAGCAATGTTCTCCTATTTTGACTGAAAGCACAGGAACACTTGTTTTCCTAGCTCTACTGGGATGTGAAACAATATTAGAGGCATCTTCACAAAAGATAATATGTCCTCCTTCTACATTTTCAGTTACCAAATCCTTTACTATTGCTATTGTGGGTTCAACCGCTATTTGTTCAGCAGGTTCTAAAGCTTTCTTTGCACTTTTATTAACCACACTAGCTATGATAGAATGTTCCCTAATTTTAACAGGAAAAGGTGGTTTCTCAATATAAGGTTCTGGCAAGATACGATCAACTGTATGAACTTCAATGTTTTTAATATTGGCAGAATTAGTATTATCTTTGTAAGGCAATGATACTTATTGCAACTTTCTTTAGGAACATCAAGATAAGAGGCAAAAGCCTTGTAACAGTTTGCAATAACTTGAGAATCAAGACCATACATATCATAGAGATTACGAAAATTATCAGTATTCATAAAAGTTTTAATGCATTCGTAATCATACTTTATACCTGATTCTCTACCTTTGTCGTTCTCCCATCCTTCAGTATTTTCCTCAATCCGATCAAGAAGGTCCCATTTAACTTCCTCTTTATTACGCGTAAATGATCCAGCACAAGAGGTATCCAATAGAGTTTTATCTTGAAGAGAAAGCCTTGCATAGAAGTTATCAATAACACATTACCAGGAAGCTCATGAATGGGGCATTTGAGCATTAATGATTTCAATCTCCCCCACGCTTGGGCAATACTTTCTCCATCATGAGGCCAAAAATTATATATATGATTCCGATCTTGATGAATTTCACTAGGAGGATAAAATTTAGAATAAAAGAGAGGCACAATCTCCTCCCAGCCAATAGAACGCCCATTTTCAGCATCCTATACCATTTTGCAGCTTTACCAGTCAACGATATAGAAAACAATTTCTTCTTGACCTCTTCCATTGAAATACCTGCACACTTGAACAACTCGCATAATTCATGAATAAATAGCAAATGATCCCCAGGAGGGACAGTTCCATCTCCTGCATAGCGGTTATTCGTAACTCGTTCAACAATTTTCATAGGTATTTTAAATGGAATTACTTGATCAGGTGGTTCCTCTTCTACTACCGTAGCAGTGGTAGTAGTATTTCCAAACAGGGATTCAAATGGAGATCTCTCCATGATAAAATAAAGTAGCAAGCAGAAATAAAAATAGCACCTACAGTAAAAGTTTCCCTTACCAATTCCACTACCAATAGCGCTTCACTCCCCGGCAACGGCGCCAGAAAATAGTCTTGATGACCCACAAGTATAGGGGGTGTATCGTAGTACTTTCGATAAATAAGAGTGTCGAACCCAACGAGGAGCAGAAGGTGCTGACAAGGAGTTTCGGTAAAGGTTTCACTGTAAATGCTAGCAGACAAGTTTTTAGGGGTTTTTGATATAGCAGGTAAATAAAATGCAGTAAGTAAAAGACAGTAATAATAATTGCAGCGAGTGGCCCAATCCTTTTTAGAGCAAAGGACAAGCCGGTTGGTTTACTTATGATGACAAAATGTTCTTGAGGACACACGGGATTCTAGTCAAGTGCTTTCGCTTCACATAGTTGATTAATCTTCATTGTTTTGATAAGTGTTGTGTGGGTGAACCTATGCTAATGCACCGCCCTTACTTGGACTAATACATACTTGTGATTATACCCTTGCAAGCATCCGCAGTTACAAGAAAGTAATTAAGATAAATCTAACCACAGCCTTAAACTCTGAGATCCTACGCTCCCTTGTGCACCGGTATACTAACGGGGGTTTAGGTTTCTGTCACTCCGGCAACCCCACAATTAGCAACCAAATACACAATGCATTCCTCTAGGCCCATAAAGGTGAAGTGTCATGTAGTCGACGTTCACACGACACCACTAGAAGAATAGCACCACAACTTAAATATCAAACCATTAAATATTACTCAACATAATTCCACTACTAACAGCGTGACTTCTCCCATGTCCTCAAGAACTAATCGAACTACTCACGAGACATCATATGGATCATGATCAGAGGTGATATAATGATGGATAACGATCTGAACATATACTTTAATTCACCGATAAAACTCAATAGCATCAACCACAAGGAGTAATTAACACCGGGAGAGTTTCCCCTATGAACTAAACAAAGTATAGCCCTAGATGTTACAGCGGAACGAGATGGTGCAGCGGTGATGGTGGTGATGGCGGTGGAGATGATGATGATGATCCCGATGAAGTCCAGCGCGATGACGATGAGGATGGCGATGATCTCCCCCTCCGGGAGGGAATTTCCCCGGCAGATTTCTCCCTGCCGGAGAGCTTTTTCTCTCTCTTTGTTTCCGCCTCGTGGAGGCGGCGGAATATTTTCTCTCGGACTCCCCGTGTCTTAGGGTTTCTGGGGGATGAAGTACGCGAAGGGGGAGCGCCTGAGGTGGGCCAGGGGCACCACACCTGGCTAGGGCGCGGCCAAGGTGGGCCCCGCGCCCAGGGGTGGTGTGGGCCCCTCCTGGCCCATCTCAGCCTCCCCTTTTGGCTTAGTCCATCTTCTGATAAAATAGGAACATCTGTCTTCTTGGAAATATTTTTAGTGCTCCAGAAATATAGTGCCTTGACGTGCTTTTTCCAGCTGAAATCTGACTCCGGCAGTTAATTATCCAATGATCATCAAACATGCAAAATAAGACAAAATAACATAAGTAACTCCTCTTAATATGAAATATATCATTGAATAACAGTAAATTATGCTATAAAATAGTGATGCAAAATGGACGTATCATTAGTATCGCTGAATTCATATGTATATGTAGCTACTCAATTGGTTTATCTAGTATAATTTATGGAGTCATTGTTGACAACACAAAGCCTTGGTGACAGTCTGGGTGGCGTGTGTGACTTTTTGGATAATAGATTAGAGGGATATTTACCATGGATTATTCTTTGTGGAATTGTGGTGTTTGATTACTCAGACTTTGAGGTGTGTTTTTGTATCCCTACGCATAGTACTCTTGTTTCTTATCAAGAAGAAGAATAGTTCCGAGTAGCACTTGCTTGCGTTCAGTTGTGCTAACGTGTTGAGAGAGAGCACTAGTGAAAGTATGATCAGTAGGCCTTGTTTCCAATCATCAGAACATCGTTTTTAGTCACTTTTGTTACATGTTTGCTTGCTGCCATTTTTATTACAGATTGCAATTACCACTTGTTACCATCTATATCACTTGCATTTTACTATCTCTTCGCCGAACTAGTGCACATATACATCTGACAAGTGTATTGGGTGTGTTGGGGACACAAGACACTTCTTGTATTTTAATTGCAGGGTTGCTTGAGAGGGATATCTTTGACCTCTACCTCCCTGAGTTCGATAAACCTTGGGTTACTCACTTAAGGGAAATTTGCTGCTGTCCTACAAACCTCTGGACTTGGAGGCCCAACACTGTCTACAAGAATAGAAGCGTGTAGTAGACATCAAGCTCCATCTCCATCGCCCGGAAGAGACGATTCTCAGCCTCCTTCGCGCCTTGTGCCGAAACTAAAAAGGGAGTATCCTTTACTTTCGATGTCCGTCCGTCGAGACACGACACCTAGGTCATCAATTTGACCAACATAATACAAAGTATATATTATAAAAAATATATCATTACAAACTTCAAATGTTATATTTTAAGTGATATAATTTTTGTGTTATATAATTTATATTAAATAATTAAGATTAGCGACCTAAGTATATGCACTGGACTTGTAAACTAAAACGGAGGGAGTAAATGCTAATGTAGCATATGCTAGTGTAGTACGACCATAACTTAAGTGCAATGGGTTGGAAAGTAAATCGGAAAACTAATTAGTGAGACTACGGACGTCCACACATAAATATCGTTGTGATCGAAACATAAACATGAGGGACAAACCATCTTCAATGACACTATAGAGTAGACATACGGTTGACGGTTCAGTACGAGATGGAGCTAATGAGCATATTTTGCCAAGATAGGTCACTATGCATCCCATTTTAATAGTTCTAACAACTATGTTCCTTGTCATTCAATTCTTTCTCAAGCAATAGATAAATCTTGACTTGCAGGTGACAATGCAAAAAAATAGTATCTTAATGTTCTGAACAATTAGATAGAAATGTGGAAGTTTAGTGGGTTCTAAATCCTCATTAAGACAAACCTTTATATTCTCAATCATCCTCTTATAGTCCTTAACACATGTGCCAAATGCTCCGATATTTTTCTATTTGAAAGGAAGAACAAATATCAGAATAATAAGAATGCTTCTAGTTTGAGGCATTACCTATAGTTGTAGCATGATGAATCTTGCATATCCATATTAGGTGTCGTCCTTGTACTCACAATTGTGAGTGCGAGTTCACTCATAGTTTAGGCATGTAAATTCTGATATCTGAATAGTTTATCTATCTGCTTGAGAGAGTTGGAAGTTTTTCTCCATAGTTTGAAGTACACTTGTTCTACGGATAAGTATGAGGATTTAATAACAAACAATGTCAAACAAGAGTTTTAAATCGTACATTATTTACTAGTAGTTGAATGCTCCTGTGTTGCCACAGGTCACCCAAACTTTATTGTTGTTGTGTGCAAACATAATTAACATGAAGATTCATATGTGTAGAGTAATATAGCCACATAATATTTCCAGAATAATAAGGTTCTACTTTGATTAAAATGTGATCCAATAAAAAGTTGAAATTTGACATCTTATGCTTAGAGCAATAACCCAACAATTATCCCTTGTAGTTTAGTGCAACAAAATAAAGTACTCCCTCCAGTTTATAATGAGTGTCTAATTTTGTACTAAATCAACCACACTTATTATGAGTCGGAGGGAGTACACAAACTTGATAAATTGTTCAGTTTGCTTTGTAAATGAGCTGGCTGATCACACTAATTCTCATATGTTTCTCACTTTAACTTATCTGTGACTACAATAATTATTCTTTCTTGTTGTGTATTTTATTCTACATCTTCACCATCCCACGTGATGGGACATATATTTTTCCTTGTTCTCCCCTATCCTCCTTTCCATCGGCATGCGCCCTTCCTCTTCGCCATGTATTTTTTCCACCACCACCACCACAAACGAACTCTTCCTCCTCTACAACCCTCCTCGCCTTTACGGCACCGATGTGTCACAATTTCACGGTATCCCCACCCACACGGGTCACAACCGCTACACATACCGCTCTGCTTTCACTTTGTCGTATTCTATAGCTAGAAAAAAATCTAGCCTAATGAGGTTTACCTTTTAATTGATTACAACATTTATTCGAAGAGAGACATTCAAGTCCCAAGCAGTGCCTACTTTGATTGCTTCTTTGCAAAAGATGTTCTGCATGGATATTGTGTATTTTGATTACTTTTCTTCAAGGAGTAACTACATGAAATGTACCTTGAAAATATGTCTTGGTTAGGTAGCTCTAGCGAAGCATTCAATATCGAGGAACAAGTTGTCCACATTGACTTTCAAGAAATCGGGTGGGTTAATCCATCTTTTGCACATAAATATAGAGATGATTGACTCGTAGAAATAAGATCCATTTAGTTTCAACCACCACATCCACATATTAATAGATGTTATCTTTCAAACTCGTAATTTTAGAGACCAAGTCATGTGCACATGTGCAACTAAGAAGATTATAGCGTACGACCTCAGAGCTTCAGCACCGGTTGACACCAATTTACTTCTTAATTTCAATATATGACAAGAAACAATGGCCACCGTGTTGGTCGAGTTTAAAGCACATCAGGCATTTGGGGCCCAATTTCTTTTTAAAACGGGGAAGGAAGCCTGAGACTCTGCATCGGAATGATGTACGCACCTATTTTATGTTGGATTTTATTGGGGTTGGCCCATTTAATTAGTTAGCCTAACAAAATATGAAATCTCAACGGCCCATTTAGTTTGGTGCATGTTGTGTACATGAAGTGGGAATGTGACTATGTTTAGTCCCACATTGTTAGTTGAGAGACAGTTGGAACAACATATAAGGGAAGCTTTTCTACTCTCACTAAGTGACTGAGCATAGAAAGAGTTCCCACACACTCCTCCTCCACCGCTCACCTCGCGACGCCATGCCTAGCATGTCGCGTTTCGTGAATCGAGTTAGAACTCGTTTTCGGTGAAAAGATGAATTTGTGCATGGTGCACCAACTTTGTACAGTGTCAACAGGCATGCACATACTTGACACGTGCATTGCTTTTTCCATCGTGTGGCGCTTGTGTTTTCTGCCTCTCCGGGCTATAGAGAACACCCCGGACGGATCTAGAAAATACCGAATACCACTTTCTTCCTGTCTCAATTGCGTTGTTTTTAGTGTGCTGCTTCCATACTTCCCATCCCAGCGACCGTACATGCCCGTTCGGGAGATCAGGCATCCGGAACCCTCCCTTGAGATCCTGCATCGGGAGTGGGCTGATAAGGTTTTCGGCGAGCGTCTCGGCACGATTGCTCGCCTCCGTTCGACTACATCTGCGCCGACCGTTCGTCTACATCACCATCACCACCATGATCAATGACAACAAAGTTGTGGTGGGTACCTTCCCGGTCAACACGTATGTGATACTTCTCTCCTTGTTTACACTAGTATTTGGTCCATATATAGATGTGCTAGGTATGTCTAGTTTCTCGCATGTGGTTATGTCTACTAATGCATTTGCGATGTTGATTTCGGTCATTATCTCATACAGAAATTGCTTAATATTCCAACATTTATTGCAAAGTTTAGAAAGGTACAAAATAAACACCCCGAGGCTACATGCCTCTCAACAGTATCTCCAGCAGACTACCATTAACTCTATGATAAAAGACAAAACAAAGAGAAACTACACGGTTTCTAGGCAAACCTTCGAAAAGGAAAAACTGCATGTGCGCCGATAATGACGAGTCCAACCAAAGGGCGATCTCGGGATTTTCCTCTGCAAAAAACGAGTTTGGAGCCACCACTTTTGGCAAGGAATCGACGCAAGCGCGTGTCAATATTGCCAAAAATATTTCCACCGAAGTGTGTAAACTCGATGCTGACGCTTCTACCATCATCACATGTCCGGCCGACGACTCTCGCTAGCTGATGCCGTTGGAGCATGATGACGTCCCATACCACCGCGCCTCCAGCCGTTGGCGTCCCACCTTTGAGGAACAACAGACATGACTTGACACCAACGTCATGCGTAGCACATGCCAGGATCATGTATAAAATATCCGGATGTACACTGATTTTTTTATGTGGAATTATATTTTTTTAAATGCGGTATTTGGGTTGTGGGTGTATTTAGCCAAAGCATTTTAAAGTACTACTAGGATGTAAGAGCATCTCCAACCATGGTTGCCAAACCCTCCCCAAACGTCCGGGCGGACAGCCCGGACGCGGTTTGGGCTGAAATGTGCCACCCAAGGGCGGCCCCCAAAGCCTCCTCAAACGTCCGGGCGGTCCGGCTCCCCCCAAACCCAGCCCATATGTGGGGAGGGTTTGGGGCCGCCCGGACGCGCCCGGACGCGTCCGGCACGTCGGATCTGTCAAGGCGGCTCCACCAAATTTGAACCCAAATTTCGGCGCCGGCCACTTTCACTTATCCCCTTCTCCACCTCCAATTCCCGCCGGTAATTTTCATTCCTCCCGCCGCGTCCACCTGCACATCCGGATGGAGGCGGAAGGAGCCATCGATTCGGTCGAGCATGGCGCATCCTCCCAGTCCGTCGAGCAAGCGGCGGACTCGGCGCTGAAGCCGGAGACCGTTGCGCGGCGGGCGCGACGCCGCAAGCAGCGCCTACGCGAGCAGGAGAAGAAGGAGCAAGCGGCGCTGGAGGAGGCGAATAGGATTGCCAACGCGGAGACGCAGGAGGACGAGCCCGCGCTGACCACTCCGGTGCCCGTGGTCCGGCGCCTGACGCAGGCGCCGATTTCGGCTGCTGTGGGCATGGCGGCGAGAAGGTCGACATCCTCAACGACGAACCGGGAGGAGACGTGCCTCATCGCGGATGAGTACCCATCGCAGGTTCCGCCGACGCAGGACGAGGAGGCGGTGGGGAAGTCTCCGCCGCTCCAGCGGACGCGAGCTTCTTCCGGCGTCACCGCCACCGACATCGTCCACAACCTGTTCAACGAAAGTCAAATTGACTTTGCGGTATGAATCTCTATCCGAATTACATAGTTCCCAGTCAATTTTAGGTCCATAGTGTAATTCTTAGCATGCTTAGGATGATAAGCATGAATGTATGATGGAATTGATCCGAAATGGGGACGATCCGCCATCACAGGATCCGTCGGCACCCACATTTCCTCCCTTTTACACAATGGGTGAGGACGAGCCGACGGCGGAGGTTGTGGCAAGGAACAAGGCGAAGGCCAAGAAGGTGTACACGGCAAGAGGCTCTTCGTACACTTCTTTTGAAGATGTTTTGCTTTGCCGAGCTTGGTTAGCCACAAGCATGGATGCTATATGTGGAACCGAGCAAAAAGGCACAAGGTTGTGGGAGAAGATACATGCCCACTTCCATCATCAAAAGGAATACGTGCAACCCCACCCAATTGTGTCCGATCGCAATGCCGGCTCTCTCCAACATAGGTGGGCTTCGATCCAAGAAAGTGTCAACAAATATTGCGGTTTTCATGCACAAGTGTTGAACCGGAATCAAAGTGGTGTCAACGTGACTTCCCATGTAAGCTATTGCTTCTACTTGGTTCATTGTCATCTATTCATTTCATCACATTTCATTGATGTCATATTGCTCTACTTTTGTACTTGCTAGGCTAGTTTGGCCGCCACTTTGTACCATCAAACGGAGAAGAAACCCTTCACCCTCGCACATTGTTGGCTAGAGTTGACCGGGAAGCCCAAGTGGGTCTCCCAATATGATGATCACAAGAATCCGGCCAAGAAATGGAAGACAAATGATGGATCATGTTCTTCCATCCCAATTGGACTTGATGAAGAAGATGGGCCGTCCGAAACCGGAAGTGGCCGGAAGAGGATGATGATGGGGAGGAGGTGGGAGAAGGATCGAGCGGCTCGAGACGGCGCCGCCACGAAGATGTCCACCACATGGAAGGACATCTTCTCAAAGAAGGATGAATCCATGCAAAAGTTGGAGAAAGAAAGAGAGGACAAGAAGGCCGAGAGGTATGACGCCTTCTTGGCTTTGCAAAGGGAAAGAATGGAGTTTGATCGCCTCCGACTCAAGGAGAGGATGGACATTGAGAGGGCGAGGTTGGAATTGGTGAAGGAGGAGGCTTGGATGAAGCTCCAATTGGAGCAAAAGAAGATGGCGGATGCCTATGCGATGGAACAAGAGAAAATCAATGTTGCAAGAATTACCGAGGAACAAAGGATCATGTTCCAAGACGCTTCTCTCTTGGATGAGCCTAGCGCAAAGTGGATCCTCATGATGAAGAAGAAGATCTCCGACCGTGACCTCGGCCTAGATGGCTCCGGTGGAACCGCCCCTTGAAGAAGAAGAAGAGAACACTTCTCATTCTTGTATCGGACAACTTGTTAAACTTGTTAATTTCATTTGATTTTGAACCACTATGTTTTGTAATGCGGATCCGGTATGTATCGGATCGACGTTGCATGGTTTGCATGAGTTTGGGGACAACATTTTAGGGGATGTGGTTGTAGGAGCCCAACTATGGAGGCTATCCGGTCGGTGTCCGCGGACGCGTTCGGACGCGTCCGCGGACACTTTGGGGGCCGGATTTGGGGGCTCCGCTTGGAGATGCTCTAAGTGCCACTTTCGAAACAGTTCAGGTTCCTCTATGCATTCCACTGTTTTTTCTCCAAAGGTTGTTGTGTGCAAAATATCTGTTCGTCGGAGTTCCTCTGTCACCCGTCGTTAGGGTTCCAGCGACTCCGCATGGCCGGTCGTCACCGTAACCCGCTGCCCTCCTCCTTTTCCCGCGGCGCCGGCGGCGGGAACCACCCGCACCCTCCTCCGCTACATCACTCCCACCTCCCGCCTCACCACCTAGACGAATTCCGGGAGCCGCCGCGCCTGCCCCTGCACCACCTCGATGACTTCCGAGACCCGCGCCGCCTGCCACCTGGTCACCCCGACAGCTTCCGCGAGCATCCTCCACCCCCTCGCCACCACTTCGAGGGCCACGGCGTCGGGACCCTGCCCCCGCGTCGCACATGGCCGCGGCGCTGGAGGAGCGTATAGACGCGGAGATCGAGGAGGCGCACGCTCTCCTCGGGCAGAACCAGCGTCTTGCTGCGACGCACGTCGCGCTCATGCAGGAGGTCTCCGCCGTGCGGCACGAGCTTGGCCACACGGCTCGCGCCACCGGCGCTGCCCAGCAAGAGGGAGATCTCCGTATTCGTGAGGTGTGGATGCTCTCCCCATATGCGCTGAATGAATCTACTCTCTGTGCAGCGTAAATTTAGTGCAAATGTACTCATCCTTTCTTGAAGCAAACAACATTATTTAACCCATAACAAGAAGCTCCACAAAGCCTTGAGTCTGTATGATGCGTCTTTGGTGTTGCATAGAGTCCTAAATTCGTCCTAGCGTTGCAGATTCAGCGATATGTTTGAACTTTTTTACAAGTAATTTGTGATGCATACGGTCTATATGTAACTGTCATGCAAATTTTAATTTAACATCACCTGTTTTCTACTATAATTCTCCGCCATCTGTTAATTTTACACATGGCAAATAGATGGTGTAATGGACAAGCTGCAACAAGTTCGAAAAATGGCACCCATTGGTGCCCTAGAATGCCAGACGTGTGGAAATGAGACAAACATGTCTGGGAGACAGTATTATACCATATTTGGCTTCCTGCACCAGTATCTGCTGCAGATGAGAGAAAAGATAGCAACACTGGAAATGAACCAGCGCGCTTCATTTTCCTTATAGGAGTGGGCAAAAGCAAGGAAAGCCACTCTCGGCCCTCATTTTGTTTCCCTTGGTAGTCTAGGGTTAGTCTCCTCCTTTATCCACCCCATTTTCTTCCCATCCTCCCTTCTGTTGATGATGCTTGGATCTTAGGGGCACTAGTATTATCTGTTATGATAGTAGAGGTATGCGAGATTCGAGAAATCACTGATCTAGAATCTGGGTTTGTATTTCCCTCGTGTGGGATGTCAAATTTGCTTGGCCAGTATTGAGACGGGGATAAGCTTTGCTGCTTTCCAGGACTCCTGTCGGGCGGAATTCATTCAGCAGAGTGCCTGATATCGCAGTCGTTCTTGCTGTGCCAGATATCTAAGTGATAATGTGAGATTTGGATATAACCCGAGTAACTGCTGCCTCTGCCCCTATAGAGAACCTAAAGCCTTCCATACACGAACTCTTTGTCCGTAAGATGATATTTATGAGCATGAGATTTCGCTGCTTCAGCTTGAATTATGTAACTTCTATAACCTGTTTGCATTGAGTTTCAAAAAATACATAATTACATAGGTACTTCTTTCCTTGAAATTTTACACGTGCTCGTTTCTAATATTTCCCCAATCCCACTCCTCTTGTATATCAAGCCGCACAGTCCATTACACATATTTCAGTTACAAATTTGACCTATGTTTCTACCCTTTTTCAGTTTGTACATTTTGCATGACATGTTATACTACTGCATCAGTTACTGGTTTGAAACTGTATAACCCGCAATAGTTTTTGTTCTCAAGATACCCTATTATATGGTAGTGTTATAAAATATATTCCAACTTTGCACGTCAATATTGAATTCACTTCTCTTTGAGTGTAATCTGCCCGAGTGAGTTTATTATGTTACTTTTGTCATGTAATTTTTTTACTTGTTCTTTGTGTTATAGACATATGAGAGGTTAATGAAAATGGAAGCAGAGCTCGAGCAGTAGAGGAGATGCGAGCGGAGCTTGCGCATGTTCGTATGGACATTCAACAGCTGAGTGCAGCAAGGCAGGAACTCATGGGTCAGATCCAGGGATACACACAAGATTTGGCTCGTTCAGCAGTGGAGTTGCAGCAGGTGGCTGCAGTAAAAGCTGAGACCCAAGAACTCAGGCATGAAACACAACATTTAAGGTTGGTCCCTCTTAATCTTGTGTACTCTCTCCTTTTGAAAACATATTGCCTATACTTCTTCATTATTTTTGAAATACAACACATTCATAATCCAGCAATGTTTTCCTCCGCCTCTCAGCTCTAACAGACATTCTCTTGGTCCTATAGTGGTATAGCCTCCTATTGTGTGCCAGATGAAAGTACACCTGCCAATTTGAAATGACGTTTTTTGGGCTACCCCTGAACTTTAAATACTGGAATTCCTAACCCCCTATAGTAATTTTGAAGGTGGTTTCACCACCGTGGATATGAGCCAGCATATCTGCTAGAAAAAGGCCGCACTAGGCAAATTTCTCTATCCCCTCTATCTTGAGAATACATTTGTCTCTGTCAGCTGAGAAAAATGCTTGAGCACCGGCTCCGCCCACCACCTACGTGGGTTCTGGGTCTGCCTCTGCTTGGATCTTTTCAAGCCAAACCACCCTGGGGGCTAAGTGCTCTGTTATTAGCAGTCCAGGGTGAAGAATTACCAGCTTTGTTGTTCTAGGGGGTTAAGTGGTTTATTTTGAAGCCCTTGGGGGAAAGTGGGTTTATTCAGTTCAAACTGAAGTGATATGTCACGGGACTCAGTTGAATCTTAAAGAGGCCTCAATCTTAAATGCCCGTGAAGTAACAGAGAGAAAGATGAAGTTACAAGAAAATCTTTGTTTTATTCTGCACTTACTTATGAATCGACTTGCAGATCTGGTATCGAGCTTGAGAAGAAAGGATATGCAGAGAGTTATGAGCAGGGACAAGAGATGCAGAAGAAATTGGTTTCAGTTGCTTCTGAAGTGGAGAAACTTCGTGCCGAGGTTGCTAATGCCGAAAAGAGGTCACGAGCTGCTGTGTCTGCAAGCAATCAAGGTTTGTTTTTCCATTAGATTGCTTTTTGCTCCAGATAGTAGTTTTGCTACTTATATGTACCGCTAAGGGTCAGGGTATTAACAACAAAACTAGTTAAGTATGAACTATTAAGATGATGCAAATGGACATGCTAAATAAATTTCTATCTGCAGCTAAAATGCTTGACAAAACTACCATCCTGTGCTACATTTTTGGGGCTGTTCAGTTAGAGGCATAAGAAATTAATAAGCGAGGCTAACTACATACTTCAATTTTTGTGTACGTCAAATGTGGATTATACTTAATGGTGCACCCATCTTGCAGGTTATGCTGGAAGCTATGGAAATCCTAATGCCAATTACCCTGTAAATCCTTACAATGTTGGATACAACATGAATCAAGTATGTCTTTTGCTTTGTTTTTTTAAGAAGCCATCTTCACATTTTCTTTTGTATCCTTATATCAAGCTGCTTCTCAAAACACATATTTGTTTCAGGCAAATGCTACTGATTCTGGCCCCCAGTATGGGGCTGCTTCAACACACGGTTCATGGGGCTACGACATGCAAAGAGCTCCAGGACGGAGATGAATACCGACATCATTTATTTCTGGTCCTGTTAGGGAAATACAAAACATAGATTTCTGGCGCAACCTAGTGATTTCTGTGTAATGTCGATTTCTGTGTAATGTTGGTTTATGCTCTGTCAGATATGAATGGTGTATTTGTGGCCCAGATATTAATTATATACACAAGTTTAGTGCATTTACACTACTCCCTCCGATCCACTAAAAGGGGCGTGGGAATTGAACTTGCTTAGTACAAGTACATAGCTGTATGTGCGACTGTTTTTCTGGATCAGAGGGAGTAATAATCTTTTAATGCTAGTATGATACTGCAAAATTGCATTTTGTGCACATTACCTTTTCACTTAAAGCACTTGTCATTACTTTGTTTAGAAGCATCTTTTCCTAGTGTCTTCATTACTTTTTACCTGACATATTAGACTAGTCATAAAGCAAGTCTGGGTGAAGATTTCATCCATTGTCTTATTGTGTTTTGACAACCAAATGCATCATTTCTGTTTTTTTCCTACCGAGAGTTCATATCCTCTATAACTACACAGGAGCTCACCCGTCCTACCCAGATCATATAGCTCTCTCCTGTCTGTCACTAAAAAGTAAAAACACTTCTTGCTCCTGTCATTGATATACTACCAAACACTTCTTGCTCCTGTCATTGATATACTACCAATGTAAGCACCGGCTGGCTCAACATAGTTCCATATCGTTAGATACATTGAGCTCGATTAATCCTCTGTATTCTAACAGAGCCTAAGTCATACAGATTTGGTACTAAGTCAAATTTTGTAATGGTTGAGCAAGTTGATAGAAAATGCTATTTCAAAGCCAGCATATAATATAGTTCCATATTATATCAGTATTAACAAAGTTCGATTTAGGATAAAGTCTGTTGGTCTTGTATTTTCAAACAGAAGTGAGTATCACTTACAAACGATTTACGATGGTGGTAAAAGGAGGAGTTGGTGCACATCTGATTCCTCTGAAGGAATAGTATAATCACCGTCGCCATCGCCGTCAGCTTGTTTGTTCGGCTTCACTAAACAGAAGAACCCAAATGCTAACTTGCAACCACTCCCCGACCAATTTCTTCGGATCCTCTTCCTCTTCTTCGCTTCTTCCAGCCTCCTTGAATCCTTCGCCTTCCAGCTGACCGGCCACCACCTCCGTTTCCCCTCAGAGCTGCCTTTCCTTCAATTGGTACCTTCGGGTTGCTTCTTTCCATGGACCAGACAAACGCCGGGGTCGCCGCGGCTGTCCCGCCGCCGGTGCCCACGGCGGCTCCCGTCGTTCCGGTCGATCTCACGGTCGTCAAGAAGCGCCTCGGTGGCGGCGGTGACATGGCGGTGCACGACTCATCTGGCACTCTCGCGTTCCGCGTCACGGCGGCGGACGATGGTGGCAGAGGCAGGGCGCTCCTCGACGCCTCCGGCAGCACTCTGGTCACCGTCAGGAGCAGCGAGGTGATGATTCCAGCTTGGGAGTTTCGTTGGGTTTATTCCGAGACATCATGAATTAACTTAACTTGGCTTCTTAATTTGGTCAACTCTGGGTTTGGTTAGGGAAAAAGGGCATCTAAGCTGGGTGTTTCGGCTCTAATTCTGCTATAGTCCGCAATACACTGTACTGCTAATGAAATACTAGCAATTTAATAGACAGCTGACAGACAAAAAAAAGTAAGCATGCTAGAAATCTGCTACATCAACAACAGGCGATCCATGTAATGTTGATGTGGAGAAAATTGCACATAGCACCAACCTTTGGTGCAAGAGTTGCACAAAACACAAAATCAAATCATCTTTTGCAGCACACCCCATGTTTTGGTTTAAAACGTTGCAGCTAGCCCAAATAGGTAATTTAGGGCCTTAACCCGTATCCGACAGGTGGGCCCATACTTGTGTACCGTATCCAATTCTCCAAAAAAAGTACCATATTCCTCCTGGCCACGGTACAGAGACAGAGCAACCTCGGTTCCTATCCCGTCTCGACCGAACCAGTGAAACACTCGAGCAGGCGGTCAGCGGACGGGGGCGTAGAAGATGAGAATCGGCGATGGCGGTGGAGGCGGGGGAGCGCAGGCGGCGAGGACGGTCGATATGCAGTATCTGAACTCGTTTGATTCACCAATCAGTGCGGATTGCGGCAGTGCTGGTCACGGCGACGGTCGCGACCGCATCGCTGGTGGTGGCGGCAGCAGCAGCTCGCCGACGGACGAGGTGGACGCAACCATCGATGGCACAGAGCACCGCCGCGCTGATTGTCCCGTCCGAGAACTCCGAGAATGCAAATTCCCCTTGTCGGTGGCGCCCAGGATCCCGCACGACTAGGTCCACCAGGTTTCATCTTCCTCCCACAAGCCTTTTAGGAGGACGAGGCCATGGCAAGAGTCTAGCGCAAAGAGATCACGACAGCCGGGGTGGACTTGGAGGACCTTCTCATCGTTCTCAAAGAACAGGTCTGGAGTACTACGGTACACATAGAGCGTACTGACAGAGTCACATGCCCACACGGTTAGGTTCAGTTCAACATTCTTTTCGAATCTGGAAATTCCATATTTGTTTTGATGCTTAAATTTCGGAAATACGGTATATATGTATGGCTCCACCTGTCAAATACGTTGTTAAGGTCCTAAATTACCTATTTTGGGCTAGCTGCAACGTGTTAGATCAAAACATGGGGTGTGCTGCAAAAGATGGTTTGATTCTGTGTTTTGTGCAACGTTTGCACCAAAGGCGGCGGACGATGGTGGCAGAGGCAGGGCGCTCCTCGACGCCTCCGGCAGCACTCTGGTCACCGTCAGGAGCAGCGAGGTGATGATTCCAGCTTGGGAGTTTCGTTGGGTTTATTCCGAGACATCATGAATTAACTTAACTTGGCTTCTTAATTTGGTCAACTCTGGGTTTGGTTAGGGAAAAAGGGCATCTAAGCTGGGTGTTTCGGCTCTAATTCTGCTATAGTCCGCAATACACTGTACTGCTAATGAAATACTAGCAATTTAATAGACAGCTGACAGACAAAAAAAAGTAAGCATGCTAGAAATCTGCTACATTAACAACAGGCGATCCATGTAATGTTGATGTGCGATACTTGACATATGTTTATGGATCGCACTTTGTCGAGCTCTCTCAACTCTGAACATGATGCCACATTTGTAATGCTCCCGTTAATAATTCGTCATATATCTCTGGTTGAGCATAATGCACACTGTAAACTGAGCGGCGTACTATTTTCTAGGGTGTGTGGCATGCATTCAGAGGAATTGGTTCGGAACAGGAAGACGTCATATTCTCAGCAAAGATAATGTGTGCCTCTTCGAAACGAAAGGAGGTACATGTCCTTATCCCGCCGAGAAGCGCATTCGAAGATCCAAAACCAAGCTATATGCTCGTAGGAAATCCATCTCAAAGAGCATGCACAGTTATAAAGGGTAACTCCATTGTTGCTCAGGTGACAGCGAAACTTTCAATCAGCATTATGATCAATACCTGTTGTCTACTCTATGAGGTTCGTTGACCTGTCAATCATTTTTTGTGCAGGCAAATCTCCCATACAAACTAAACAAGGCCGTCTATTCAAGGCGCAAGTTTAGAGTGACCATTTACCCAGGAAATGATAACATTCTGATCATGGCAATGATTATGACCTTCCTTGTACAAAAATAACAGAATGATGAGTACCCGCATTGCTTTCATATAATTCAGAGGATGATTCAGTTCATTCGTCTCTCACTGACCAATTGCTCTTACCGAACATATGACATTGTGAATATTTCTTTGTCGTTCATGTCAGATTATTTTCTTGGCTATTTCTGATATTATAAATTAGCAACAGGTTAATTGCTCTAGCAAAGGAGTACAATTCTCTCAGGTCATTTATTTTCTAGTACAAAATATAAGGATGGATCATGGAAGAGCAGGAGAAAGGAAACGGTCTGGAACTGTAGATGGAAGGGGTATGTCATAAGACAAAATTTGTGTCAGCCGCATGCGTTGGTGAATTAGGCGATGTTAACTGTGGCTAGAAGGGTTATGGCATAGTACTAAATTTCGGTGTAACGTTGATTCATGATCTTTCAGATAGGAATCAATGAATGTTGTATTTGTTGGCCCTAGTCTTAGTTATATACACAGGTGTGGTGCTTGTTATAGTAATAAACTTTTAATGCTATTAGGTTACTGCAAAATTGCATTTGTGCACATTTTTCCTTTTCACTTAAAACAGTTGTTACTTTCTTTAGAAGCATCTTTTCCCAGTTTCGTCATTTCATTTGATATGACATATTAGACTAGTCATGAAGCAGGAATCTGAGTGACGATTTGACCTACATTTCCGTTTTTCTAGAGATCATATTCTTATATTTCGAGTAAGTTCACAGGTTAATTGCTCCAACGAAGGTGTAGTTTCTTGGGTCATTTATAATCTGGTGCAAAATAGAAGGATTGATTTTTTCTTGACAAGTTTAAACCTGCTCCACTAGTCAGTATAGCTAACTCATGAGCTATCGAATTTGCTTGCCTACGAACATTTTCAAACTCAATTTTACAAAATCAGTTGAAAGAAGATAGCAATCATAAAAAAGTACGGCTGCAGTTCCGGGAGAAACAACTCCATCCTCCTTAATCTTGTCTGCTCCCATGCAATCAGAGCTTAAGGCCCCTCCTTTCCCCTCTCTCCACCGCTCTCGCGTTTGAGAGTCGTCTCAATCCTCCCTTCCTCCTCGTCGGCTCGCTCCCCGCTCCTCTCCGGCGGCGCTGCCACTCGGCGTGGGCGTGGATGCGTAGCTCGGTCTGTAAATAGTAGATTTAGGTTTTGTTTAGCCTCTGTGCTAGGGTTTGCCTTTATGGCGTCTCTCTTCCTTCTCGGCTGGACGCCGGCGACTCGCAGCGACGCCGGATCCAGTTCTCTTCTCTACTGCAGGTCCGATCCATGGAGGATTCCTTGCAGGATTGAAGGTGGATAGGGCCGATTCAATAAGCTCGCTCGCCGTACCACCTGCTCTGCAGATCGAGAGAAGAAGCGGTGCCGTATTCCTCTGGCCGGCCGTGGCGGCGAGGAGGGGAGGAGGTGCTGCTGTTCTTTATCAAGATCGACGGAGTGGCTTATGCTGCATCCAAGAGCTCCACACGCAGTGGTATTGTCCGCCACCATGATCAAAGGCCAAGAAGGTGGCCATCTTGCAACCTCCACGGCGGAGGCTTCTTCGATCCGGCGCCAGTGCTCGGTGGCTCGATGCATCCAAGTGGTCTTTCCCCGGTTGCGTCAAGCTTGCTGGCGTCTGCGGTTGCTCGCCGGAAGGGAGAGTTCGAGCATCTTGAGCTCCAATGATCTCGGCGTTTCTCGCGTCTGGAGATCGCCGGCGAGGTGTGGTTGAGGCTCCCTAGGGCCCAATTGCTTTTCTATTTTTAGTTCTAGGGTGCTTTTTGTAATTGTTTTGGCCCTTTCTTCGAATTCTAGGTCTTTCAGGGCAATAGATGAAAAGGGCTTAGATGTAATTTGTACCTAACACAGGGTTAAATGAAAATGCAGCAGCGGGGTCTCTAGACCCCACCCCTTGTACAAAAAAAAAAAGAGCTTAAGATGATCCTGTTGCAACCAAGTGACTGAGCTAGAAGTAGTCCTTGCTTTGGTGCATGTTCTTCTGCCGATAGGGCATCTTTAACATGGTCCTATTTGTTATTTCTAGCCTCGATAAAATTTCCGTAGCTGTCCCAAATCACCGCACCCGTCGTGCCTCATCAAATGAGGCATCAACATTCACCTTAGTCCTGCATTGGCTTGGTCCAGCCTCCCCGTTACAGTTTAGCTTTCGGTGAATTCGTAGCTCGGTAATTTGATTTGAGAACACTGATTGCCATCGACAATCTTCCCGGGATTTGGATCCTCTCCCCATGCACAACCTCGCGTCGCTCCCAACAGAGGTACCATAGAGAAGGATGGGTCATAGTCGAGAAGGAAATGAGAAGCGGTCTGAAGCTGTGGATGGAAGGGTTATAGGGTTATGGCATTAGATTAAACTAGATTATATCCAGTGTGTTGCTGCGAGAATTCCTAACAATTATTGCGTTGCATTTATATCTGAGAAGTTTCAAATGTCGGAAAATGACAACTGAAATGAATGCAAAAAAATAAGTGTCGTGTCTCGGATCACGGACACCGGGAGTAAAGGATACCCCTTTTTAGGTTCGGCACGGGGCGCGAAGGAGGCTGGAAGACGCCTTACCCGGGAGTAAGATCGCCGAGTTCTTCGTCGGGACAAGCAAGCAAACAACACAGAGACACACGGAGTTTACCCAGGTTCAGGCCGCCCGGAGGCTAAAAGCCCTACTCCTGCATGTCTAGTTTGAAGTGTTCATCATGGTGTGGTTTACAAGGGTGTTCTGGGATGAACCCGACAGAGTTCCAGCCAGAGGTAGATGGAGAGCAGATCCTGCCCTGGAGGGAGATCACCTCTCTCTCTACCCTCCGAACCCTCGTCTAGTCTTGCTTGAGCTCTCTCCTCCCTTGGTGCCATGGTCCTCCTTTTATAGGCTAAGGGGATCCGACCTGGGCACGCGAGGGGCGTGAGGGGTTTTTGGCGGGAGAAAACCCCTCGGTGGTCTTTGGAGGAGACGTGGCCTCTTCTCCTCCAAATATCTTCTGGGGGTGGCGCGGTCGTCCGCCCTTGGGGAAAAGTGGGACGGACAAAGCCTGTCCGCCCCACCAACCACGCTCGTGGCGACGTCACTGGGGCGCGTCCTTCGTCTTGGCGCCCAAGTCTTCTACCAGCTTCCGGCACGAGCTGGCGTTCTTATCCTCTCGGCGGTACGGATGGAGGACCCGGGGGTACGCCCGGCCTCCTGCCGGGCGCACGGACCCACGGGTACTGCGCCTTGTTCTCCGGGCGACGGGTGACCCGAAAGGTCACCTGGTCCTTAGCCACAGCGTGTCGATGTCGAACTTGTCGGGTTTCGTTGGGGCAGATGGGCTGACCCATCTACTGGTCTTGACTCCTTGCCTTGTCCATCTTCTCGGTGGACCCAAGTGGTGGACCCACTTTGGCAGCATCAGGGGAACCCCATGTTCCACTGCTGCGACAGTAGCCCCCGGGCATGGTCTCGGCAGCTCTTGCTCCTACTGCTGCCGGGGCTATGGCCAAAGAGTTGGCCAAAGTGGGTCCCCGGCGACTTGTCTTGTCTGCTTTGCCGGAGGCTCGCCAAGGTGAAGTAGAGACGAGCCCCCGAGTCTTCTTGGACTTGGTCACGGCGAACGTTGAGGTTCGCACGGATGGCCAACGCCTATCTTGAACCCAACGGGAGGGAGCGCTCGAAGCGGAACGTCCCCTCGATCCCCACGCCAGTCAGAGTAATGGGGCCGCGACATGACGCGTGGGATTCCTTATAAGCCACGCCTCGGTGGTACTGTAGCCGTTGCTCTCCCAAATCTCCGAAATCCCCAAATCGCCACCTCCGAAATCCGACTCTTCTTCTTCGCCGAGCGCCGCCCTCCTTCTCCGGCCGCTCGGACTTCTTCCGGGACATCCACTCCTCTTCCGCTCATGGCGCCTAAGCGAGAGAGGGGAGGAGTGTGAAAGGTGAAGCAATCTGTAGCAGAGAAGGCGACGATTGAAGTTTCTCGCGCCGCCGCCGCCCTCCTCCGATGAGGGTGACCCAAGCCGTGTTTTCTCCCAGCGCGTACGCGGATGAGAGGAAGGTGGGCCACGCCCGCCGTGCAGTGGCCTCGGAATTCCGCGGTGGTGAAGAAGTGAGAATCCGTCCCGGAGAAGGTCCTCAGCGGGAAGGTGAAGTGGTCACCTTCCATAACTTTTCGGTAATGGGGCTGCTGCCGCCTTTCTCGCTGTTCTTCATCGCCGTCCTGGAGGCGTTTGGGCTGCATATGCTTCATCTGCACCTAAATGCGGTGTTGATCTTGGCCTCCTTCGCCTACGTGTGTGAGGCATTCGTCGGGGTGACGCCATCGATGGCCTTGTTCCGCCATTTCTTCGTTCCCCGCCTGGGAAGGTCAAAGTGGATCGCTGGCAGAGTCACCTTTCGCCTCAGGAAGTCGTCGACGCATCAGTATCCAAGTGTGAAACTTAACCCTGGCTAGGGAGAGTGGAGGCACAATTGGTACTTCATTTCGGTGGGAGACTTCAGCCCCCACCTCCTGATGCCATCATTCCCTGCCGAGCGTCTGGCCAACTCCAAAGATAGAAGTTCCCAAGGTCTGGCCCTCCTCCCAATTATTGAAAGGCTAGCTGAGCTCCACAATCAAAAGCTGACACACCGCAATTGTGGGTGACTTCATCCGGAGAGGGATCGCCCTGCTGCAGCACAGGTCTCGGCCGCTGTGGAAGGTTCAGCCGAGGATTGGATTCCTCTTGCAGTGGAAGGAATGGTTGAGCAAGATGCTCTTCTTGCTCCCAGGTGTTCCACATCATCTTTCGCCAAAAGTTCTTCCCCTGTTTGAAGGCTCAAGTGATGCGGGTGCCCGGGTTCCCATGCCGGAATGCAATGCGTTTGGGGTCTTTGGCACCGAATTCCTGGATCCTCTTCCTGTTCCTGAGCAGAAAGTTGCACTGGGACGAGGGTCCTCCGTAGCTGCTGACTTGCTTCGTGGGGATGTTTCCCCGGAGGGGCCAGGTCCATCTGACGACGAAGCTGAGGAAGAACTCGCCCGGATATAGATGCGATGGGTCCGGTTCGGCCCACTGACCCGCTGGACCGGACCTGGATTTTGCTACCAATAGGGCAAGGTTCCGATCCGCGTAACATTAGGTTAATCGTGCACCTAATCCGTTTGAACCTAGGGTCAAACCGCACCTGACGTCACACGAACTGGATGGCACTGCCGCTGCCGCTGTGCCCTCGCCGGCACCCGCATAAGCTCGTGGGGTAGAGCACGTCGCCGCCTGCCGGATCCTCCTTTTGCGACTGTCTCCAACAGTCCAAGTAGTCCCCGCTGCCGGCCGCCGGAACGCCGTGGGAGGTGCTCGCAGGCCATCCCCACCTGCCGCCATGGATTTCCTCACCCCGCTCCCTATTTACCCGCCACGGGGCTGCCGGCCGTCCCCACCTACGTGCAGGCCACCTTCCCCGCCCAGCCGTCCCCGATGCGTGTTCCTTAGCCACTCGCCGGCGGCCCGGATTCCCGCCGCGGCCGTGCTCGGTTTGTGGCCTCGCCGCTCCCCGTGGCCGCTGCGGCCGTCACCACAGGTCCCCGGCGAAGCTGATTGCAGCCGGGCTACAGCGCCGCCGTACTGCGGTCCCGCGCCTCTTGGTGCAAAGCCGGACTGTCGAGCTCTAGTCCCCGGCGCCCGCTCCGGCCATCGGCCTGCCTCTACTCGCCGTCGATCAAGTGCTGCTGTCAGCGCCTATTTTCTCTCTATGCTCTCTGTTTCTCTCAGTGCAGAACCGCGTGAGGCAGTGCACAAGACTGACGGAAGTGCAATCCTACTGATTGAGTGATTAATTTGTCATGCCATTATTTTCCCAGCAATCTCTTGTTGTTCTGTACAAGAGGGCCGAACCTAGGATTACCCTTGAACCTAGAACGGGAGGAGCGGGGCAAACCTTAACCTCATATTTGCTTAATAGGTTCGTCGGTCTAATACCAGGTCCGAACCGAACCGCACCTGGCACATCTTGAGCCCCGGATGAGCCTGCCAGGTGCGCGGACTTTGCGCCTCCCCAAGAGGCGAGGGAGGTCCTAGCGAGGGATGAGGGTGCCACGGTGGAGCCACTCCCGGAGCGGCCAGCGCACTCAAACCCGTACGAGGGACCAAAATCGGAAGATGACTCTGAAGCCCTTCCTCCTCCGCTCCTAGTTGACGAAGGTGCCGAGGATAGCTTGTCGTTGCCGAACCTTTCCGATACTTTGGCGGAGAGAAGCTAGAGCGTCCCCGGAGCCAAGCGGACTTGAGGGTAAGTTAGAGTCCTTTTGGCCCCAAGTTGTGAACCTTTGCTTGATGTTCCAGTGACGTGATGCCTTGCTTTTCTCGCAGGTCTCCGGAACCCGGAAGTTCCAGGAAGTGCCGCCGGGTCGAAGACGACATCGAAGCGGGAGAAACCGCGGAAAGCTCCGCTATGAACGTGGAGGAGCCCCCGGCTCCTGCCGGGATCCTTCTCGATGCTCCATCTTCGCAGCGTGGCGCCCAGGAGTCGGGGGTGATGGTGGTGTGGACACCCCTTCCCCGGGTTCGAGAACTAACCCACCCGGCGGGAGTGCCGGTGGTTTCCTTGTTGTCTCCGGGTAAGTTCTTTCGAAGTTCTGGCCGTTGTCTTTCCGTGGCCGTGGCGTGGCCCTTGAGAACTTACTCGCCGTTATTGGTGCAGATCCTGAGGCGGCGGAATCTCACGGGAGCAGGCTTGACGTGGAGCCCCCAGAATCCCGCCAAGAGCGCGGGACTGAAACCGGTCAGTCCTCACGTGGCGCCATCATGACGAAGCCCACGGGTACTTCCCTCCTTCCGAGGGAAAGCACACGGGCGGCTGGCTTCTCGAAGGGGTTCTCTAGTGCCGAAGAGTTCCATGCCTTTGCTCGTGCCGAGATCAAGAAGCAAACGGTGGTTGTCCCCGATCACGGGAGAACTCGCATGCTTGAGAGATGAGACTGGCTGCGGACGAGGAGATGCTCAATGCTCGTGAGCTTAGGATAGCTCGTCAAGAGGAAGAGCTGCAGCAGCGTCTTTACGGCCTCGAAGAGCAGGAACAAGCCCACCTCGAAGCCTTGGAGCAGTTCCAACTGAGAGCGTACCAAGATAAGGACCACCTGGAACAAGGGATGGAGAACGCGGAGGGTGGACCCGCCAGGAAGTTGAGCTGGAGAACGCAGAGGCCTTACGGGCCAAAGACGAGATCATCAATTCCCAGGATAGGTGTCTCAGGAGATTAGCTGGTGAAAGGGCATGGCGTCCCCATGTGTGGTTTTGGTAATTAATGACAATCCCTATGGACTTATGGTTGCATTGAGTTATTCTTGTAGTGTTTGTCCATAGGCAAATGCTTGAACTCCATAGGTTGGATTAAAGGTTGATGCCATAAAGATATTGATATAATGGAGTATTTTGGCATCAAGATCATCGAGTTGTATGGATATATTTGATATGATCAAGAAGAAGAGTATGTGATGACCAAGTGGTTATTCTAGGAGTTATCCGAAGATTGGTCATGAGAGAGTTGAGCATATTGCAAGTATGTCTTGAAGAAAAGGATTATGTGATCACGCATGGTTATATTCAAGACATCATCATCTATTAAAGATAGAAGTAAAGATACAAGTTTGATCAACACACAAAGCTACAAGATGTACCAAGTGGGATCATGTATCTCTTGGTACGGTAAGCAATTGTCCATATAGCTTTGTGAACTAACCCATGAAATGTGTGTGCCATGTGTGGTTAGGTATCTTTCCATGGGCTTGCATCAAAATAAAGATTTCATATAGCCCATGGAGAATGACATCAAGTGGTGATTGTCATCAAGCTTGAGAAGTGCAAGTTCAAGAGAAGTATCTCGAAGATATCATATGCATGATGCTTGCCACCCTATTGGAGATAATGATCAAGTGAAGACATGCTTATGAGAGGCTCTCACATAGTGGAGTATGGGGGAGCAATGTGTGAGACTTCACCAAGCAAAGCGCAGTCAAGAAAGGTGGTCCACTTGAAGAGATCAAGATCGACATCATCTAGCTCAAGTGGAATACACAAGGCAAAGGTATGATCTTGATAGGTTTTCTATTTTACCGGTCTTATGGTGCTAGTTGGGAGACCGGGTTATAGGATAGATACCGTACTATCAAGAGGGCTCTCATTGAGCTTTAGCGTATCAGTTGGAGAGAGCTCAAACCTTTGCATACTTGTCTTCATCATCTTTCTTGGTTCTTATTTAGATTTTCTCTATGTGGGGTTTTGGAGCTTGTTGTGATCTTCATAACAAGCTCAAGTTCATCAAAAACGAATTTCGTATGAAAAACTTGTTGAGTTTTTGATGTTGGAGATTTTACCGGTTGTTATTTTATAGAGAGGTTTTCCTTTCTACATTTGGTTTTATCCTCCCATGTTGGACTATGATGTTTTCCTGCATCATCTTATCGTGCTTGTTGTGGTGATTCCAACGAGCCCAAGAACATCAAAAACGGAGTTCGGATACTCAACTTATGCTCGTTTTAGTGTAGGTGTTTTCTGCAGTTTTACAGGGTCGGTAGTACCGACCCAACTACCGGTGAACTTGTTTTGGTACTGTATTGAGTGTTTTCTAAGCGGTAGTACCAGCCCCTACCCCCTGGTAGTACCGGGACTTGCCTGTTTTGTGTGGGCTGGTAGTACCGTTTTTTTTTTAGCCTGGTACTACCGGCCCTGCGCGATTTTCTGGCCAACGGGCAGATTTTGACCCACCTATTTAAGGGGTCTTCTTCTCCAAAGAGACCCCAACTCTTGAGCTCGAAATTGCCCCCATTGTTGACCTTGTTGAACTTTGCTATCTCTCTATTCCTCCATGATTCTTGCCTCCAATTAGAGTGAAAAGAGAGAGGAGATCTAGATCTATTGTTCTACCAATCCATCTCTCCTCTAAGTGAGGGGAAGCCTTTGGATCTAAATCTTGGAGTTCCATTTGTTGAGTTCTTCTTTGTTCTTCCTCTCTTCTCCCCCATAAGTATTAGTTGCTTTGGTGGGATTTGAGAGTGAAGAATTTGATCACTTCTTGTGTTCTTGCCATTGCATGAGTTGCATCGGTTTGAGTTCTCCACGGTGATACGTGGAAAGTGAAGTTGAGAAGCTTGTTACTCTTGGGTACTTGGGGTGCCCTAGAGCTTGTCCTCTTGGGTACTTGGAGTGCCCTAGACGGTCCTTGTTGATCTCGGAGTTTTGGTGGCTCGCGGGATAGTTGAGAGCCTCCAATTGAGTTGTGGAGTGTGCCTCAACCTTGTGTTTCTTGTGGCTTTGGGAGCCGCAGGAAATCGGTGAGAGCCTCCAATTAAGTTGTGGAGTGTGCCTCATCCTTGTACGGGTTCGGTGACCACCCTCAAGTGTCCCATAGTGGTTCGTGGCACTCTACATTGGTAGAGGCACGAAGGAGATTACAGTGTGCCATTGTCGGCTATTCGGGGTTCACTTTGTGACTCCGCACCGCTCCAACGGAGACGTAGCTTCCATTGGGAAGTGAACTTCGGGATAAATCATCGTCTCCAAGTGCTTCGGTATTTTTATACCCGAGCTCCTTACTTATGCAATTTACTTTGTGATAGCCATTGAGCTTGAAGTTATATATCTTGCTATCACATAGTTGCTTATATTGCTTAGCATAACTTGTTGGTGCACATAGGTAAACCTAGCTTGTTTAGGTTTCGTGCTTGATAAATTAAACGCTAGTTTTATTCTGCATTTATTCAAGCCTAAACCGTAATAATTTTAATCGCCTATTCACCCCCCTCTAGGCGACATCCGTGTCCTTTCAATTGGTATCAGAGCCAGGTTCTCTCGTTTTTGGCTTCACCGCCTCGAGAGTAAAGATGTCGTCTAGTGAACTAGTGCACAATGCTTCTTTTATATTAGATGGCACAAATTATGATGTTTGGAAAATTCGCATGCTTGATAGTTTTTGGGTCATGGACCCATACATAGAGCGAATTCTAGATAGGGGTTATTCTCCTCCAAAGAATCCCAAAAGATTATCTTTATTGGATAAGAATAATTCCTATCTAGATGCTCAAGCTTCTAATATGATTTTCAATGCTTTGAGTGATGTAGTTATTATGTCGGTCACTCCATTTCGGAATGCTCATGAGCTTTGGACCAAGCTTCAAGATAAATATGACGTGTCCAAGATTTGTGGAGATGATTGTTCTCCCTCCACCTCCGGCTGTGATGAGTTCTCAACTTCTCCTACTTCACCTATATGTGGCAAGCCACAAAGTAATGCAATGGTGAGTAGTGATAAACATTGCAATGATGATAGTGAGCTTATAATTGATGATCCTTCACCTCTATCTTATTGCAATGATTTATCTTTGGACTTAAACATATCTAGCACCAAAAATGATTCACATGCTTGTGTTGATGGTCCTTGCATATCATGTGCAAATTGCTTGACTAATCCTCGTGATGATATGCTCTCTATGTCTTGTTCCCTTGATAAAAATACTTCTATTTCCTCTAGTATTTGTTTAGCTAACCATGTAGAGGAAACCGAACACTCCATGGAACAAGACATGGACTTGAATGGGCTTCAAGTTTTGCTTCATCATCATCAACCACTTCGCACTTTTGCCTTATGGCAAGGGGATCAACGGTAATTTCTACCTTGACTCCCAATATATCTCAAAATGATAATGATGTGATAATGATGTTGATAATGAAGAAGATGATAATGATGCTTCCCTTATTGAGAAGGGTCAAATGGTTCTTCATGCTATTGCTAAGAATAAAGATGCTCGTGCTAAATTCTTAGAAATCATGGCTACTTTTGTTGAGCGCAGGCTTACCATAGTGGATTTGGAAGCACGCATTGATGAATGCTTTAGCCCGAATATAAGTACGCGGATGAGATCGCCGATCTCAAGGAAGCTCTTGAAGAAGAACAAACCACTAAAGAGTCTCTTGAGGAGACTTTTACTCTAAAACTCTCTATGGTAAAGGAATCCCATGATAAAGCTATTGAGGTGGCTAATGAATTCAAAATAAAGAATGGTGAGCTTGTGGATGCTCATGCTAGACTCCTTGGGGATTTTGCGCACCTCGAAAATGGCTCCAGGGTCATTAAGAGTGAGCTCATCAAACTCACCGAGTCTCATGTACAACTCCAAGCTTCATATTCAAAAGAGCTTACCAAGTTATCTTCTCCTTATGCTACTACCTCTATTTCTTGTGAAGCACCAATAGTGAAGGAGAATGTTGAGCTAATGGCTCAACTTGAGTTACTATCTAGCAAATATGGGAAATTGGAAGAAAGCCATGAAAAGCTCTCGAGTGCTCATGAGGATCTTCTAGTCTCCTATGATAAGCTAAAGTTAGCTCATGAGGCTATTATTACAAGACTGAAAAATAACAATTCAAAAATAAAAGTAACTAATTTTTTTGTGTTTTTGATAAATAAAGCAAACAAGACTAAATAAAAATAAACTAAGCAAGACAATAACAAAGTAAAGAGATTGGAAGCGTGAAACTCCCCTTGCAGAAATCCTCTTGCTCCCCGGCAACGGCGCTAGAAAAAGTGCTTGATGACGTGGATCACACGTTCGTTGGGAGACCCCAAGAGGAAGGTATGAAGCAGTGTAGCAGCAGTTTCCCTCAGTATGAAACCAAGGTTTAATCGAACCAGTAGGAGCAAGAAATCACTTCTGAAGGTTATTGGTGGCGCCGTTTACTCGATCACCAACATGGAATCTGCAAACAAAACAATCAAACTACTTTGCCCCAACAAACAGTGAGGTTGTCAATCTCACCGGCTTGCTGAAAACAAAGATTAAACGTATGGTGTGGAAACAGTAGTAAATTGCAGAGAATGAAAAGGAACAATGTTTGCAGTTGGTTGTATTATCAGTGTAAAAGAATGGACCGGGGTCCACAGTTCACTAGTGGTGTCTCTCCATAAAAGATAACTAACATGCTGGGTGAACAAATTACAGCTGGGCAATTGACAAAATATTGAGCGCATGACAATGCATATATATGACATGATGATTACTATGATATTCATGTGGGCATTACGACAAAATACATAGACCGTTATCCAACAGCGTCTATGACTAATAATCCACCTCCAGGTTGTCATCCAAGTTCCCCGTTGGTATTAAGTTGCAAGCAATGGATAATCGCATTAAGTAATGTGCGTAATGTAAACAAATGCATTAGACCTAACGGCGCACCCTTAAGCTAAGCATCGGTTATTTTATCCCTAGTGGCAACAACACATCCACAATCTTAGCAGTTGTTGTCACTCTCCCAGATTACCGGAGGCATGAACCCACTATCTAGCATAAATACTCACTCTTGGAGTTACAAACATCTACTTGGACAAAGCATCTACTAGTAACGGAAAACATGCAAGATCATAAATAACATATAAGATAGATTGATAATCAAATTGACATAGTATTCAATATTCATCGGATCCCAGCAAACACAACATGTAGCATTACAATAAGATGATCTTGATCATGATAGGCAGCTCACAAGATCTAAACATGATAGCATAAAGTGGAGAGACAACCATCTAGCTACTGCTATGGCCCCGTAGTCCAAGGATGAACTACTCACGCATCACTCCGGAGGCAGGCATGGTGATGTAGAGCCCTCCGATGATGATTCCCCTCTCCGGCAGGGTGCCGGGAAGAGCTTCTGAACCCTCCCGAGCTAGGGTTGACGGCGGTGGCGTCTCTGGAACTTTTCATGGATAATGGCTCAGGTATTTAGGGTTTTCGCGTCAGGAGGAATAAATAGGCGAAAGGGCGGCGGCTGGATACGCACGTGGGCCCCACACCACCCCACGGCGCGGCAGGGGGGGCCGCGCGGCCCCATGGTGTGGCTGCCTCATGGCTCCCTCCGTCTCTCCTTTGGACTCCGTGTACGTGTTGGAAAAATAGGAGGTTCTGTCCAAGTTTCGTCCAATTCCGAGAATATTTCCAGACTAGCTTTTCTAGAATACAAAAACAGCAGAAAACAGGAACTGGCACTGTGGCATCTTGTTAATAGGTTAGTCCCAGAAAATGCATAAAAATGCTATGAAGTGTATATAAAACATGTAACAATTGGTATAATATCAGCATGGAACATCAGAAATTATAGATATGTTTGAAACGTTTCAGTGACCACCCTCAAGTGTCCCATAGTGGTTCGTGGCACTCTACATTGGTAGAGGCACGAAGGAGATTACGGTGTGCCATTGTCGGCTATTCGGGGTTCACTTTGTGACTCCGCACCGCTCCAACGGAGACGTAGCTTCCATTGGGAAGTGAACTTCGGGATAAATCATCGTCTCCAAGTGCCTCGATATTTCTATACCCGAGCTCCTTACTTATGCAATTTACTTTGTAATAGCCATTGAGCTTGAAGTTATATATCTTGCTATCACATAGTTGCTTATATTGCTTAGCATAACTTGTTGGCGCACATAGGTAAACCTAGCTTGTTTAGGTTTTGTGTTTGATAAATTAAACGCTAGTTTTATTCCGCATTTATTCAAGCCTAAACCGTAATAATTTTAATCGCCTATTCACCCCCCTCTAGGCGACATCCGTGTCCTTTCATCTGGGGATCTTGAATATGAGTGAAAGCGTCTCAGGCAAGCGAGGCTGGACTTCCAGAGAGCCCGTGACAAGAAGGATGAGCTGAGGCGGCAGGTAGAATCCAGCGCCAACACCGTTGCTGTGCGGCGGGAGGCCTTCGCTCGTGCCGGGGAAGACCGAGAAGCCGCGCTTGCTGGTCGCGCCGAGTTGGAGAAGCAGATCCAATGCTTGAAGGAGGCGTTGGCATTTAGGGATGGAGCCGCCGCTCGGATGAGCATCACCCGGAAAGCTGAGGCTCAGGAACTGGCCACCGGCCGCAAAGCGATGGAAGCGTCCAAGTCACAAGCGCAAATTGCCTGGGACCAGAAAGAGAAGATGTCCAACCAGCTCAAAACGGTGCAGTCTGAGCTGGCGGAGGCCAAGGCGGCTCTTGAGAAGGAGAGGCATCAGTTCAGGCTTCATCGGCGCGAGGATTACAACATCTTGCTCGAGATGTACACATGGTCTTCGAAGATTGTGAAGGAGTTCACATATCTGGGGGTGTCTTCTCCACCCACCCTCAAGGCTGATCATTCTCGCACCTTTGTGCACTATCCCGTGTTCCTGGAGTACATGGCGACGCTTGTTGGCGGCATCCAGGAGCGAGCGAGCAGAGCCCCTCGCCCAGCAGGAGAGCAGGCGATCCGGCAGGCGATCACCCGAGTTGTCGCGGCTCTCCATCAGCAACACCCGCAACTTTTGCTGTTGTCCGAGCTGGAGAGACTGGAACCCGAGATGCCATCTCCTCCAAACGTTGCCTGCCAGGTGGACGAGATCCTGGGGCGCCTTTCCCGTGAGGACGACCCGTGAGCCTGTGTGGTCCTGAAAAGGACATGACAATACCAAAGACCATAAACCATGCTTTTGCAACTGTATCGCCGAAAGGCTTATGAACTTGTACTTTGAATGTAAATAACCTTTTCCCAAATTGCATGAGTTTTATTGCACTCGTGGGGGCTTAACGCTCTCGGGAAGGATCCAAGGACGCGAGTGCTAACCAGCCGTGAGCAAACAGACTGATCTGAAGTGCTGACACATGGCGCAACCCCCCCAAGGACCCACCGCTCCTGACCGCACGGACCTCAGCCACGACTCCACTGTTAGAGGGAAACTAACAGTGTTATCGCGAAGGCGCTGCCCCAAGGTAATGCCCGCTTTCGTCTTAGCCAAAGTGCATAAAACTGACGCAACCAGGAAAAGGCCCGCGCGAGCGCGTTTATACTTAGCTTGCAATTGGCTTCTTTTGGCGTATTTCGGCAATTACTTCGTCGCGCTGCCGCCGTAGCGGGTCTTCTATGCCGTTTTTCAGACATAATTCTGCCATGTCCAGCAATTCTTGGCGGGAACAGGGCTTCCGTGCCGAAATACCCAATTGTCCAGTAAACCCTTGCGGGGACTGGTCCTTGCATGCCCTCTGAAGGCACAACTGGCTGGCTGGCGTCAGTCCGGAGACCACGGAGTCCACCCTTCTGGTGATCCGGCAATTGACTGGCGTGATGACAACGCCGGTCCGGAGACCGTTGTGCTGCGAAACCCGGAGGCCACCCATCAGGTGACCTGGCGACTGGCTGGCGTAGTGTCGACGCCGGTCCGGAGACCCTGGTGTTGCTCATTCCTGAGGCCTGGAGGCCAACCACCTTGCGATCCAGTACTTCTGGGGAGGTCCACTTGGTCCCGGGTGTATCGTCACGATATGACCCGGGAGGTCCCATTCTCCTCCAGCGAGATTGCTGCAGACGAAAGTTTGATCCCAGCTGGCGGCAGTTAATCTTTGACAGTCTTGAGTCCGTTGGGTCAGGCAAGAATCTTCAAGCCCCTCTGTTTGAGTAGAGGCATTAGCGAAAGTTCTAAAAGACTTCCCTTTCTGCGGTGCTCCTGGATTGACTTTGGATCTTTTCGGCTTCATGGTGAGGGGACAATCCCTGCAGATATGCCCTGGTTCGCCGCAGGTATAGTATTCCCCATTCTTCTGACGCTTCTGATAGTCGTTGAATTGGCGACAATTCTCAAGGCTATGCTTGTCAGATCTACGATACATGCACCATACCCCGGGCTGGCCAACTTTGCCCAAAGGGATTTTGATCTCCTGTGGCACATAGATGAGGGGATCCTCTAGGAGAGGTTCGCCTTCTTGGTCTTGGCTTGGGTCTTTGTCCTTCGGAGGCTGCTCTGCAGGTGGTATGTCAGGGCAGAGTTCCACCCTTACCTCGTGCGTCCACGAGGAGGGTGGTACATCAATGCTCGGAGCATTTTCCTGAGGCCTTTCCTCACTGATCAAAGGACTGATGTACGCCGCTGGGCACACGAACTGTATCCCAAAATCCTGATCTTTGGTGGCAGGTGTCGATGAAGACTCTTCCAAGACGAACCCGAGCCCTGGATATCGCAGACATTCCATGGCTGCCTTGGCCTTTCTCTTTCTCGCCATGTTGACAGGAGCGTGTACTGTCGTTTTTGTTCGACGAGAACCTTGCTAAGAAGAAATCTTTGAAGGAGATCTTGAAGAGGATGTAGAGCTCGACGCAGATCTTGTCCCGGACGAAGTGCCTCACGCAGAACTTGACGACGATCTTGAGGTTGACGAAGACGAATCCAGCGCTTGCACCCCTACCTGGCGAGCCAGATGTCGTGTCTCGGATCACGGACACCGGGAGTAAAGGATACCCTCTTTTTAGGTTCGGCACAGGGCGCGAAGGAGGCTGGAAGATGCCTTACCCGGGAGTAAGATCGCCGAGTTCTTCGTCGGGACAAGCAAGCAAACAACACAGAGACACACGGAGTTTACCCAGGTTGATGTAGCCCAACCTAGGACCATCACCATGTCAAGCATCCCAACTCATCGCAAGTCACCACGGACCTCAAAGGTGAACTCCTTCCTCTATGTGACCCTCGATATGACACTTTGGAATGGTATACTACTTGACCATCGTCACTTTGTATTGCTAGTCATGACGAGTACGAGTCCATGGGAAGATGGCCAAGGCGCACGAGGAATGGAGTCCGACAAGACGGTGGCTTGGAAGAGAAGAAGGAAGAGGAGCCAAACAGCTCCAGGAGCGGTACTACCGCCGCAGCGGTACTACCGCCAGCGGTACCGCCCAGATTGGCTCTCTGGAGGTCCCGGCGGCATCTCTAGCGGCACCGCAGCGGTACCACCGCTGCGGGACGCCAGGCGCTTCAGGAAGCCCCCAGTGGTACTACCGCTGCGGAGCCAGACCAGCATGGGTTAGAGGTCCTTATCCTCTCCCCACCTACCCCCTTTGAGGTCAAACCTATATATAGGCACCTACCCCCTTCAGATCTGGATAGACTATGTTTTGAGATTAGAGTAGAGCTGTGCTCCGCACCTCAAGACGGTCTCCTTCCTCCCCTTGCGGGGATGGTTGCTCCCCTTGTGGAGAAGATCCCCTTGTGGATTCAAGACCTCTACTTGTAGTTTGACTACTTGCCAATCTTTCATCTTCGGGTGACTTTATTGGAGCGGTTTGGTTGACCGTTGGAGAAACAACCATCCAAAATCCCTTCTTGTATCTACTTGCCGATCTCCCACCTTCGTGTGGATTCTATTGGGCCGGTTGGACCGACCGGTAAGGGAAACGGTTCTTGTATCGTGTGTGTGTTCTTGTGTTCGGGGCGTTCTTCTTGGTGTTCTTGGTGTTCCTCGTGTTCTTGCGTGCGTTCGTCCACCCTCCGTCAATCCGTGAAGATCGGGCCACCCTAGTAGTCCCGTACTGCACCACAGGTTCAGGCCGCCCGGAGGCTAAAATCCCTACTCCTGCATGTCTGGATTGAAGTGTTCATCATGGTGTGGTTTACAAGGGTGTTCTGAGATGAACCCGGCAGAGTTCCGGCCGGAGGTAGATGGAGAGCAGATCCTGCCCTGGGGAGATCACCTCTCTCTCTACCCTCCGAACCCTCGTCTAGTCTTGCTTGAGCTCTCTCCTCCCTCGGTGCCATGGTCCTCCTTTTATAGGCTAAGGGGATCCGACCTGGGCACGCGAGGGGCGTGAGGGGTTTTTGGCGGGAGAAAACCCCTCAGTGGTCTTTGAAGGAGACGTGACCTCTTCTCCTCCAAGTATCTTCTGGGGTGGCGCGGTCGTCCGCCCTTGGGGAAAAGTGGGACGGACAAAGCCTGTCCGCCCCACCAACCGCACTCGTGGCGACGTCACTAGGGCGCGTCCTTCGTCTTGGCGCCCAAGTCTTCTACCAGTTTCCGGCACGAGCTGGCGTTCTTATCCTCTCGGCGGTACGGATGGAGGACCCGGGGGTACGCCCGGCCTCCTGCTGGGCGCATGGACCCACGGGTACTCCGCCTTGTTCTCCGGGCGACGGGTGACCCCGGAAGGTCACCTAGTGCTTAGCCGCAGCGTGTCGATGTCAAACTTGTCGGGTTTCGTTGGGGCAGATGGGCTGACCCATCTGTTGGTCTTGACTCCTTGCCTTGTCCATCTTCTCGGTGGGCCCAAGTGGTGGACCCACTTTGGCAGCATCAGGAGAACCCCATGTTCCACTGTTGCGACAATAAGCAAGGGCAACTAAATTAGCGAAAATCAGTATGTAGCTGCTCATGTAAACCTTCACAATGGTGGTCACATTGTGTGCCATCACAATATTCTATAACCTCAGCGCAACCATGAAAACATCCGACAACGAAACAAAAGCATTATCAGTACTCTGAAGCCTGGTATGGTATCTGCGATACAGAAAACAGGCATGTTGCCATAATTACTTCAGTTCAAAAAATTCATAGCATGGAGGACACTCAAAAGCAAAAAAGAACCCACAAGCAAAGCCAGAAATCTAAGTATTTCAGGCCACATGTCATACATTGTTCTTTGGCCATCGTGAATCATTTGCATATTATGCCTCCAGGTAATAATAAAAAAAACCTCATAACTTCATGATGCAAAGACATCATGATGCAGTGTCAAGACCACGAGTGCGAGAGGTTAGTAAATTAGGTGATGCAACATGCCCCAGACATCCGAAGGCTCGTTCATGGCGAGAAGCAAACCTAATAGCATATCAGCAAAATAATTTACATTCGAAAGGAATAAGGCCACATACAACTCAACTGGCATGTTCTGCGCAAGCGTGTGAGGTACAAGATATACAACAAATACCAACTAGACAGAAAATGCGGCGACCTCAGTGGCAGCCAAAATAACCAACTGATCAGATCAGCTTATGCTTGCGGAAAGACTTTATTAGGTGGGATATTCTCACGCCTCTCGACATATCCAGCCGGAAACCACCCTGCCTTCCCTCTGCATTCGCCCTCTGCCCAACCGTTCGGAGCAATCTGGAGCAGACACGGAAAATCACAAGAAATTAGGCAGTGAATTTGGTTTCATTTCTACTGCACTAGGCAACCTAATAGTTCAATTTCCTTTTGGTTGGACAGATTGATCCATCCCTAATTTGCTTTCTCCCTCATGGATTAACACAGATGAGCCATCACGGCAACCCTAGAGTCGGCCACAAAGTTAGTGCCACATGAGAACAAGTGTTTCTGTACTAACTGTAATTGGTCATCTTTGGTGGGATGGATTTGGAAGGTTTTGAACAATGCTTCTGCAAGGCAGCCAATATAATGTTACTTCACAAACAGAATGATTATCATCACACTGACCTGACGAACAACAACATAATCACCAACAATTAAGCTCAGTTCCTTCTCAGTGGTACCATTAAAGTTATGCACTGCCTGCAGCAATAAAAAAGGGCTGATAAATACGAAATTATGAGGTGCTGGTTCTGCACTGTCTGTCAGTTGCCAACATTTCACCTCAGCAAGGAAGTACTGGGCCTTCTCGGCGCGCTTATGGGAAGGAATAATAGGAGGTGCAGATTCTCTCTTTGCTTCTCGGATGACATCTACGAAGAACAATAAATCAAGGTTAGAACTGCAAGAAATGACAGCTTAACATGACTAGCAGGGAGAAACTCTACCTCAGCTTCAACATCATCAAGTATTGAAGCTAACCTCAAATAGAATAACTTCTCTGCTTCTACCTTCAACAGGATGAGTGACCCAGTATAAGAGAAAACTAAATCAAACAAACCAATGCAAATAGACGAGCCATATGCTAGAGCAAGACAATCTTACCATGCCAACCAGGCGCTGAAGAGTTACCCTTTTTTGCTGAGATTCAACAGCAGCCAGTGCAGCAACAGCCTCCTTTCCTAACACAGCCATGCTTGCTTTGTGCTCTATCATTTTAGCTTCGGATTGTTGAAGTTTTGTAGTGTTCTCAGCAGTCGGAGCTTCTCTTACCCGTGCCTTCCTTCTAGCAATTTCAGTAGACTGTTGGACAAACAGAACAGGGCAAAGTACTGAATAATGCATACCAATACTAATTCTGGAGATGATGCAAAGAACAAGATACTACGCACGAGGATCTCAGCTTCATGCCTCATCCGGCTATAACGTTGTGCAAGACCACGAGCATCTTCCAGGGGAACACATGCAGCCATCGCCTTCAATGGATCTATGGTCTGAGATGCCAAATAAATGGTAGAATACTTGAGAATTAGATTAAAGCACCTTATAACAGTATGACTATCAATTCTCATATTTCTATAGTAATGCCATATGTTTCAGAAGCCTTAGCTCCTTTGTGCTGCAAAAGAATGTTGTTACACTGACTATATTTTCAGAACTTGTCGTGAACTGGTATAAGTTGCTGCAAAGAGAGAAGATGGGACGAACGGTTGTGCACTGTGTAAGAGACACAAACACCATTTGGCTTTAGTGCACATACATGTTTGCTTTTACATGGTGAAACTTCAGATAGCTCATCTCAAAATATTTTCAGTAATTCAGATAAGCTGAGTTATCGTTGCGATCTCAGGTGACCACTTCCGTAGTAACCTCAGATAGCTCATCTCAAAATATTCTCAGTAATTCAGATAAGCTGAGTTATCGTTGAGATCTCAGATGGCCACTTACAGTATAATTACATCCATGGATGGAATCTGATGGAGTTTTAGCAAATAGAAAGATGATCATTTGGTCTATCTAAGTCCAGGGCTGAGTGCTATTTTTAGCATACTAACACATCCATGACATGACGTAATAGGGTAGTAGATTTGCAACTTGAGCCAAGACGGTTGCTGGAGTTTACTATCCATTCAAGTTCTTGATAAATCAAATCACAGAGATGGAAAACAAGGCTTGAGCCAGAAATGCTATTTGCGGTTCCGGCATTTTATGTTTCATTTAGGGTTTAGTAGTTTGTTGCATTGAAAAACAGAAGCTCAATCAGACCTCTATGTAAAATCTGAGGGGCTTAAATACACTTGTTTCAATATTTCAGCCAAGTCAGGGCTATATAAATGATAAATCTGAATTATTTGGGTGCAATAGCTCTGACAGCTGGCAACTGGAGAGATAAACTATCTATTAAGCCATACGAGTAAGAACTAGGAAGGATGGTAAAGCATATAATATATTATTCACTAAGAGAAACTACCAATTGACAACATGCTTTGCAGGGCAAGTAAAAACACATTTTGATGCTAATGCTATGACAATGCAACATTTTCATCTACATGGAAAATTAACTCAAAACGCGGTCGATAGAGTTACCTGAGAACATAGAGTTCTATTGAAATCTTCATACTCTTTATCAACATTTCTCAAAGCACCTCCATACAGTGACGCAGCTTTCGTAAGGGCTTCATCATCACCGTTATTTTCACCACCATATCTAAAGCAGTCCTCAGAAAACTTTGTTCCTGTGATCAAATGAAAGAAAAGGTGCATCTGCATCACCCACCAGATTTGGATAGAACAGGAATGTTATTGTATGAAAATATGACTTATTAATATATATTTTTACCATTATGCTGCCAGCAAAAAGTGACAGACACAAATTTAAAATTCTTTTGGTCAAATGAAATGCATGTTAGTTCTTTGACTCTGCAAGTGGAGAGACCAGTCTCAAAAGACCCTTCATAATAGTTAGTACTAACACCAACCTAAAATCTGCAGCGAGCACTGTCCTGTCAGCGAGAGACATGTCAACCTAGCCACGACACTAAGGACCCTTTCTTTAAAGAATAGCATCGTTATAGGATGGGCTGGTCAATTGTGGGACATCTGAATGATTTCTGTGGCAGGACCAAATTCCACATTCTTCTATTGGCATCATAGTCATGTGGAATAATATGAGGGTGGATCATGTCATTTCATTCCTCAAACCAAACAAGAAGGTACTTTTTAGAGTTAGGATCTGATGAATTTAAAATCAAGCTATCCACTGAACTAAACACCTCATATATTTTGGAGGGCAGACATTCTAACTTTTAATCCACATTAATGGTTCCACCATTCGGACACAAAAACAATGACAAATCAGAATCTTAAATCTCCTTTTTTTCACTAAGAATCTTAATTCTCCTATTCTGAATGAGAACTGAAGACTGACATAATAAACCAACAAAATATGGAGGACAAGAACTACATACCCACTTCAAGATGCTTGCTTCCAATAGACACCAAGCCTTCAGCTGCTCGAACTATGTCCTTTTGGAAATCCTGTCAGCGTATATGCATGGAATAAGCTTACAAACTGACAAACTCAACAGAGCACATAATGCAGTTGTGCAATAAGTTTCAATAGTTATTGACCTAAAAACGAAGATCTAATGAACTCAATGTAATAAGATACGTTGAGAATGGTGGTCCCTTCATAGTAGCATGGCACAGAAACGAGGACCAATATGTGATTGCAATTTTAAGTCTTGGCTTTCTGCCCATACTACATAGTCATGTATCATGTGCTTATCTGTAAACTACCCTTGCTTACCCTTCCAGAACGAGTAGAACTGTACAATTTCTCAAGCCGTTGATGTTGCTGTAATTCGACTTCATCAATGACAACAGAGTCTGAACGCTCGTAACCAGTAGTGCTAAATTGCTTTATCACAGCCTGAAAATTTAAATTCATAAAACGTAAGCATAGAAAGAATTAACCTAAAACAGAGCACCTGCAGCCCTAGCAGAAACAAAAGAAAGGAACCTAGTTGAGGGACAACACCATCGTAGGGACAGTTGTTGCCACAATTTGATGATACACAACAGAATTAAAACGACGCATGCTCACATCGCAGAACGTCATTACAGAAATGAAGTTCTTGGGCCATTACCCGAAACTAAAGAAAATGCTAATAACATTATGCCCCATAGTGATCTCAAATTTAACCCTTTACTGTGTAGAAATTAATGCAATGCATGCTTTATGCTTCTTGCAAATAACTATTGATGGGGTGAAAATGGAAACTCCGCACATGTCGAGAGAAATGCAAACAAAAAACATCAAGTTGTAGTTTGCATATATAACAGAATGCCGGAACAACAACTTTCTGATGTCATGGCAGACAATATAGCTGTTAGAAAGCGCTAAAAGAGCAAATACTGAATTTGACCATGGACAGACAATTCAACACATAACAAATTGAGAGATACAAAAACTAACCTAGGAATACATAAAGAGTTTCAATGGAACAACACTGAATTGGCATCTTCCCTAAAAATGGCTACACAAATCCAGTTGGAGGATTCTACATACATTTATGGAATATAAGCATATACATAAAGCAAGTAATAATGAAGTTTCTCTTCCATAAAGCTGTGCGATTCTGTCTACATTTATACCCGTGCTGACACTATTGAGCAAACAACAGCATTTCCAGTTCACAGTTCACACTGTAGCACGAACCGTCTACAGTGTAAATCAGTACCAGTTCAACATACGATAAAAACAGAGAAACTAAACCCTAAGAAGAGAAATTTCGCAGCGCACTACGAGATCCAACAACCAAAAAAAGGAGAGCCGGCGGGGTTCCTAGAATCGCAGGCGATCTTCTTCACTCCCATGGAGGCTCCCACGCGCAACGCATCAAATCATTTCAGAGCGAAATCTCGCCCATTTGTTGCAATGCTAGGGAGAAGGAGGAACCCCTCGACCAACGACTAAACAGAAATTATCAGATCCAGGATCGTCCCAACCTGCTGCTGCTTGGCGACCTGCTCCTTGAACTTGCTCGCCTGCTTCCTGAACGCCTCCATCTCTCCTCTGCTCTGCTCTGCTCGGCTCCTCCAGGTCCTCCTCTCTTCCCTTGTCTCTCGCTGAGATGCGCACGCCCAGACACACTGGGACCCTGTCCGCTGAAACTAACGGCGTGAGCTTGCCGTTCCGAAATCAGGACCGTTCAATCTTGCAACGAATGGGCTCAGCCCACATGAGCCCATTTTGGCCCACATTCTCAGCTCTGAAGCCTCGCGTGCCTGCGCTGTACTCTCAGAATTCAAAACTTTTCCCCACTCTCTCTCGCTCTCTCCCGCTCCACACCCCGCGCGGCAGCGCAACTCGTCGCCGACTCGCCGCCGGCGACCGCTACTGGGATCCAGAAGCTTCAGCTCGGCCGCCCAGCATGGTGCTGATAGAGCGGACGCCGGGAGCGGTGGCCGTCCTCTCAGTCCGCTCGGGAGGTCCACTCCTAGGGTTCCGCGGGAGGCGTCGCCGCCCTCCGACCCCATCCTCCCTTACCTCAGGTAGCACCGAATTTCCCCTGAGATCTACCTCCGTCCCTGCAAATTTTGCTTCGAGCTACACCTAATTGATTGTATCTTCGTGCGATTTCGACTCGGTTGTGTGCGTGTGTGTATCTGAGTGAGGTTTCGCCTAATTTTGAGTACGGAGATGTGCTTCTGTTGCGCCTCTCTCTTAATTGCTTAAGTGCATTACGTTTGGTGCGTCTAATTTAGTTCGTGCCAATTTTCTGTATATAGTTGCTCGCCCGTAAGGCTGTAACCGGGATTGAACCCCCATGTACCTACACCCAACTGACTTTTCGAAATTACTTTGTGTCATTATAAATTATGCGCACCCCAGGAAAATTAAGAGTATAGGACAATATTATACAATCTTACACACAAAATAGGAGGGAAAACAAACAGGATGTGACACATACAAAAAGAGTAAGTGTAACAATGTATATGAATAACTCATGTATTTTCTCTCTTTTTGTTTCTCCAAACGGCTAAATGTATCAGCCTGAAACTTTTCAGGTCAAGACAACTTTAGTATCATAACGTGTCATTTTATTTTCCAATTCTTTGGTACAACAGAATTATCTGAAATTAGTGGGGGTTTAGGTACATGAGTGCTAAAAAAATCCTATCATAAGTTCATAACTATGTGACTGAGTAGAGATACACTTATATGTTGATTCTGGCCTCAAATGTATTTGAGTGTGTCAAGGTTTAAGCGTTTACCAGTGCAATTATCTATGATTTGTACATATGAATGCATTTATATGTTTATGGCCTATTGCTCTTCCTTCGAGAGTCGTCTTAAATTTATGGGCTGTTCATGCAACTCAAGATGCATGAAGCTATACCTAATTGATTATATCTTCGTGCGATTTAGACTCGGTTGTGTGCGTGTGTGTATCTGAGGTTTCGCCTCATTTTGTGTATGGAGATGTGGTTCTGTTGCACCTCTTAATTACTTGTGCATATGCTTGGTGCATCTAATTTAGTTCGTGCCAATCTTCTGTACATAGTTGCTAACACGTAATGCTGTAACTATGACGAAAATTGGGATTGAGCACCCATGTACCTACACCTCCTGACGTTTTGGAATTATTTTGTGGCATCATAATTATACACACCCTAGAAAAATTATGAGTATAGTACAATATTATACAATCTTACACACAAAATAGGAGGAAAAACAAACAGGATGTGACACATACAAAAATAGCAAGTGTAACAAATGAATATGAACAACTCATATTTTCTCTCTTTTTTGTTTCTCCAAACGGCAAAACATATCAGCCTGAAACTTTTCAGGTCAACACAACTTAGTATTTTAAATTGTCATTTTATTTTCCAATTTCTTGGTACAACGGAAATATCTGAAATTAGTGGGTTTAGATACATGAGTGCTAAAAAAATCCACTCTCGTAACTATGTGATTGAGTAGAGATGCACTTATATGTTGAGTCTGGCCTCAAAGGAATTTGAGTCTGTCAAGGTTTATGCGTTTACCAGTGCGATTTGTCTCCGACTGGTACATATGAATGCATTTATATGTTTATGGGCCATTGCTCTTCAATCCAGAGTCCAGTCTTGAATTTATGGGCTGTTCATGCAACTCATGTGCATATGCTTCAGAGTTCAGCCTCAAGGTGCTTATAAGTGTGATGTGTTGGCTCTTCTGATTTCCTGTCAGTGGGCGCCTCATTGATCTATCATCTATGTGTGTCATTTGCTTAGATCCGATTCTGCTTTATATTCAGGTCTATCAGCAAGGCTATGGCTGAGCTCAGGAAAGACCCGGAAAAATGTCAAGCAGCACTTGAACAGTTAAAGGTTTACGTGAAGGAATGCATTGACAAGTATGGGGACGATTACCAATACTCCACTGACCCCCGCCTTCTGAAGATCTGGATCCTCTATGTAACTTCATTGATTTTTAAAAGTCAATTTTGATGTTATCCTTCTGGATTCTTTTATTTTAAATTATTTTCTATGATTTGTGCTATTTTAGGCGGATGCAATCTGTGATTTCGACAAGGTGTATAAGCAGTTGGAGGAGAAAAGATTGTTTTTGGAGCATGCACTGCTCTATGAAGCATATGCATTGTTTCTGTTTGCTAAGGGAAGAGTGCTGGAGGCTGATAAGGTGTATGGAATTGGCATTTCAAGGTTAGAGTAAAAATATTTTTCCTTCATATTGATCTACAACCTTATTATGTTTTGTTGATGTGACCGCCAATTATGGTCTGTGGCTTAACCAGAAAAGCTGAGCCCCTCGATCATTTGAAGAAGATGCATGCTGGATTTTTGAAACAATTGGAGAGTACTGTAGAAGAATCCAATGATGATGCACAGGTATGAAAGCCACATGATTGAATTGCTATGCATGGATACATTGAGCATTGCACGTTCTGCTTATTGCTGTAAAATAGTTCACGAATTTCAAATATTAAATTGCAATGTTATATTGAGTAGTTGGTGGCGGTGTTCTAGGCTTATAGTATTTGAGATATACATGCATTTGAACCGGAGGTGTGGGACCCTCTGATTTTTGTCTGCAGAAGATGTGAGAAACTCGATTGATATTTGTCCCCTATAGTATTTGCAATGTGGTCACTTGGTTGATGGATTTGTCTTATCGCTGAATTTATCATTACTGTTCAGCATGTGCATGCTGGAAATGTGGTTTCTACCTAGACAAACTTATAATTGCATTTTTGAAATCATCTCCATACCGTATCTCACATATCTATGATAATGAGTTGAATTTGGAACTGGTTGCTACAGTGAATAACTTGTATCAAGTTCATATGAACCTTTACATAAGGGAGATAATTGCAGTATTTTATCTATTTCTTTATTTTGTGAATTAGCTACTAGTCATCAGTATTTGATATGCTTTGTTTTGTGAACATGTGATATCATTATAGAAGTGTGGTTCAGCATAGCTTAAGCTTAGAAGCATATAGTTCGTAGGAATATAAACTAAAACTGATGTCGGGGTGGAATATAGCTTTTTCTTGCGAGTTGAGCTTAACTCTTAATATAAGCTCCATTCTACAGGGAAGCTGAAACCAATGGGTGCTGTTCTGGGGTTTATAAATACAGCTACTTGTTTGTTGGGTTAACTCAAACTGCTTGGACTCCGATAGGGCCGGGCTTTAATTAATCGTAGCTATTTCCTCTCAAAAAAAAAACTCAAACTTCTTTAAGGGTTGTTCGATAATTTTGCGCATGGAGCTGACAAGATCTGGTCGGCTAGCTTTCTGGATACGCCTAAGATAACTCAAATCAGCCCTCCACTATAATTGTATCTTCCAACCACCATCACACAAGCACAAAGGATTGTTTTACCGTTCTTCATATTTTTTTTGTGATTAAGTAGTTGCTTTTCCAGAAAAGGGTCACTTGATAATAAATGTGAGGACTTGAATATGATATGTACATTCCAGTGCTTGTGATTTGTCTCCTTCCAGCATGTTTAATCTACGTCAGTCATGTATCTGTTTGTCGCTTGATACTTGATAGTTCACAGTTCAGTAATACCTTGAGACTAATATTAATATGTATGTTGTACTGGTTGCCCTATGCTGGCCGTACATCCTAAACATCTGTTTCCACTTAGATCAGTGATCATTAGCTCGAAGTTTATTTTTGGAACTTAATGAAACATGTTCTATCCTGTCATTTCTGTTTGACTATGCACCTGATTATAGATTTTAGGAAAAAAAATTACCAAATGATTAGCCTGGTTATTATGTTAGGGCATCTACCATGCAAGGTGTCTAAGGCGATGCTTATGAATTAAACCTGTTTTTGTCTAAGCGCTGGTGCTTAGTTATACAAAAAAGATGTTTAACTAGGCACCTCTCCTAGAGAAATAAGCACTAGTGCTTAACAAAAAATCTGATTTATTTTTGTAAGAACCTCTTAAGCACTCCCCATTGTGCATGTCCTTATGGGTCAAGAGATATTTTGGGTTCGGATAAGCATAGTTCAGAATGACACTCAGAAACCACTTCCTTTGATTCTATCTGTTCGTATGTTCTATGTAGTATTAGAATTATATTGATATGTCTAGGGATTTTTTTTTGGTATATTGTGGAGAGAATTTGCATACCCTTACTAGACCAAGCATTATCATCAAGGCATGAGAGAAAAAGGGTAAGACATGTGATTTGCATATTTCTTGTACAGGGTTGCAAAAATATATTTCTCCATGAGGCAGTGAAGTAATTTACAGAACACGCCATTGCCTTGTTTAATTTACACTTCCTCTAATACAAATTGTCGTCACTGTCCATTGTTCATGCATTGGTCACCTAACGTATATCTTTCCGGTGGATAATCAGTTGACGTCGTTCTGTATGTTTGGTCTTGTAGCCCAAACCGTCTAAAATACAAAAGGAGCTTAATTTGGTCGATCCATGGTCCGAGTCTACTATGGACAATTTAATGACGAAAATTAATGCTGGCCTCAAGAAGTACTGTGTAAGTTAAATTTACTTCGTATGATTCTCTAGCCGTTTGCTTTGCTCTCGTCTTAGTGTGTTATGCGTAAATCCTTGACAGGGCTATTATAAGAGCAACAAGGTCTACTCAGGAAAGGTGCCCTTAACTTCCTCGCAGAATGCTATAAAAAATAAAGTCATTGAGTTAGGTATAAACTGCAGTTTATTTGTCTCACAGCATTTTCTCACACAAACATCCATTTGTTTTGTTATTTCAAGAAACTGATTCATATCATTGATATCACAAAGTTTAATTATTTGATCCCTTTTGATGGCACCAAGGTGGCACGAAGTATCAGATCAAAGGCTCTTCTGGCACCGGTGCTTTTGCTAAATTATACAAAGCTAGTATTGGTGGCAACACGGAAGAAACAGTTGCTTTAAAGGTGAAATGTGTCTCCATTATAAAGTAAAACCTGCCTTTTGTGCTTGATTCTGATGTTAAATTCTAGTGCTTGTTTGCAGATTCAGAAACCTGCATTTCCTTGGGAATTTTACATGTACCGCCAGCTTGATGTGCGGATATCTAATATTCAGGTGAACTTTCTGCTCTAAGAATCACTACAGAATAAATTTTGTTTAAGAACACCATAGAATTCGTAGTTGTAAAGTTATAACAATGCTTCTATCTCAAATAATTGTGTTTACAGAGACCAAGCTTTGGCTGTGCACAGGAAGTGCATGTCTTTGCTGACGTCAGTGTGTTGGTTTGTGATTACCTGCCATATGGAACTCTTCTGGTAATTACTTCATACTATGTATCCATGGTTTTTGAGTCGCCGACTAATCGCCGAGTCAGTGTATCAAGAAGTACTTTGAAAACCTGATCTAGAGAAGCAACTTTATTTTCCAGGATTATATCTGTTCCATGTCTCTAAATGTGATAACATATAATACGACCCTCTGGCAGGATGCTATAAATTCCAATTTAGTTGTTGGTCACCAGATGGATGAAGTTCTGTGCATATATTACACTATAGAGATGCTGCACATGCTTGAAGCTCTGCATAGTGTTGGCATAATCCACGGCGATTTCAAACCTGACAATATGCTTGTCTGCTATCCAAGGTAACTAATTAACTTACCACCCTGGAGGAGCTACCTCCCTCTTTATCTCGTTTTTCTAGAGGAAATATAGGCAAACCAGGAAAACAATCCAGCATGGGCTGACATTAAGCATTCCATCAACAAATACTTGAAAATGACACTTATTATTCTTGTTCCCGCATTTGTGCAACCTTTTCTTTGTGCTATATCTGTGCTCGATAGTAAGTTGGTTACTTTTTAAGTATTGTTAAGTCTGGCAAAATTGCTAATGCTCAAACATGAAGCCTCTAAGGAAAACCCTACTTCCAAAAAGCGGTTTCTTACTACTCCCTCCGTTCAGAAATGCAGCTCGTTTTTTATTTGCTGTGATCTGCAATCGCAGTATGTTAGAAAGACAATGAAATTATTGCACATAGTCAACGAGTGCATCTTCGATGGTCCCCAGCCTCTGGTTCACGCCGTGGTCTCCAAGATCAAGGACGAAGCCGAGCAATGGGCACGAGCCGGCGCACATGGCCTTCGTGTCATCTTGCCACCCAACTCTATCTTCCAATGAAATGAAACGCAAAGGTCCTTTGCATTTTCTCGAAAGAAATCTATGCATCTTTTAAATTAGCGATTAAAGTTTCAAAAGGTTGACTGCATGACTTGGACGACTTAACATTTCTAAACAGAGGTAGTATGTATTTTTTGACAGATCCTGTTGTTTTTGTGCGTGATAGTTGGACTGTTCAAAAGCAGGTTTGTCCCAACCAGTTAAAATCGTCGCAGTACAAAAGGTTGCACCGACTAACCACCTGTCGCTCAAATTAGCACAGATTACTTTAGGCATCAAATGTAAAGTTTTTGGACAGTTTGTGCAAACCGTTTTGTACATTGCAGATAAGAACATAAGTTTCGATGAAAATATTTGAAATGATTTTTCATAAAAGTAAGCATGGAGGTTGATAAGAGGTCATTTTGTTGGCCCAAGATGTTGGGTTTGGTGGGTGCAAAGATCTTGAATGATTTCCTGCTCTGTTAAAACACTCATGAACAATTGAACGGTAACTGGAATATGTATGCTCAATTTTTTTTTTGACAAAGGGAATATATTAATATCAAGAAAAGATACCAATTACACCTAACCTCTGCACCAACATAATATATGTATGCTCATGCCCCATGCTTCTGCTGAGATGTTGATGTTGTGATCTTTTGTCATTATTTTTGTTGAGCATGTGATTTTATTAATTCTGTTTTGTTTATCAAAAGAGGCATAAGCAAACGCTAGTACTGAAGCACGTTCTTCTATTGATAAATGAGAATCTCATCTGTGTCAAAACTCACCCGGAACAAATATTTCTGATAGTCTATTTTATAGATCCTCTTTTAAGAAAGAAACATAATCCTTATTTTTCCAAAGTTCCCAGTTTAGTTTGTAGCACTTGTCAACTCCTTCAAGTTTGGCATCAATTGTCCACTCATCTGCGTGTTTCACTTGTGATTTGCACAGTGAAGAAATCACAGACGACACTTTCAGAAGCGAAACGAGAACTGAGCCGAATCAGGTCAGCATATGAACTCTTAACATGCCAGGTAGCTTCATCGGAGGCATTGGAGCCATTCTGATGCTTATGAAACATCCATTTCAGGGCCTCTGTCTCGTTGACTGGGTCGGGGCATTGACCTAAATCTCTTCCCAGCCGGCACGGAGTTCCTTGGGGATTGCCGAACCTCGGGGTTCAGTTGTATCGAGATGCAAGAAGAGAGAAGTTGGAAGTATCAAGTCTGTACCCTTCAAAGTTACTGAAACCTTGTTTTGCATTCACCGAAAGCAACTATCTGGTAGATTGATTTTGTTTCGTGTCTTGCAGGTTGACACCTTTGGTCTATGTGCCGTTGCGCACATGATGCTGCACGGGGTAGCCATGAGCGTTGAGAAGGTGCCCAGGGAGACGGAAGCTATATGCACCAACCGAAATCACCGCTCAAAAGGTTAGCTCTTCATTCTGCATATGGAGACCGAGCAAGCTTTGGATGAGTATGAAGCCCCTATAACACCTCCCGTGTACGTGTCCTATGAACAGGTACTGGAACGTTGCGCTGTGGAAGAAGCTGTTTGCCACGCTGCTGAACCCGGCGTCGTCCAACGGGAGCGACGCAGCCGTCCTGAGGAGCCTGCGGAGATCCTTCCAGGAGCACATGTGCAGCAGCTGGCAGCTCGTCGCGAAGCTGAACCAGCTGCTCGCGAAGCAGAAGGCCTCTCTGTGCTCATCCTGAGGTGTGCATGTAGCGTCTTGCCGCATCTCGTGGCCTAGCGACGTCTGAAAATGAAACTAGACGCACATCTGCTTCAGCTGCCATGGAAAATCTATCTATTTCTATCACAGTCGAGATGTGTCCCGGCGAGAAACAATAATTACTGTCTTGGTTAGGCGTACATGTTCCGTAGGACAGACGACACCAGACGGAGCGGATGAGCGGTTGCTGTCGCAAACCAACAGTGCCGGAAGTCAAAGGACCTGGGGTTTTAGATGGGGGAAGCAGTAATGGCGTCCGTGACCCATCTTATTTGGCTACGCTAATGGCCTTGTATGACATGTCATGTTTCTGCTAGGACCACCAAACGTTCAGCCAAAACAAAAAATATCAAACGTTCAACCAACAGTATTGTCACTTTCCTCTTGTGGTGATCATTCACGCGAGGGCATAGCATAGCATGTGTCGATCTGGGCGATATGCACTTAAGCGCTGCTGATACAGTGATGCCAACGCCGTGTTAATTTGTGTGCTAGCGTTCATGTCGATGTCACCCATCTCTTGGATCGAGACGGAGGGAGAGATGTCCATGTATCATGTACTCCGAGTATGTGCCTATGTCGGGTCAAGCTCTTCTTATTGGACGGATTGTGTGGCTCGATCGGCGCAGCTTTGATCTGAGTGCCTGCCTGGTCCCTGCTAGTGCTAGCTGCCCACGGTGCAGCGTTCTGGGGCAACAGAATATCCTGCGTCTGTCAGGTCGAGGGCTTGGATTGGGTTGTGCGCAGGGATCTGTCTTGGGTCTGGCTCTGGCAGCTTGGTGGTGGTCGAGTGTTCCTCAGAAAAATAAAATGTTTGGTCGTCGGTGTCGGGGCTACAAGCAGACCCTCTTGGACCCGCTTCTGGCTGGCACACCTACAAACTTTGCAAGTAGATGCTGCATAGTTTACCTGAGAATGCTTTACAAACTTTGCTGCAAAGTTTGTCTATGTTTTAACAAACATTTGAAAATAATAATATTTCGAGCGAGGAGCCGAGGATTGTCTTCTTAACATGTAAAGAATAGAATGCAAGCCTTGCTATGGAAGGAAGGCCATTTGGTAGCACTTAAAAATGAGCATTGCCCGGCAGTCTTGCCAGTATCTTCGTAAAAAACTCGGGTTAGATTGAATCCTATAGGAATTGCTGCTTTCCTTAAAGCAGGGTAATATGCTTTTTTCCTTTAAAACTTACATACACAAGTTTTTTCATGAACTCCACCCTCATGGGAAGATTCATCTCAACTTCCAAATCTAAACTTTTAAAAAAAAAATTCCAAATCTAAACTCCAATATTGTAATTCTTCATGGAGGTTCATTTTTTCTTCGGCGTGGTCCTTGGCCACAAAGCGCCGGCCAGTCAAACTGCGCGATAATTACCCCACTGATTAACTCCAGCATCGCCGTCCATGCATGCATAATAATGCATGCGAACGCATGTCCGGCACTGCAACTCATAATGATGCATGCATGGTCCCAGCTAACAACACATTCAGGAAAAAAGTCGATATGGATCAGACGGTACCATGCATGATCAGCACGCTAACTGCACTGGATCAGGCCAAGATTTATTTACCATGGCGTTGTATGTGACTGGACTGTGGAGTTCGCAAGTGAAGAAGATGGCTAAGCACGCTAGCTCGGTCCCCTTGTGAGTGGTAGCTACTCGCTGCCCCGGCCTGTCCCTCTCCCTCTGAAATCTCACCGGCCGGCCGGCGATCGACGGGAAGAGATTCCCGGTGGATGGTGGAGGTTTTGGCTGGACCCGAAGGAAACATGGCCGGCCCCTGAATCCCTGATGATCCATGGACTGACGCTATCGAGCTACCAACCTACCTACCCACCTACCGGCGTCTATCTGTCTCTCTACTTGCACGCTCCAGTCCATCGACCGACCCCTGTCGTTGACATTGTGATTGATTCATCGGCCATGCATGCACGCGTGGGCCTAAGCATAACAGGCCCCTCTGTGCCTGTGCGCGGTGGCCGGCCGGCCGGCCACCCGGCGGGCCGGGTCAGTGCAAGCACTGTGTGCTGCCCTAGCTAGCTAGGATAGGTAGATGGATAGATCCGCTTTGGCATGTCTCGCCGAATTACTGGCGCTGAGCCGGGAATTACACACGTTGGGCGCCTGTTACAACTTACAAATGTGGACTAGTGGGGGAGATCTATGGGCGCGTTTGGTAGCCTGCAGCCAGCCGGGCCAGACCCGCTGGCTGCAGAAACAGGCCTGCTGTTTGTTTTTCGTTTTTCTGGAGACAGGCCCGCACGGTGTTTAAAACACCCTTGTGCCAGGCCCCATAGGAACGGCCGAATCGGCCGTTTCCAGGTAGCCAGGCCGGGTAGAGAAGCGAAGCGGCAACGCGTGCACGCGTGGAGACGCGCGGGAGACGCGCCATAACCCCCCGCACCTACGCCTCTGACCGTCACCGCTCCCACGACCCATCGCCTCTCTCTCACCGCCCAAGAAAACCCCAATGGCAGCGGCTCCTCCACCTCCTCCTCCCCCACCGCCGGCCCGAGGTCCCGTCGGCCAAAGCGCATCCTGCAGCTCCGTGGCGAGAGCCGTGCTGGAGTTCGAGAAGGGGGCCGGCGGCGGTCGTCGGAGTGCGGCGGCGCAGATTGACCCGCTCTCCTCCCGCCGATGAAGCGGCCTTCGCCGATTTCGCATCGGCCAAGCCCGGCAGTGATGTCGGCTTCGGAGACGCGGAGGCTCGCCGAATCTGCAAGGGCAGTCCAAGCGGCGGCACATGCAGCCGCCGTGACGATGGTCGGGGGTCCGGCGATTGGATTCCCCATTCTGGTCCAGGACGCCCCGCATAGCTTCGCCGCGGTGAGGACACCGCCGACTCGTCCTCCTCGAGCCCCAGCATCGCCGCCTCTTGGGCCGCCGCCTGGGTTCCCCCTTCTGGTGCAGATTTCGGCGAACCAGTACCCGGTGCCAAGCTTCGCGGCGCCAAGACCTCCTCCTCCTCCAGCAACCGACACTCCACCGGCAACCGTCGCTCGTCCTCCACGACGAACCGTCGCGCGTCCTCCACCACCGGCAACCGTCACTCCACCTCCACCTTCGGCAACCGGCGCCAGCCCCTCGAAGAGCCCTGCGGTAAAAGTGGTACCACCCCTTGTCCATCTGCAATCCCTTGTCAACCGATGTGTTGCATGTTCATTGTTCTGCGGATGTGTTGTACCTTAGTCAATTTCTTTGTGAATCTGCAATCCATGTTCATTTTGCATGTGTATTGCCTCCACTTCATCAAGCTTGGCAAGTGAGTTCATCAGGTTCTGTCCATGTTTCTGATTCATCAGGTTCATCAGCTAGGGTTAAGAGTTTCTGTCCATGTTCATGTGCATTGCCTCCAATTCATGAAGTTGCATTGCACATAGTACTTGATGTATCATTTTGCATTGCACATTGTCCATGTTCATGTGCATTGCCTGCACTTCATGAAGTTGCATTGCACATTAGCTCATGTCCATGTCCATGTCCATGTCCATGTACATGTGCATGTGCATTGCATTGCCTGAACTTATGATCTTGCATTGCAGGACTGGCACACCCAATGCAGGACAACAGTGGAGCCTCCATCTCCTCTAACTGACTGCATCGTCCACTAAAATGTGGCAAGGCCTCATGTGCCAGGTCTGGCCTTGGCGGTGAAGGAGATGAAGGACAAGAAGCTCAAAGGGGAACGGGGCATGGGTCGTGCACCAAAGCAGGGATACTGTTTTGATGGTGTCATTCCCCGGCGTTTCTTCCTGCAGGTGAAGCATGATGATCTTCAGTCGATCGTCTTCCCGCCTGACATCCAGAAGCTGGTGGTGGAGAAGTGGAAGCTGAAGAAGCCCAAGGTGAAGTACGGCAAGGAGCCGAAGCTTTGCATTCCACTCCGCACCACCAAGTGCTGTGAGTACTTCGTCCAGCTCAGGTGGTTCGAAGACCACCTTGTCATCTTCAAAGGATAGGAAGACTTCGCCAAGGAGATCAAGCTGGACACCGGAGATGTCCTCGTCTTCAAGTTCGTCGGCGACGGCTTCAAGGTGAAGCTCTTCAGGTTCATCAGCTCCACTGAGGAGGCCTTCGTCTGTCCAGTTCATGGCAAGTGAGTTCTTAGTTCACTGTGACTTGCTTGAAGAGCAGTTGTTTTGTATGCTCTTCATGTTTTGATGCCAGGGGAGTGTTCCCCTGGTGTAAGTACTTATCAGGTGCACAGATTGCACCTGTAACCAAACTCTTTAACCCTAGCTGTAGTTAAGCTTGTGGGGTGTAAGTATGGAACCCTATTTTGGGTCAGTGGGTGTATTCCCCTGACGAAATCAATGGTTAGTCAGTGTTAAGTAGATGATTTCTGCCTCCTTTCTTGCTTTGCATTGCCTGGTAACCTCACCAAATTTGAATAGGGTGACTCTATCACTCTTTCTGTGTGTTCTTCATGCTGCCAAACAAGGGGAGGTCGGTTTTGCAGAGCCGAAATCGGAAAAACAGTGCAACCAAACATTGGGCCAAATGTGGCTCGTTTTCTGATGCAGACAACCAAACAACTAGCCCAACATGGCTCAAATCCCGTTGTAGCCCAGCACTGCCCTCCCCAGCCTGCCCCGACGCAGGTGAGAAAGCCATGCAGGCTACCAAACGCGCCCTATATGTATAGCTAGTGGTACCGATTCTTACGAAACCAGATTTTGGATGCATCTATCTACTCCCTCCGTTTCATAATATAAGACGTTTTAGCTCTCACATATATTGTCTAAATGCATGCTACAATGAGTGAAGTTGCACACTAAAATATGTCTACATACATCTACATATATGTGAACATGCACACATGCTAAAACGTCATATATTGTGGAACGGATGGGAGTATCTACCTAGCCCTGTTAATTAGGACAAATAGTAACATCAAATGTATAGTGGTCAAAGTAATGCGCGTGGTGGCACCTTCACCAGACGTACAGAACAAGAATTTTAGATACCTCTCCGTTTGTGTCTATCTGCCGCCCGTACCACGCCGTACGTCGTAGCGCGCGTGGTGGCACCTTCACCAGACGTACTTGGACCAGTCGTCTGGTCCTGTAGTATGATGTGTGCACAGACAAGAACTATGTGTAGCTACGCACACGTTATACTTATATATATGATCCAAGCTTTTCATGTAAACTTCTTCTTAATTAATATGGGGCAAAGCTTTTGCCCCACGTTTCTAAAAAAAAGCTTGTGACTTATATATATGATCCAAGCTTTCGCCGGCCTGTGTACTGCGCGACTGATGAAACCAAATCTTCGGCGTGATTGCGAACAGAAACCCTAGAGCCGTACATATGTCTCAATTAATTAGCAGCGCTAGCTAGCTTCTCCTGTAATACACATGCGGACGACAGAGAAACCAAGTACTCCTCTCCCAGCGAGAGCTCGTTAATTCGACCGAGACAGTTAACAGACCGCGTCCCGTGCTCAACTGTTGATGCATGTCGAATTGTCAATCTCCTGCGGCTTAATTCATCTGGTGGAGCATCAACGTTGCGTCCGTCCAGGGACCTGGGGTCCTGGGCGTCACGTACGTTAATTGCTGCATCCATCCTGTGTCGATCAGAAAAGCTGATCACGCTTTGCTTTCTGTACGTGCAGGTCTAGTTATTTCGTTTGCTGGTTAATCGAGAGGGGTTTTCGTTTGGTTTAGGAGTTACTAGCATGGGAGGTGCATGATATGTACTCCCTCCGTTTCAATTTAATTGACTTGCTATCCACCAAATATGTCTAGATACATCCATATTTGGTGGATAGCAAGTCAATTAAATTGGAACGGAGGGAGTATTTAGCACTAAAAGCATCTCTAGCAGATCACACAAGAAGGCATAACGTAAAAACGGTTTACGGTTACGGCATGTCTCGGGGGTTCTGCTAGAATAGATAGCGTACTACCCGCACGATAGAACCGAATCTTGGTGGTTTTGACAAACATATACATTAGTTTTCTCACTTTTACTAAGTAATATTATTAGACACTAGTTTTTAATACTCAATCTCAGACAATATTTTTTTATTATAAACTTAGCCATAGTTTTTGATCCAAAAGTATGGATCACCATAGAACAAGTATAGCAATTTTAACATAACCAAAAGCATGAATCAACTGTCCCATGAATCAAGCAACATCACCGTTGCTTCCTCCTCCATTGCCACCACTGCAATTGTCATCTCCTCCGTTGACACCACGACAATGAAAAAATTGTAAAAGACAAGTCTGGGCACATTTCTAGAGGACACATTCACAATAGTTTGAGACAGACGACTTATACAAGTAAATCTCACATAGTAGTCAATAGTGCAACCACTTGGAGAGCATTCCTCACTTGTTCCGAATAACGACTCCACCAGCTACAAGATTTTTTCATGACATCTTATCGCCCTTGTAGAGATCTCAATGAGCGAAGCGATGGTTGCATCATCAATCGATGAAACTTGTTCTCAATATGTTGCCAATATTTCGTGCCGGCTGGTCTCCGCATCAAGCACCACACTCTCCCATTTCCTCACCAAACCAATATCCTCAACTTCCGTTTAATTCACGGTTCTCTTTGATCTTCCATTTTCTTTTAGTTTGAGAAGCCTCAAATGCATACTCAACATCTTCCACGTCCTCACCATATTCTTGATCGAATGAATCATGAATGTAGGAGCACATCATTGATTTGGAGCTCGGCCTCCTCCAACATGCTCACATACGAAGGAGGAAACAAATGCAAATTGAAACTATAGAATGCAAAAGAAGAAAAACTAAGCATCTAAAACTAATTTGACACACATTGGAGAATAGGTGTGTCCTTTATACCTCTCGGTTGATTGGACCAGCATGTTGCGTGCGGCGGAGTTGGTGACGGTTGAGCTAGCTATCTCGGTGACTTATATACGATCCAAGCTTTCGCCTGTGTACTGCGCGACTGATGAAACCAAATCTTCGGCGTGATTGCGAACAGAAACCGTAGAGCCGTACATATTGTTAGAGTATATGCTAGTGTACGGAAAGATATGGTAGAGATATGATTTGTTTCTTGTCTTGTACTTCAAGTCGGTCCCTTATACGCCTATATATACTCGTCCACGAGGATCAATAATACATCCATCATATTCCGCCAATCTCATAATTCTACATGGTATCAGAGCGGCATGATCCTTGACCTAGCCGCCGCCGTCGCTTCCGCATCGCGCCGCCCCCGAGGAGGTTGATCTCCATGATCTCTGCCGGGGGCCGCGCTGCCCGTACCTAGGGTTCGTCCGTCGGTCGGTTGATCGGCTGCCCCAAAGTCCTTTTTTTTTCGATCTATAGATCGGGTTTTCTTTTCCGCCGGTCGCTCGACCGGCGTCTTCTTTTTTGGTTTGCCGATCATAGATCGGATTGCGTCGCCCACCGCCCGTCGTCTTCTCGCGCCTTTACTCTGACAACAACATCGACCTGCACCGGCTCGCTCCTCGACAGCCGGCTATCGCGGCCGACTCGCCAGCGCCGACTCCGCACCGGCTGGCTCCTTCAAGCCGGCTATCGCGGCCGACTCACCGGCGCCGACTCCGCACCGACCGGATCGTCTTCACCGACCGCGCAGCAAGGCCGGACGTGCCAAGGGACGCCTCGACGCGTCGCAGCCGGCTTCCCTTGCCTGCACGGTCTCCATCGCCGGTTCGTCTTCGCCGTCAGCAACTGGGACTTCACCGACAACTTCGCCATCGACTCCGATCTGCGCGTCATCGTCGCCGCCTTAGCGCGTATCGCGCCGCGTCGGTCTGATCAACCATTCGCGCGTCTGTCTACGCCAAGCACGTCCCCGAGCATGCGCCTACCACCGATCAAGCTGCAGGCTGCCGTCGCGTCGCCCCTTCGGGCCGCGCCGCCTTTGGTCCATGTTGCCGGCTGCCAAATGTGCCTTCCCAGGCGTGTACGCCGCCGGCGGCACCTAGCCGCTACACCGACTCACGCCCCACAGTCTTCCCCGCCGTCGCCCCGACCCGCGCGCTGCTGCTGCGTCGCCCCTTCGGGCCGTAGCGCCGCGGCACGCCGTCCACTCCGCCGTCCCCGCGCATCGACTTCCACGTGGTATGCGCCGCGCCGCTTCCCTTGGCGCGGGAACGCCACCGTCCGCGCATGGTTTTCGTCATGCCGCCGGGTTCTTCCTCGCCTACTTCGAGTAACGCCGCCGCTGTTCTACAGGTAACCTGCATGGCCACTCCGGCCGTCGCAGGTCCCGCCTATCACACCTTGTCCAGGCGTCTAGCATGGCCACTCTAGGCCACCGCTGCCTTTGCCGCCTTCTACGCCTTCTACGTCAACCACGACCTCGTCACCAGCGTCATCTTCTCGTCCACGACTATGTCTACTCCGACAACCGCGAACGACATCGGTACCTTCTACCCCACGCCGATTGGCGCCGCAACCGTCGTGGAGTCCTCCTCTCCTAGTCCCTCCGACACTGGTGTTGGGGATATACCTACTAGGGGTATCACCAGCATGGATCAATCCGGCTAGTCCAGGGTGGCCCGCAGTGGTGGTGAAGGCTTTGCCTACCGGGCGGCCCAGATAGCTGACGACCAAGGAAGGCGGATGCCGGCAAGGAGGAGGCCCAAGACTGAAGCCCATGAAGCCACCAAGACCAAGACGGAAGGCGGCATACTTGCCGGCTAGGTTTAGGACTCCGTATACTTGCTGGATACGTATTCACCTTGTAACCCTAGGTCCAGCCGCCTATATAAGCTGGACCTCGGGACGCCTTTAGGGCAACTCTCATACAACCAACTCATTGTAACCTGTTCACGGCGATATTGCCTTATAGTGAGTTATAGCAGCACGTAGGGCACCGCCACCGCCGTGGTGCCTGAAGCTGGGTAAACCGCCGTGTACAATCCCGACCTTGACGACGTCCACCTTCTTGCCCTACGTTCACCCTCGGCTAGCAGGACCCCGTCTCCTATCCAAGATGCCGATACGACGACAGTTGGCGCCCACCGTGGGGCCTAAGGCGTCAGGCGTCACGTTCCAGGCGGGAACTCTTGGCGGCATCGGCGAAACAATCGCCGTCGGCCGCGCTGTTCGCTACGGCGACAATCACTACATCAGCTGCGACGAGTCCTACATCCCCGCAGACGACTACATTGTCGGATGCGGAGTTGTGCCGTTTGGCGGCGTCGATGTGTTCATCGGCTACACTTCTGAGGCGTATGGGTTGCCGCGAATTTATTCGCCATCCCACCCGCCCTACAATCAAGACGGATCTGAGTTTGCCTCCTCTGAGGAGTCCGCAGATTCAGATCTACACTTTGTCGGCATGACGGGACTGGGATCAGACTCCCAGCCCAACAGTCAAGATCCCGAATCTATTCTTCCTGCACTCCAGGATGATGTGATGTCGGATGCCGGATCCAGATCTACCGTTCACGTCAACGTAGACTCTGATTCCGAAGAAGATTCTGCCAGCATGTTTGAGCAACGGGTCAAGAAGTGTTTTATTACACCTGATCCTCCGCCATCTGAGGCGGCTACGGGCTCTTCCGTCAACATGCAGCAGATCTTTGTGGCGGATGTCACCGGCGCAGCTTCAGAGAAGGCGGCAACTGACGCCGCCAACCTGGGGACCCCGGCAACCGATCCACAGTTTCCAGAGCCTCCTGGGGCTCCAAAGAAGAAAATCTGGAGAAGGGCGAGCCCAGCAAGATAGGAAGCATGGCGGCTCTGGCGGAAGTTCTTCACACGCCGGTAAACGACAAAACCAATCCGGCTGATTTGGAGAAACTTCGGAACACCTTGGTGGAGCAAACTGAGTACCTCAAAAGCAAGCAAGCAGAGGTCCAGAGCCTCCTCGACGAAGCCAAGGAGGAAAACGCCAAGATAACTGCCAAGTGCGACCCCAAGCGTAATCTTTTCACCACCACCCCATTGCCCAAGCCGGCAGGACAAGTGGCGGAGAAGAGAGGTAGGAAAGGCAGGGATCATGACACCTTCAAATCCCCTGCCCAAAAGCTTGGTTTCGAGTGGGCTACAGCGCCGCAGCGTAAGGACAAGAACGGGGACGTCATCCTCGCAACACCTGTCCTCAACACTGCGGCCGCCTTGGACATCCTCAACAATGATGACTATGACAAGGACGAGAAGATCTACTACGCATCGATCCTTGCTCGCAAAGCTCTAGAGCAGCAGGCCCGTGCTGATTCTCGCGCCGACATGGCGGACGCAAGGGGAGGAAAGTTGGAATCAAAATCCAACGCTTGCAAAGCTGCGGCCGGTGGCAACCCGAAGATCCGTCCGGTTCCAGTAGCCACGGAAAAGGGAAGGACAAGGAGAAAGACCCACGCAAATCACCACCTCCAAAAAGGCAGCGTGATGAGGCATCCAGGACCGGCAACAGGCGCAAGGCCTCACCTCCTCCGCCTAGGCGGGATGAAGGCGGAAGCAGGGGCAGCAAGCAGCCGCCAAGGTGGCGGCAACCGCGACGATGCCCCGCCGCCAAGAAGAAGCAGGGACCGCACACAGTCCCCACCACCAGTGCCCAGGCACGAAGGCGGAAGCCGGGGACACAACAATGAGCCTAGGCACAGCCGGGCAGCGCAGGACGAGCCACATGCTGATAGATCTGGCAAACAGCTCAGTCCGCAAGACGCGAGACATCGTCTCAATGACATCAAGGCTGGAAAGCAAGATGCCTATCTAGGACCTGAGTGCTTTGGCCCAGCCATCCGCAACGTTCAAGTACCCAGAGACATGACGTCAGTGTCAAAAACTCATCAAAGGTACAATGGAGCGGACAAGCCAAACTCATGGTTGTCGGACTACGCGCTGGCAGTTGAAATTGCTGGAGGCAATGGCCTCGTCGCTGCACGCTTCCTTCCCCTCATGTTGGAGGGGACAGCCCGAAGCTGGATCGAAAACTTGCCGGAGAAAAGCATTCATAGCTGGCATGACATGGAAAAGGTGTTCACGCAGCACTTCCAAGGCACGTACAAGCGACCCAATACATACACAGATTTGGTTCGTTGCGTGCAAAAGCCAGATGAAACAGCTACAAGCTTCTTGGCAAGGTGGATTCAAACAAAGGCAAGCTGCGAGAACGTAGACGACAATCAAGCAATCCATGCCTTCACCACGGGCCTCCTGAAGGGCTCAAGTCTCAGACATAAGCTCGTACGCATGCAAGTCAAGGATCTCGGAGTCATGCTCGAAGTAGCAGCCATGTACGCACAGGCGGATGACGATGCACGCGATGGAGATGGCGCACATGATATGGCGCCAAACAGGCGAGCAAGTCACAAACGCAAGGCTCCCCAGGATGACAAAGCCGGACCATCAAACGAGGTCGCCGCCGCCTTCGAAGGCAAAGGCAGCAACCGCAAGTGGAAAGGAAAGGGTAAAGATGGCGGCTCCAGCAAGCAGCGCCTGACGTATGATCAGGCGAAAGCCTTGCCTTGCCCAATCCACGCGTCCTTAGGCAAAGTCAACCACACATTAGGGGAATGCCGGTTCATGGAGGACTTCAAGAAAGACCCCGAGGTTGGCTGGAAATCAAAAAAGAGCAAAAAGGCTGAGAAGACAAAGAAGGAAGACGATGATGGGGCTATGTCCATGTCAGAGGATGAGGAACCCAAGCTGATGCGTAAAGAAAGGAAATATCCCAAGGTACATGGCCAATTGGTGTGCTTCCTGGGCACTCCTTCGGCAAAAGAAGAAAAGGCGGAGATGCGCGAGCTAAACGCCACAGTACCAGACGTTCCCCAGTATCTAGACTGGTCAGAGGAGCCAATAACCTGGGATAGAGATGATCATCCAGATCACGTTCCTCACCCCGGCAAATACGCCTTGTCGTCGACCCTATTGTCGATAACTTCAGGCTCACCAAGGTGTTGATGGATGGCGGCAGTAGCCTCAACATCATCTACGCGGACACTCTGAAGCGCATGAACTTGTCGGAAAGCCAGCTTGACTATAGCAAAGTCAAGTTTCATGGCATTGTTCCGGGAAAGCAAGGCAAGTCAATGGGAAGCATCAGATTGGAGGTTACTTTTGGGCCTGAGACAAACTACCGCTCGGAGTATCTCAGGTTCGAAGTAGTCCCCTTCAAAAGTGCCTACCACGCCATTTTTGGACGGCCAGCTTTCGCCAAATTCATGGCTCGCCCGTGTTACATATACAGCAAGCTGAAGATGCCGGGACCCAATGGTACAATTACCATCAGTGGCAACTTCAAGAAAGCAAAGGAGTGTGAGCGTGGCAATGCCGCCTTCGCTGAGGCAGTCCTCCACGCAGAGGAGTTAGCCATGTTGAAGAAAGAGCTCGATACATCACAGTTGCCGGAGCATGTAAAGACCGCTGAGCAAAAGAACACTTTCAAGGCGTCCGAAGACACAAAGAAGGCGGATCTGGTCCCAGGTGACAGCTCCAAGCAAGTCACCATAGGGGCTGGCTTGGACGACAAATAGGAAAGCGCGCTCGTCAGGTTCCTCCGTGAGAATCAGGACATCTTTGCATGGTCGTCAGCCGACATGCCAGGTGTCCCGAGGGAACTTGCCGAGCATTCTCTTAACGTCTACGAAGGAGCCAAACCAGTGAAGCAAGGAATAAGACGCTACGGTGAGAAGAAGCGGACAGCAATAGGCAAGGAGATCATCAAGTTGCAAGAAGCCAAGTTCATTAGGGAGGTAGTACACACTGATTGGTTGGCAAATCCTGTAATGGTTCCAAAACCTAATAAGGAAATGAGAATGTGCATTGATTATACCGGTTTGAACAAGTGCTGTCCTAAGGACCACTTTGCTTTGCCTCGTATAGATCAGGTCATAGACTCCACAGCCGGCTCCGAGCTGCTGTGCTTTTTGGATGCGTACTCCGGGTACCACCAAATCAAAATGCGAGAATCCGACCAAATCAAAACAGCGTTCACTACACCCTATGGGACCTTCTGCTACATCACGATGCCCTTCGGTCTAAAAAATGCCGGCGCAACGTATCAGCGGTGTATGCAAAGATGCCTTCACGAGCAAATTGGCCGCAATGTTCACGTCTATGTTGACGACATTGCCGTCATGTCAAGAAAGAAGGCAGATTTGCTTGATGATTTGAGAGAAACCTTTGATAGCCTCCGGGTATACAGGATGAAACTCAACCCGAAAAAATGCGTCTTCGGGGTTCCTGCCGGCAAATTGCTTGGCTTTATCGTTTCCGAACGAGGGATAGAGGTGAATCCAGAAAAAATCAAAGCGATCCTCAACATATCCAGGCCCAAGGACCTGAAGGACGTGCAGCGACTTGCCGGATCGGCGGCTGCCGTCAGTCGTTTCATTAGCCGTCTTGGTGAGAAGGCGCTGCCTCTCTACCGGCTTCTGAAGAAATCCGACAACTTCGAGTGGACAGACGAAGCAGACGCCGCCTTGCAGCAACTCAAGGACGCGTTAACGTCTGCTCCAATTTTGGCAGCTCCTCGTTCGCAGGAACCAATGCTGCTCTATATTGCCGCAACTAACTTAGTTGTTAGTGTGGTACTGGTTGTGGAACGCAAGACGGAAATTTCAGACTTGCCGGAACAACGTCCGGTTTACTTCATCAGTGAAGTATTTTCCGCCTCAAAACAGCGTTATCCGCATTACCAGAAATTGGTCTACGGTGTTTTTTACGCCGCCAGGAAGTTAAGGCACTACTTCCAGGAACATTCAATAACCGTGGTGAGCAAGGCACCTCTGGGGGATATCATCAATAATACAGATGCAACAGGCCGCGTTGCCAAATGGGGCATTGAACTTGCCGCCTTCGACATCTCGTATAAGCCCAGAACGGCCATTAAGTCTCAAGCCTTAGCAGATTTCGTAGCTGATTGGACGGAGGCCATGGACGAAGTACCTCTCCCTGAAGATGCATACTGGATCATGCACTTTGATGGATCAAAAATGCTCCAGGGCTCGGGGGCTGGCATTGTTTTAAGAAACCCTCAAGGAGACAAGCTTAGTTATGTGTTACAAATACACTTCAAGGCAACTAATAATGTTGCTGATACGAAGCTCTCCTTCATGGTTTACACATTGCCAAGGAACTTGGCGTCCAACGTGTCCTCTGCTACGGAGATTCAGATTTGGTGGCGCAACAGATACGTGGTACTTGGGACACAAAGAGCGAAACAATGGCGGCATATCGAGCTACCGTTGACGAATTCGCCAAGTGTTTTCTAGGCTACGAGGTCCGCCATATCCCAAGAACTCAAAATGAGGCGGCAGATACACTTGCCAGAATGGGTCTGAACGCAAAAAGGTACCAAAAGATGTTTTCCTGGAACACCTACACAAGCCGTCAATTAAAGGAGCAGACCTCCTTGACCCAGAGTCGGCAGAACCAGTTGATAGTGCTAGCTATGCCGTCTACTTGGTAAAGCCGGATTGGACGACGCCATATTTGGACTTCCTGATCAATCAGGAGTTACCGGATGATGAGGTTTTGAAAAGGCAAATAATAAGAAGAGCCAAGGCATTTACAATAATCAAAGGTGAATTGTACAAGCGTAGCACCACTGGTGTTTACCAACGCTGCATTTCGCCCGAAGAAGGCAGAGAATTGTTGGATGAGATACATGCCGGCGTATGTGGACATCATGCTTCTTCACGCGCCCTTGTTTCAAAAGCCTTCCGACAAGGTTTCTATTGGTTGACAGCCAAGCAAGATGCAGAAGACATTGTTAAAAGGTGCAGGGGCTGCCAACTTTATGCCAGACAATCACATATGCCGGCTCAAGAGCTTAAAACAATACCCATCACGTGGCCTTTCGCAGTCTGGGGCTTGGACATGGTTGGTCCGTTTAAAACGGCGCCTGGTGGCTACACACATTTACTTGTGGCTGTAGACAAGTTTACCAAATGGGTTGAAGCTAAGCCTATCAAAAAGCTAGACGGCGCCACAGCCGCAAACTTTCTGTGGGGAATAATCTCTCGGTTCGGGGTGCCTCATAGCATTATCACCGACAATGGCACTAACTTGTCGCAAGGCGAAGTCGAGGAATACTGTTATAAGCATGGTATCCGCCTAGATCTAGCCTCCGTCGCGCATCCGCAAGCAAACGGTCAAGTAGAGCGTACAAATGGTTTAGTCCTACAAGGAATCAAACCACGTCTCGAAGTACCATTGCACAGAGCGGCTGGGGCTTGGGTGGATGAATTGCAGTCTGTCCTTTGGAGTTTACGCACAACTCCAAACAGATCAACCAAGTTTACTCCTTTCTTCTTAGTCTATGGCGCAGAAGCAGTGTTGCCAACCGACATGATGTACGATTCTCCCAGAATCCAAGCCTACGTCCAGGAGGACGCAGAAGATGCAAGACAGGATGGCCTTGACCTACTTGATGAAGAACGAGATGTTGCCCTTGCGCGATCCGCCATCTATCAGCAAAGTTTGAGGCGTTATCACAGCAGAAGGGTGAGGCAAAGAAGTTTTAGAGTGGGTGACCTGGTTCTCCGCCTAATCCAAGATAGAAAGGGCTTGCATAAGTTATCCCCGCCTTGGGAAGGACCTTTTGTGGTCAGTAAGGTGTTGCTCAATGGTTCTTATTACTTGGTCGATGCACGTGACGGATACAAGAAGAAGCGAGGTCGCAAGCGCAAAAGGAAGGTTGACGACAAGTACGAAGAAACCAAGCGACCCTGGAACATTGAGCAGCTACGTCCTTTTTACACTTAGCAATTTCCACATTGTAATAAGTACTATATGATTATGAAATAAAAGTCTGTGGTTTGCTCATTCAGTTTTGGGATCATGCCATCTTTTGTCTTTTCTCGCAATCATATATCTGTTGTCATAAAAGTTACCAAAATAAGTTTTGCTCCGTGCTAAGGTCCAAACTTTTTTGACATTTGCCGTCTGCCGGCTAAAAACGCAAACAATCTTTGCACCGCCTAATATGCTTATCTGTCTGTTTGTATGTGGGTCGCCTAGTAGTATGTCGTTGGCACCAACATGCTGGCTTTGGTCTCTGAGTCTAAATTAGTTGGTATTGCACCTGGTTGGCTCAGCTAAAGTAACTAAGATGAGGTTCCGCCAACATATGAAAAAGCTAAACATGCAGGCGAGATACATATTAAGGCGGGCCACTTAAGTAAGCCTACCGCCAAGTGTAGCATAAAAGTTGGCCCATAAATATTTACAACCCAAAATAAAGTTTTATGCGTTAACAGATTAACGCAGTGTTTTGTGCTGCCTTTGCAGGAGGAAGTCTAAGGGATTGCCGCCTTCGTAGAGCTGGTGGAGAGATCCTGGGGGCTAACGCCGGCATTCTTGGGGCTGGCTCCGCCATCCTTGGGGCTGCGCTTGTCGGTTCCGGCTTCGCCTTCTTCGCCGCGGGAAGCTTCAGGATCTGCCAAGGAGGGATCAGCAACGGCAACATGCGGGTCCGGGTGTTCCTTGTAGAACTTGCGGATGTCAACCATGTTGGCAACCCGGGTCGCATAGCCGCGAACAGACCGCAGCACGTCCTGCATCACGATGGCTTGGCTGTTTTCGTCTTCGGTGGGGAAGTACTCGGTGACTTGATGAATATCAGCCTCCGGGTACCACGCCGCCGTCATCGCCAATGCCAACTTGGCACCGCCTCGTGCTGCTGAGCGTAGTGTGTTGTCGTGTTCAGCTGTCGCCTTCTCCAGCAACTCCGGCAGAGCATCGAAGATGACGGGATCGCCGTCTTCCCCAGGGTAGAACTTGGCGGCAAATGATTTGCCGGCGCCGACAATCTGGTTGACGATTTCGCCAATTTTCAAGATCCGAGCAAGGCGCGGCGTTGTGGCCAGGTCATCTCCCAAGCTAGCCGGCACTGCACAAACACAAAGTTACACACTGCAGCTTCAAGTATCAAGAAAGCAAGGTGACAAAATGAAGGACTGGAGGCATACCCAAGACATGGTCGTGGATGGCGTTGACCTCATCCAGATGGTTCTCAAGCGTTTCTTGGGCTAGCTGGACCGCCTTTGACAGTTGGTCCTGCTGCTCCTTGGCGTTCTTGTTCACCTGGTCAAGGTTGTTGCTCATGGCCTCAAGTTGTCCAGTCAACTTGCTAACTTCGGCAGCATGAGCCAACGCACGATCATCCAGCTCCTTGGCGTGATCCGCCTTCAGCTTGGTCACCAGCCCGGCAAGATCTGCAGCTTCGTTCATCAAAGCTTGCATGTCAGTGGAGTTCTTGAGAATATCTTGCGCAGTGTTTAATAATTCTACAAATAAAAAGAAAAGACGACTAAAATACTTGTCGGAAAAGGAAAAGAAGTCGGACGAAAAGAAGGCAAAGAAAGCTTTGTCACCTTCATCCTTCTTGCGAGCTTCTTCCAAACTCGCAATTTGGGCGTTCTTCAACTCCACGTCCTGCTGCAGTTCCTCGCATTCCTTCTTCTTCATCTCTTGAGCACGAAATAGCTCAAGATTGGAAGCAAGAACGGCCTGCATGCACGAAAGCAACATTATGGTTAGCGCTATTTAGTCAACGAGACCACTTTGCCGGCTAAATTTTTCAGCCGCCAAAGTGCTCGGGGGCTGGGACCATAGGCTATTTTACCTCAAGTTGTCCGTGCAGGGTGTCGTGGAGTTCGTCCATGTGTGCGTACCAGTTGCGGGTACCGTCACGCATGGTCTTCAGTGTTTGCCGGGGGTCTTGCAACCCTTTGCCAGGTTGGGAGCCAGGATGAGTGGACGATCCGCCTTGTTCGGCCGCCATCTGGTCATCCATCTCCTGCTTCATGGCGATAAATCGAGCGGCATCACTAGCCGAAGCTTCAGCCGTCTTGGAAAAAGTTATGCCGGCAACTGATTTCTTGCCCGCCATCTTCTCTGTAGCCGCCTCTGGGTACCGGCAGCTGTGTACGTTCCCTGGCACACAACCACGGGAACGCCAACTGTGGGCGTTGTCGGCGCAGCAGCTGGAGAAGAACGTGGTGGCTTGCCCCTGCCGGCAGCAATCTTCAAGTTGGAGCGGAGTTTGGGCATGGTAGGCTTGCCTCTGTAAGCAGAAACATGCAAGTTTGTCAGCACAAACATATTAAAATATCCAAGTCAGGGAAGCCAAAGTTTGCTAACCGCTTCAAGGGAACGTTCCCCACGGTCTCATCCTCTGCGTCGGCAGAGGTGGCCGCCTTCTTCCTCTTCTCCAAATCCTTGGTGGAGGAGCTCAGCTTGCGCTTCTTCGACTTGCTGGCACCTGTATCATACCAGTTTGGGGCCAGCTCGTCCTCTCCCAAGGTTTGTAGCTGAAAAGGAAGCAAGACAATATTAATTCAGTACCTAGTGGGCAAGGATGTTAGTGAAATAACAAAGTAGCTTTCACTTACCGCTGGGGCTGGGTTGTTATGAGTGAACATGGCGACGCCTTCAGCCGCCTTCACCGACAGAGGCTTGATAAGCTCTCTAAGCCGGTACTCCAAGGCATCCTGATCAAGGGTGCTGTTGCCGGCGTCGTCCGCCTTGTACTCGCACATCTTCAGTGGGCGATGGCGGAGAGGCATAATCTTCCTCGACACCCAGCAGATGACGGTGTCAACTCCGTCAAGTCGTGGAGCCAACATCGTCTTCGTCAAGAACTCGATCCGCCTAACGGCAACTCGAAGTTCTTCCGGCAAGCTGCTGAGCGGCACTTTTGCTGTCCAGCAAGCCTTGTGGGTTGGCGGACCGTTGACGAAGGCTGGCATCCCTTGCGTGCTGCCAGGTGTCGGGATGTCCTTGCAGTAAAAGAAAGTGCTGGTCCAGTGCTTCACCGACTCGATGTATGGTATTTTTGGGTACCAGTCGGGTTGGCGGCAGTTGAACGTAACACTACCGCAGGTTGCTAGGTGGCCGCCTGGTATGGTTTGCCGGCGGCACAGGAAGCAGTACTTAAACAGCTCTATGGACGCAGCTATGCCTAAGTACCCTTCGCACAAAGCCTGGAAGCCGGCTAGCACTAGAATACTGTTGGGCGCTATGTTGTGTGGCTGCAGCCCATAAAAACTAAGCACCGCCAAGAAGAAGGCGGAAAGCGGCAGAGACATACCGCGAAGGCTATGCGAAGCCAACATGACACGCTCGCCGTCTTGGGGGTCAGGCACCGCCTCGTCGCCTGGAACCCTCCAGGAGCATTCCGTCTTTGGCGGAATGTATCCGCCTTCCTCCAGTTCCTTCAGATATGCTGACGTCATAACTGACGGCAGCCAGTACCTGGAACCCAGGTCTCCAGCCTCTTCCTCTTCCTCGACGTCGTCATCCTCGTCGGCGGCAGATTCCGCCGCGGCCTCTGAGCTGGTAGCCGCGAGGGATGGGAGGGGAAAAGTTGGAGCGGCGGTCGCAGGCGTCGTCGGAGCTGGGGAAGAAGTAGAAACCCCGCCCGTGGCCACGGTGGCCGCGGGAGAGGTCATCGATGCACCTGCGGGCGCCGCCGCCGCTGGGATAGATCCAGATCCGGCGGGGGTCGTTGAAGCCGCAGCCAGTGCCGCCGTCGCCGCCGCATCCTGCTGAGTGCTCGCCATTTGGGGGAGGGCGCTGCTCGTGCTCGCCGGAGTTGAGTTCGAGGAGGAGTTGAGCTCGGGAAGGTGAGGAGGCCACGGTGGGTGTGCGAATGAGGAAGAAGTGCATCGATGTGCCCTTTGGGGTATTTATCCCCACGCGCCAAGATCCGTGCCTAAAATTAGGGGGACGCGAGATTTCCGCCACGTGCCCACGATTTGCACGTCGTGGCAACGGCGTCTGCGGCCTCGCTCCGATTTCTGTGCGTGGTGGAGAAACCATCATGACGCATGCCCAAGTCCAAACTGTCGTGGACTGCATGGCGTCATCCGTCAACATTTGACGAGCCTAGTCAATTGACAAGACTGGTGCCAGGAAGATTCCTGACAATGGTCAGGCCGTCTTTCCCATGATGGCGGCAAGTTGTCCGACTACTTTAGGCGGACCGCCGCTTACTTTCAACTATGGAATGCTTCAAGCTCTTCAGACGCTTACAAGACAAGGCGGACGTTGCCGACAAAGAAGACGGCGCCTGAAGAACTCGAACCCTCCCAGGGGCTAATGTTGGGGATATACCTACTAGGGGTATCACCAGCATGGATCAATCCGGCTAGTCCAGGGTGGCCCGCAGTGGTGGTGAAGGCTTTGCCTACCGGGCGGCCCAGATAGCTGACGACCAAGGAAGGCGGATGCCGGCAAGGAGGAGGCCCAAGACTGAAGCCCATGAAGCCACCAAGACCAAGACGGAAGGCGGCATACTTGCCGGCTAGGTTTAGGACTCCGTATACTTGCTGGATACGTATTCACCTTGTAACCCTAGGTCCAGCCGCCTATATAAGCTGGACCTCGGGACGCCTTTAGGGCACGATATTCATACACCAACTCATTGTAACCTGTTCACGGCGATATTGCCTTATAGTGATTATAGCAGCACGTAGGGCACCGCCACCGCCGTGGTGCCTGAAGCTGGGTAAACCGCCGTGTACAATCCCGACCTTGACGACGTCCACCTTCTTGCCCTACGTTCACCCTCGGCTAGCAGGACCCCGTCTCCTATCCAAGATGCCGATACGACGACAACTGGCGTATGGTTCATGGTGGTCCCTGTCCCCGCACACACGGTACTGGCAACACCGGTGCGTGCCTTCGTCCCCGACGTGTCCCGAGTCTGGCAAGCTCGGGTCGGCGCCTCGTCTTCATCGGCTTCGACAACGTCTTCGGCATCGACTCCCTCCTCTACGACTGCCTTGACTACGTCACCGAGTTCTTCTATGCGTACTTGGCTCTGGCAAAGCCGGAGTATGCCTTCGTCCCCGACGTGCGCCTTGTTCTGGCAAAACTATGGCTGCACCTCGTCCTCGACGGTTTGTACTGCGTCGTCTCCGGCATCGGCATCCTCGACGACTGCCTCGACGCGTCTCCATCCTCTTCGCGCGCACTATGCGCCCGCGGCTTCATGTGCGTCTACCTCGACACCGGCAACCCGACCACGACATTGACCACGGCCACCCATCGCACGGCTACCACGACCCAGGCTACACCGCCCAACGCTCTCGGTTCCTCGACATCGGCACAAAGGGCGATCACCTCGCTTGAGCACCTCATCAGCATCCTCTACAGTCCAAGCATGTGCGTCATCGACACCGTCCACGACGTTCCCGCTCCTACTGCGGGGGATGTCAGCCCACTAGATTCTACTTCGGTTTCTCTCCATTCTGACCGTCCGCGATGTTCCAGTTGTTCACGACGCTACCGCTACGACTACGGGGAGATGTTAGAGTATATGCGTGTACGGAAAGATATGGTAGACATATGATTTGTTTCTTGTCTTGTACTCCAAGTCGGTCCCTTGTACGCCTATATATACTCGCCTATGATGCTCAATAATACATCCATCATATTTCGCCAATCTCATAATTCTACACATATGTCTCAATTAATTAGCAGCGCTAGCTTCTCCTGTAATACACATGCGGACGACAGAGACACCAAGCAGGGGCGGCGCCACCAGGGGGGCGAGGTGGGGCGGCCGCCCCCCCTCACCACGGTCAATTTTTTTGACTATACATAGTCTGCAGTACGTATATGTGAACGGAGGGATAAAAGAAGAGAAAAACTGGCAGAACGGAGCACGACCGTGCGTGTCGACCATGAGTCCAGAACCTGCTCGCTCCCCTCGCTCCCTTTCCTCGATCCGCCCTGCTCCCTTTCCTCGATCCGCCGCCTCTGCCCTGGCCCCTTTCCTCGATCCGCAGCCGGCCGCCGTGGCGCTGCCCCCAGTCCCTCGCTCATCCCCGCTCGATTCCCCAATCCCTCGCTCGATTCCCCAATCCCCTCCCTCTCCCTACCAATCCCCAACCGCCCAGACTGGTTCGCCCTGAGGCCCGGACTCGCGCGAGCTGCGGTGCCGCGGGCGCCGGCGATGGACGGAGAGGTGGAGTGATACGTCTCCAACGTATCCATAATTTCTGCTGTTCCATGCTTATATTATACCATTTGCTACATGTTTTATATACACTTCGTATCACTTTTATGCATTTTCTGGGACTAACCTATTAACAAGATGCCACAGTGCCAGTTCCCTGTTTTCTACTGTTTTTGGTTTCAGAAAGTTACTTCTGGAAATATTCTCGGAATTGCACGAAACAAAAGGCCAAGTCCCTATTTTTCCAGCACGTACACGGAGTCCGAAGGAGAGACGAAGGAGAGCCACGAGGTGGCCAAACCACCTGGCGGCGCGGCAGAGGGCCCCACCACGCCTGCCTGTGGTTTGGGCCCATCGGGGGTCCGCCGACATCACCCCTTCGCCTATTTATTCCCGAGACGTGAAAACCCTAAAACACCGAGCCTTTCATCCAGAACATATTCGCTGCCGCCGCCGTCGTCAACCCTAACTCGGGGGGTTTCTGAAGCTCTTCCCGGCACCCTGCCGGAGAGGGGAATCATCACCGGAGGGCTCTACATCGCCATGCCCGCCTCCGGAGTGATGCGTGAGTAGTTCATCCTTGAACTATGGGTCCATAGCAGTAGCTAGATGGTTGTCTTCTCCACTTGTGCCATCATGTTTAGATCTTGTGAGCTGCCTATCATGATCAAGATCATCTTATTGTAATGCTACATGTTGTGTTTGCTGAGATCTGACTTATATTGATACCTATGTGGAGCTGAATATTATATTATCATGTCTATGTCATTTGTGATCTTGCATGCTCTCCGTTACTTGTTGAAGCCTTGGCCAAGTGAATACTTGTGACTCCAAGAGGGGGTATTTATGCATGATAGTTGGGTTCAACCTTTATTTAACCTGGGATAGTGACAGCAAGTTCTAAGGTTATAGATGTGTTGTTGCCACTAGGGGTAAAACAGCAATGCTTTATTCAAGGATGAATGTATTGTTTACATTACGCACATTACTTAATGCAATTGTCTGTTGCTTGCAACTTAATACTGGAAGGGGTACGGATGTTAACCGGAAAGTGGACTATTTAGGCATAGATGCATGCTGGATAGCGGTCTATGTACTTTGTCGTAATGCCCAAATGAATCTCATAGTAGATACCACAGCTCACACATGCATGTTATATGCACTTATCAATTGTCAATTGCCCAGCTGTAATTTGTTTACCCAGCATGTTAGTTATCTTATTGGAGAGACACCACTAGTGAACTGTGGACCCCGGTCCATTCTTTTACATCTGAAATACAATCTACTGCAATCATTGTTCTCTACTGTTTTATGCAAACAAACATCATTTTCCATACGATACGTTTAACCCTTTGTTTTCAGCAAGCCGGTGAGATTGACAACCTCACTGTTAAGTTGGGGCAAAGTAATTTGATTGTGTTGTGCAGGTTCCACGTTGGCACCGGAATCCCTGGTGTTGCGCCGCACTACACTCCTACACCAACACCTTCGAAGCAAACCTCGTTTTCCTACTGGTTCGATTAAACCTTGGTTTCATACTGAGGGAAAACTTGCTGCTGCACTCATCATACTTTCCTCTTGGGGTTCCCAACTGACGTGTGACGTACAAGCATTGTTTCTGGCACTGTTGCCGGGGAAATATTCCCTCGTCAACTCAGAGCTAGCATGGAGCCGGATTGGGAATCTCTTGCAGAAGAGGTGGAGGCATTTGAGTTTGAGAATGAAGAGGAAGCTGCAGCGGAGAAGGTCGAGACCCGATGCGCCGAGAAGCTCCTGTATAATAGCGCCAAGGGGAAGAGCGGGCAGGGCGAGCTATACGTCGGCGCCAGGCTCTGCTTCCTCGAAACCACGATCTGGTCAGTTCCCTTCCTAACCCTTTTTTTCGATTTTGCTACTTGTATTTCTGAATAAAATGCCGCAGCTATGGTTCTGGTACTGATTTGAGGGAAAGTGGCATAAACCTAGTAATCATCTTTTACGTTCTCGCAGTATGAATGTGCGGTGAGCTGGTGCTGTAGTAGTCTAGTAGAACCACGATCAGATGGCGAGAGCACTAAATAAATGGAGCCATGCAGATATATGTAGGATTCATAGACCAACTAATTTGTGCAAGTGGCTGATTTTGCTCCCCTCAAGCTTTCTCCAGTGCATGGAAGAACCATGAATGTTTTCATATCTTAAGATACTATTGAGAATTGAAAGGTAGCATGTCGCTGAAAGTTGCTGAAGTATCTATGCGTCGTCTATTGGATGGATTGTTAATTGATTTTGCTTGTAAAAAGTTGCCATACTTCTTCCTGCATTTGGTTTAGTGAAATCATTGGTATTCCAACACATCGAGATGGTTCTGAAGTAAGTGTTGTCAAAAAAAAAAATTGCCGGTGGCACACCTTTTACTGTTCGCCCCCCTCGTCTCAATTCCTGGCTCCGCCATTGACACCAAGTACTCCTCTCCCAACGAGAGCTCCTTAATTCGACCGAAACAGTTAACAGTCGTCCCGCGCTCAACTGTTGATGCATGTCGAATTGTCAATCTCATGCGGCTTAATGGATCTGGTGGAGCATCAACGTTGTGTCCGTCCAAGGACCTGGGCGTCACGTACGTTAATTGCCGCATCCATCCTGGTGTGAGATCACACAAGAAGGCATAACGTAAAAACGGTTTACGGTTACGGCATGTCTCGGGTTCTGCTAGAATAGATCTCGTACTACCCACACGATAAAACCGAAACTTGGTGGTTTTGACAAACGTATGCATTTAGAGAATATTTTTCTCACTTTTACTAAGTAATATTAGACACTAGTTTTTAATACTCAATGTTAGACAATATTTTTTAATTATAAACTATTCAAATTCTAAACTTAACCATAGTTTTTGATCCAAAAGTATGGATCGTCATAGAACTAGTATAGCAATTTAACATAACCAAAAGCATGAATCAACTGTCCCATGAATCAACGGTTGATTTTGGTAGCGGGAAATTATAATCAGCAAGCGACGGTACGAGGGTAGGGGGAAGGTCCATGGCAACACTTGGGTGGTGAGGGGAGGACGAAAGGCGCACCGGTGGCGTGATTGGCGGCGGCGGCGCGTGGGCGTGAAATGTCTCTCCCACCAAGAATGATAGTGGAAGCAGTAAACCTAAAAAATGGCCACTCGTGCCGGGAGCTCATTTTAACATCGAATAGTCACAGAAATCTACTTTTTTGGGTGAAAAATCATTAAAAAAATAGTACGTCCACAAAAAACAATTGATTATATGACATCCTTCAACATAAATAGCCCGTTGTTGACACATCATGCATGCTGCAATCCGAAGCCTGCCCCTTATCACCTAATCCTCAGGGATATGGGGGTTACCTCGCCGGCGACCCTTCACACTCCCCCTCGCCGCTGTCGGAAGTCCCACCAGGTGAAGTCCGGGCAACAATCACTAGTACAAAACATACAATTACACACGTTTACCATCATACACGATTTCTAGAACCATCGTTATGCATTGATGGGCGATGTGATGCTTAATCGCACACGGTTTACAACTCGTGTACGGTTTTGATGCTCGGTTTGAGAAAGGTGTGACCTTTACGTTGTGTTTGTAAAACGGGCTCTATCCGGTTGGCTGCTTCTATGAGAAATGAAACACCTTTATTTTAGAAAATAATAATTCGTTAATGCTGTTTCAGAATGGAAAATCTCGTATCCCTGAGAGTAGTAAAACAAAAAGAAAAACATGAGGGAGGCGGCGATTTGGCTCTAGGGTCTAGATACACCCATTATGTAAAAAAAAAAATAGTTTTTTTTTCAAAATGTCAAAAAATTCCAGAAAAAAATCCGGATGTACATTACAACATGATGTGCTAGCACAAAAAATGGCATGGTGAAAAAACATTTTTTGTGACCTATACAAAAAAGACAAAAAACTGACGCGTATAAAGACATATCGGTGCGTCCGGATTTGTCTTTTTGCATAGGTTGCAAAAAAAAAAAAATCTTCGCGTAACTTTTTTGTTAACATGAAATGTCTTGAACTATGTGCGAAATTTTTATTTTGAATTTTTTGACATTTTGAAAATTGTTTTTTGGGTAGCACCCACTACCCGTTGTGAATATCCGAAACATGAGGCCCTACATCACTGTTAATGGTTTGGGACCGCCACGTTGGATTCCACTTGTGGATGCATGCATGTGTGGCAGGCGATGATCCATCCATCCATCCATGGACGCGATCATGAGACAGGGTGGCAGCTATAGCTAGCTAGGGACGCGATCCATCTCCATCGAGTGCCGATCGATCCGACAGCGCGCGCGCAGCCGACATTCCTTTCTCGATGGATCGATCGGGAATCGGATGCCTTCTCTTCTTTCCATGCCTCTCCCCACTCCACAAGCCAAGAATATATTTCACCCCATAGCTAGGGGGTGTACGTGTACGCGCGTGCCTACTGTACGTTGTTGACAAAGCAAATGTTTTCCTTCTTTTTCATGTCATCCATGAGTTAACATGTAGCTACGCGTTCATCTGCTGCAATCACCCCCATCTTTTAGCCGATCGAATATATTCTGATGGCAACTTACATATATCTACTTGCATATATGCATAGCCGGGACACAATATGCATACATTTCCTTGATTCTCAGCATAAGAAATTTACCCCTGCCTGCCTACAAGTAGAAAAGGAGGACTTTTGATCGTGGCCATTTTTCGTAGGTATGTGGATCATCAAATGGGAATCGCAACCGATCGAGTTTCTCATGGTATATATGTTGAGAACGTTAATGGCGATAACTTATTACAGCAACTAATAGACCAAGAACGTAGTCCACCAAATTAGCACTCAATATGGTTCGTCGATTCCGTGTATAAGATCGACCTGCCATAGAGGGGTGGTAACATGTATCATTTCACTTAAGCAAAAAAATGAGATGGCAAGCTATTAATGAGAAGATAGATACTTGTGATAACAAGATATGTTACCATAACATAACGCCCCAAACACAAAGTGAGTTTACAATATAATAAATAGCTTTGGTAAATAAGTACCATGAACTCGAAACTTCAAAGGTCGCTCATTGATCGATCAAAACACATGAAATTTTTGGTTTTGCTATCTCCAGTAATCGATTTGTTCGATTTATGAAAGCATGAGAAAATCAAGATCTCACAACTATCAGGACCTCTTTGAGTCGCAAGATTCTAAAACTGAAGGAAACAAGAACATAGCATGCTTAACAGAACACAAAACTCAACATGCTGACGAAGACCATGTAACCCTACCCATAATTGGTAGACGGGGCATCCTTCTTCAGGAAGCAAAGCCAGATCGAGACAGCGGTCCAGATCAAAATCCCAGAGCAGGGCCCCTTAAGAAAAGCCTGGCTAAGTAGTTACCCTATCTTTCTCTCTCTAAAGACTCCTAGAAGATTATCATGACTTATAGTAGTAATGCACACTAATCTCCCCTCCTCTGCTAATTACATCGCACATGCTCTCTCTCTCTCTCTCTCTCCCCTCTCTCTCTCTCCCCTCTCTCACATGTTTCATAGCTCAATTCCGCATCCTGCTCATAGGTTCTTGATTTTTCTTTTCGTACAAGGCATCTTTGTTTCATCATTAGGCGATGGATGGAGTTGGCATTCCATGTGATGCATGCAAGCATCCAATTATATATGTGTGGCATGCATGGGGAGGAGTATGTAGCTTAGGGATGCGTGTGAGATTCTTGGAAGTAGGAACCAATCCAGCTTTGGGCCATCCATTTTCATTCCTTGCAACATGATGCGGATGACGCGTCGATATCACTAGCCCTTGTCAAATAGATTTGGCTGTCCCCTAATTAGTGTACTTATATAACTTTTAAAATATGCATTTGGAATGTTTGTGTGATTCCTTTTCCTTAGTATTGTAAAGCCCATATGACATTGAAAATTAAATTATTGTTAGGATGTCACCTAATTCTGTCCTTGTGTTGTTGATGATCTTACTGTAAGAGATATTCAAAACTCTGCCGTTGTACCAGGCCAAACAGAAAACGATCATATGTCTTTTGTTAGACCTTGATCAGTTTTATTTACATGTCTCTTATAGTTTTAATAAATATTTTACCATTCTGATGTCTTAATTTTCTGAAGAAACGCACCATCCAAAACTAAGTAAATTGTATAAACCAAACAGCACGGAAAAAGTTAAGGTGCACACATAGATGACGGTGTGCCCCAAGCAGTCCCCAAGAAAGCAACTACCAATATTCTAAGCTTCTATCCTTGAATTTCAAACTCACCCAATCTGAAGTGATGGCCCCAAGCTGATTGTGATTTGCAATACATTAACATAGCACCAAAAAACAAAAGGAACAAACAAACATTCCTCTCGCGATCGATGGAGCGAACAGCAAGCAAACAAAGAACAAGTGACCGACATTCCCCTTGGATTCGGTGTATACAGGCCCAATTTGCGCAGCGGAACAAATTCTAGAAAATGTAATCTGGGGACGTTAAACTAATGGCACGCTTAGGCGTCCCCCCCTCTCTCTGCCTAATCTTTAATTTACTATATATGTTTGCTGTCCAATAGGACCCAAATGATTTGTATATTGCTGGTCACAGCGCATTGCACACTGCCCCAGTACCTGATCTAATCTCGGCCATGGTTGCTAGGGAAGAGTTTGAGAATTATTTTGGTGGATTTGGACTGGGATCAATGTTTGGAGAACAAATATTTATACAAAGATTTATTGAGTAAATAATGGGGTGTCAGTTAAAGATACTATTTGTTGAGTGTGCAGTGGTTGCGAGGAAGATCTGCCTACTAAACAAGATTTCGTTAGTCTGCTATCAGCAGGTTGGCCGCCATGGCAGACTCACCAGCCAGTCCACTCTCAATTTGATCTCACATTCCGCAGGGTCCTCACACAGTCGTGATGGTGCTGGATCTCACTCTCTTCTTTTTGATAGCCAAACATAAAATCAAATGATACTGAGTTCGAGTGAACCTTATTATTTTTGTGCCAGCGAGTGTTTCCTTTATCGTTTCTGATGCAGTGTGGTAACAAATTTAGTGAGTGGTACATTCAGATTCTGGATCAATATGTTCTATTAGTTCACTCTCAATGCTCGTTTTACAATGCACAATGCAACTCTAGCAAAGGTAGTAGACATGTATGGGCAATGCTATATGTTTGTAGAGATTGATCTAGAGAGATAGGGAAAACAAACAGAGCTGGGCAAAGAAGATCAGAGAGAATTAATGTGCAACTAGTCGAAAAAAATAGAGCAAGTATGGCATGCTTGTCCATCACAAGGTACCGCTGCTGGTCCATCACGGCAAAACAAAACTTTGGGTGGGTTCCCGGTGGAGGGAAAACAAATCACAGTTGATCCCCACAAGGTACCGCTAATTGTGCCCAAGTGCTGGCCATGCACCTGTATGAGAGAGAGGGGTTCAAGTTAATCCATTCTACTAAATCAAATGGCATCATAGGTAATGATGGGGTTATTAGCATCTTGACCATGATCGATGTAGAGGAACTAATAATCCACATGCTGTGCAGAGCATCATGTCAAAGCATGCAGTGCCATGGGCTGTAGCTCATAGATTGGACTGTCGCGCGCACCATGATTAACTACACCTGACAAGAAATTAATTTTATTATCAATTACTAGTTAATCATGTGAGCACAGTGTATCTATGCGTACGTGTGACGTCACAGCGTGAATAGAATGTGTTCATGAAGTAGGGACGAAAATGACATTGTTTCATCCATTTCTTAGAACAAAACAAACATGAGAAACGGAAAATTAACAAGATGGGACTGGAAACAGAAAACTCTTGATGGAAATAGAAACAAAAATATAACAACATTTTGATGGAAAAAAAATACGGAAACTTGAGAAGGTATTAACAAATAATGAAATAACATGTGTTTTCTTATGCGTGTAACCCGACCTCCATGGTCCATTGACATGTGGTTGTAGCCCATCGACACATTAAGTCATACCATAATCCTAACCACTCTCGCCAGCAAATTAAACTCACAACCAGAAATGACGTTTTTATCGAGTGATAAAACTTATTCCGAGTGTATTTTGTTGGACACTCGGCAAAGCCTCGTCCCTAATTAAACTAAGTATCCTAGGAAGTTTTTTCTTAACTTTAGTGTAAACCTCATCCTACTTTTGAAGCATCAAATCAAGTTTTGTCATTACTGTTCCTTGTTTCGAGTTGATCTTGGAACTAGGACTTACTTGAATAATAATAACAAGAAATATGAATTAAAATCACCACTTTTGTGTCAAATATGCATTTAACATTTTCTAGAGTTTTTAATAAGAAACATACAATAATATACTATAAAACTAGTCGGACATTAAAAGGTTTTGGCATGGAGTTGTAATATGGGTATACAATATTGGGATAAATATGAAAACTAAATATAAAATTTAAAATGGTACATGCTTCACAAAACGGACCATCTCTGAGGAAGTTTCTTAACTTAGGGTGTAAATCTGCTACTCACTCCGATCCGTAAAATGTGTCGCTAGTGTAACTACCGATTTGATTTGTACACCGTAGGTTCAATTTCCACGTCACTTTTAGTGGATCGGAGGGAGTACTTTAAAGCACCAAACAAAGTTTTGTAATAATTTGATCTATTTTTTAGTTGTCTTGGAATTAGGACTTTTTAACATTCAGAATGCAGTATGTGAATTAAAATCAACACTTTTAAGTAAAGATATTAATTAATCATAATCTAGGTTATTTAATTGAAAATAATATCTAAACACTTGTAATGTGACTTTTACGTGGTATGGACTATGGTGATGTCGGTTTGCTATGCTCGATATGATGATGTATTTGAATGTTGAATATTGTTTTTCTCAACCATGTCTATTTATATATACATGTAAAATTTATGTGATATTAGCAGGATGCAAAGAGAAAAACACTGCTTCGCAATTTGCCAAGTGCCTTTACCTATTACATTCAGCAAAGTGGACATGTGGAACATCCTTGTGCATCCTGACACTATGTTTTGAAATGTGTAATTCACTTTACCGAGTGTAAAATAAAAACACTCGACAAAGGTAGGTCACTTTGCCGAGTGTAATGGGAAAGACACTCGGCAAAACCCTGTCTGTATTCTGAGTGTCTTTTAGAGGGAAATCGGCAAAGCCCTCCACGTGGCGGCGGTTGGTCCGCCCTGCGCTAGACTTAATCAATTATTTTACTTAGAAAACACTTGTATAACTCGGTAGCGCCATTTTCTCGTAATTCGTTAACTTTTTTACCGAGTGGCTACAATTTAACAAATCATCAGACAATAGACTGGGTGAAGACACCTTTACTGAGTGTCCAAACAAAAAACACTTGGAAAAGCCATCTGTCACGGCGAATGTATTTTTACCTTTGGCGACTGTCCGTGACATTCGACAAATATGCCAAGTCTGGTAGTGACAAATCGGCCATTTTTTTTTTTTTTGCACAGTTAGAGGAGTTTTTGTGTTCCATCAACCGCTCGCTTCGATATCTATACCCACCGCTACTCGCTGCGTATTTTTTTCAGGCACTATATATGTGCTTCGATGTTTGATTTTAGGTTTTTCGTATCCGTACGACCGTACCCTCTTTCACTAGAATATACAGATACAAATGTGACAGCAGCTTGTTCTGTGAGCCAGTAATTAATTCCCCACCCTTTTTCACCCCTAGTTATGTGGAAATGATTATTTCTCCAAATTTCTCTACCGTTCCTCCCTAGTGCTCTCACTCCAGACGAAAACGTGACATTTGACGACGCGTTCTCTTCAAAATATAAGTTTGCCAGTAGTTTTCTGCCGCGTTACATAATATTTCTGAAATTATTTCTGTTCAAAAACAGTATATGTGTGGGTTTTTGGACCCCTCTCACAAAGCTAGCTAGCTTGTCCTACCCTAGCCATCAGGCAATTCCGATTTGAACAAAATTGACATGTTTCTTGCAAGAAGCCAAGAACTCGTTTGTGTGGTACCGGTACGTATATCTCGATTGAGAGTAGGACGCATGCATATGCATGCAGTAGTAGTCGTCCCCATCTACGTACCTTGAAGCTATAGCTAGCTCTAGGCCGGTAGCGTAGCTGCACTGTTAATCTGGTCGGGGTCGGGTGGGCGCAACCCACTACATGCATATATACTCAAAGCCGTATAGTGCGGTAAGAACAGGGCTCATACGTATACGTAGCTTTGGAATAGGGTGCATGGTGTATATACATACTCCCTCCTTTCCATATTAAATGACTCACTTATATGTAGATACGGATGCATCTACACGCGTTTTAGCGTTAGATACATCCGTATCTACATGTAAGAGAGTCATCTAATATGGAACGGGCGGAGTACATATAAGCGGTGTAACCGCGTACGGCAACTAGGTATAGGAGTATTAGTTACATTCGGCGACAAGTATTGGTGTCATGCGATGCTAAATGATATGGACAAGTGACTTACATATTAATCGCCCGGAGACGATCGATGAGGGTGTAGTAGCTAGATAACCGTGTGGTGGTTCGCATGTGTGGTTAACTGGCTATGGGCGACGAGATATGATCGTGAGAGCATGTGTATGTGTGTCACTTGAGAGGTGGAAATGGAATATACGGGAAAGGATGGAGGTAAAGAAAAAGAAGCGATGGATGTGGGTAGAGCCATAGCTTAGGAAATATACTACTCCAGAGAAGAGTATAGTGGTGATGTGTAGAAGAGTAGTCCAAGTCTGTAGCAAGTTGGAGAGAGTGAGATCGCTGTCGTCGCCCTGTCCATATCGGAGAATATATTTGGCTCTTTGTTTTTTCCATTGGCGGCCCCGGCCAACGAACCCAGTCACAGTCCTGTGATTCTATCTATCTCCATGACCCCTCGCGATATAATACGCAAAGTATTTTGTACAAGAGAGAAACCAAGTTGTATACTGGTAGTAGATCTGTGTTTGTTTGCGATGCGAGGGAAACGAAATGAAATCGAATTCCATGGCGGCCAGTGGGAAACGGACGTACGCGCGCTAGTGGAGGTGGGTGGCCGGCACGCCGTGGAGACCACTGGAAAGCAGCTAGCTACTTGCCGCGCCACGCGGGTTTTGACCGACAACGGCAGTCCACCGTGCCGTGCGTCTCCTCTCCGGCCGGCATCGCTCTCGCCCTGTTGCCATCGCCGGAATTTCCTCGTCCCCCGATTTCTATATGGAGCCGCGTCCCGCTCCACCACCTAGCTATATATCCTTTCCTTCCCAGAAAAGACAGGATGCGCCCAAGAATTGTCGACCACGGTGACGCAGGCACGCTACGTACTACGCCGCCGAGACAGACTGAAAATACTGCGCACAATTACCGGCAAGCACGTTCATTGGGGATTCATGTCGACAGAGGCAGAGACGCGCGTGCTCAGCAGCTACAGCGACCTCTGGCTCACCGGCCGGCCGGCCGTGTATGCAGAACGCCGGCGCCGGCGGTCGGTCGGTCGCGTACAAATTGCGCACTGTGCGCGTGTATGCGAGTCATTGACGTCCTTTGACGTGGACGGGAGAGCCTATACGTACCAAATAGCTAGTACCTACTATACGTGCATGGCCACCCCGCATGTATGGTACTACGTTTCAACAAAACAGGACAAGGGCTTCCGGGTGTGAATTTGGGGATTTTTTTTTAAATAATATTTTTTAAAAACTTTATTCGGAAAATAGTACGCGATTTCAAAAAATTTGAGTTATAGCGCGCTGTCGGCACGGCCCGTGCCGAAAGAGTGAGCTTTTGGCGCTGCCCGTGCCGAAAGATCTGCTGATCTGCATGTTCCGTTGCTGTTTCGCGGAACTGTCACTTTCGGCACGGGCCGTGACGAAACAACTACAATTCATCCTATTTGTTAGCCTCTTGTCTCATACCTAGTAGTACATAGATAGAAGTCTCATACATAGTAGTACATAGATAAATATGTCTCATACATAGATAGAAATATGTCTCATAGATAGTAGTATCACTCATCTCGGTGAGGACGTGTCCGCGGCGTCGACCGCGGAAGGTGACAAGCGTTTAGGAGATCGGTGTTCACGCATGCCTCGGCCTTGCAACGGCTCCTCCTCCTGTGTCTGGGTCTCCTGCGTCGGGGGCGTCGACCGCGGAAGGTGACAAGCGTTTAGGAGATCGGTGTTCACGCATCCCTCGGCCTTGCAACGGCTCCTCCTCCTGTGAAGCTCAGTTTGTGGAGAGTTGTCACCCGCACCTGTACATGCAGATGTTACGTGAGTAGTCTGTCTTGGTGAACATGAAAAATAAATGCGAGTATTATAAACTACTTACCGAGGTGGTCGGGAATCTGAGTCATCGGCATAGCAGACGGGTTTCACACGGGATGTGGAGTTGGATGTATCCCGTAACCATGCGGCATACCATACCCGTAACCAGGCGGCATACCATACCCGTACGAAGGCGGCATACCATACACGTACGTAGGTGGCGGCTGCGACGTCGAACTACCAGGCTGGGTAGCATCTGGCTGCTCGTACAGAAGTGGCTGGGATGGACCGGACTGGGAAGGATCTGGCTGGTGCGACGAACTACCATGCTCGTATGTAGGTCGTGGGCGAGGACTTTGTACTACTGTATGACGTGGTCGGGGGTCATGTCGACCTGTAGAGTGACGGGAGGGTGTTACCTGTGCATCCTGAATAAGTGGAGACTGGCGCGCGGGGCGCGGGGGCACGGGAGACTGGCGCGCGGGGCGCGGGGCGCAACGTCTGCACCACCGGCACAAGTAAGAACAGAGTACACACGTCGTAGCTTATCCTCGAGACGCTTGAACCAAGGCACCTGTTGCGGCAGTGGGGCAAAGGCAGCAACGTCGGTCGTAATGTCTTGTATCAAGTCAGTCTGTTGTAGGATAACAAAATGTTAGGTTCGATTATTGAGACATGCATTTACCAATATTAGTGAAGTACATACCGCGTAGTATCTGCTTCCCCCTATAGGCTCAAGTGGGTACATGTCCGTAATAGAAGGAGGTGGCAACTGATCAGGCTGGGACGTGTGCACTAAGCGAAGTCGAGTGGACTGTCTGTACGTCCGCAGATATGCGTTGAAATCATCTAGCACAAATGACTCATTCCCGGGCCATACATTTTCCGTCGCGTTCGCCCATTCCGCTATGTACGGCTGAAGTACCTGTAGCCAAGATGTCAAAGGTCTATCTCCTTGTCGCGACAATCTGAAACATGTAGGCGTAGTTTAATTAGCAAAAGTACATTCCAAATTTCTTTGTGTAAACACAGTTGGTTAAAAACATACTTGTGGATGTGCGAAGGAAGGGCGGGAACTCTAGCGGGAGGGTCCGGCAACTGTCGCTTACCAAACTGTCTCATGACACGTTGTTGGGCCATCTCCTCCACCGTGACATCGAAAACAATGCGGGCTCGAGTGTACCAGTAGTTTTCATCCCTCCGGCACAAGCTAGAAATCCCGCCGGGGTATCTCGCCTGCACCCTGTCAGGGTGGTACGGCTCCCATATAACCTGATGGTCTTGCAATTGATCAAACTGCATCGTGAATGACTCGTAGCAGTTTTTAACCTGCTGGCCCGCGTACCGTCTCTGCAAATAGATAAACTAGTTAATGTACCGAAATAAGCATTTTCAAAATTAAATGATGTGCAAGGTTACCTCTCTGCGCGCCCACATACTACCAATAGTAGGCAAGTTGACTAGGTTTTCCTCAATGAGCCTGTACTCCCAGGGTGTAAGAGTGTCGACGTCCGGCCTACCGATAGGGAACCTCTCCCAGGACCACAAGTGCAACAGTAGTGGACAGCCAAGAATCGAAGCGGAAGCCTTATTCTTCGTGCACGCCGAACACATAGCTCGGTACGTGGCGGCTAAGACAGCAGACCCAAAACTCCGTTGCACTATGTCCTCAAGGTGATGTGCTTCCGCAATCTCTCGCGCCATATTGATGAAGCGCACACTAATAGTGTCTACGTGTGAGTCAATGAACATCACCTTGCCGAACAGCCACAGCAGGTATGCCTCCAGAGATCTAGTAATCTGTCCTTCAGTCAAGGCGGCATCCGGGTATCCTAGAACTCCAATCTGCATTGATCATACAAAACAATCTGAGTAAGTACAAGTTTGTTGATAGTAAAAAATAGAACTCATAATTCTAACAGTTTTACCTGAAACTCGCTCAACCATGAAACCCGAGGACCGTGTTAGGTGTTCGGCAAGGGCGGGTTGCCCGGATGTATCCCTGCGAAATGTGCCTGCATTTCGGCACACCAATTATCCGGAGCCTCTAAAGGACCCACGGCCGCGCCCGCCAGTGGGAGACCCAACAGATATGACACATCCTGAAGAGTCGGTGCCATCTCCCCGCACGGGAAGTGAAAAGTGTGGGTCTCGGGCCTCCACCGATCAACTAAACAGCAGAGCAGTGACCTGTTTGGGTTGATGCGTCGAGATGCATCAAGCTGCACATCAACATCTGGGTCCCCGAGCTGATCTGGTGGAATATGAAGCCACTCTCGCCGAGTCGCCTCAACTAGGCGCGCTATAGGTAAGAGACCAGACCAAGATAAACTGCACCAAAATTTTGTATCACAAATTATTCGTTATACATCATAACAAAACAATCAATTTGTTCTCTTATACGTACCGTATCATCCAGTTGTATGCTGGACCCCGCGTACGCAAGATATTCGGTATTTTACCATCCTCCCAAATCTTCGCACGATGTTTTGCATCGATCACCCCACTGAGCAACACATGAGCAGCCATCTGTACAAAATAAAACATAGTTCGGACACATACAAATTAAACCATACAAATTCACGTACAAATTCAAACATAGTTCGGACAACATCAAAATATTACGACCACCGAAAATAAATATGACGACCCCCTATAAAATAAAGACATCAAAATATACAATACATCTAACCGACAACATATATCTACACTAATCAAAACAAATATATCGACCACTTCCATTACCTAAATAAATTTATTCCAACATCAAGTACTACACAGCGGATATATCTAAATAATACGACCACCGGAAATAAATATGACGACCACCGGTAAAATAAATACTAATCAAAATATATAATACATCTAACCGACAACATATATCTACACTAATCTTCACACATCCACCGATAAACTATACTAACATTAAACCTAAAAAATGTAGAGATTAGGGTTTACCCTGGACGCGTGCGTAGCTCCCGCTGTCCGGCTTCAATCTTGCACCACCACCGCTGCATCACGCCTCTAGCTTCCCCAACACCGGCACACCATCACTATGCACCATTGTTGACCACCATTGCTCCCCCTCCACACCCCCCAAACGGCCTCCACAAAGTGTTATCCCATCAATAGATCGGGGATGCCCCAACCCTCTATTCTCTATTTCTTGAATCTGTGGGCTTTTAGGAATTTTGTGGGGCAAGAATCGGTGGTCTTTTTCGATGGAAAACGGAAGAACAGAGAGAGGCAGCAGCTTGAGCGAGAGAAGGAAGAAGAAGAAGGCCGAGCCGGACGAGTCGAGTTTAATTGCCAGGTTTCGGCACGGGCGCTCCCGAAAGGCCCCTTTCGGCGCGGGCGGTGCCAAAAGACGTGGGCCACGCCTGCCGCTGCGCCTGGCGACATGCAGATCGCCTCTTTCGGCGCCGGCCGTGCCGAAACTGGTTGTTTCGGCATGGGCCGTGACGACAGCGCCCTATAACTCAAAAACTTCCAAACAGCATGCTAGTGTCCGAATATAGTTTTAAAATAATATTATTAAAAAATCGAATTTGGGCGTTTAACTTTTTTTCTTCGAAATGGAGCATAGCCCCAGTCTCTGCACCATAATGATGCACACAGTTTTTTATTGCATAGTTTTAGAAAGTATTTACAGTATTAAAAACCAAAGGAAACATCTGAAGTGACTACAAGCCGGCCGCTGAAAAATAAAACAATAACCACCTATGAAGCATCGCAAATTCTTCGATCATGCTGTCACCCATCTCGGTTGAGAAATAGCCCGGACGACCGCCATCAACTGAGTGCAGCCGGACTCCGTCATACATCGCTGGTGTTGTGGCAAAAGGAAGGACCACATATTGATCTAGTAAGTAGCTTTGTGGACAATCTTGTTAAAAACCACATTGTTTCGGCAATTCCAAATAGCCCAAATAAAAACACTAACGCCAACGGAAATCCATACCGGGTCATGGGTGCAGATGCACCCACTGCTTAAAAAAGAATTTTAAAATGTCAAAAAAATAATTTTATGGATATTATTCAAGACATTTTATGTTAGCACGAAAAGTTTCACGAAACAAAGACATTTTTTGTGACCTGTGCAAAAAAAGTCAAATCCGGACGCGCCAAAATGACTTTGTACGAGACATTTTTTTTTTGTCTTTTTTGCACCAGTCACACAAAATGTCTTTTCTCCGCGAAACTTTTTTATGCTAACACAAAATGTCCTTATGTATATCCGATTTTTTTTGAAATTTTGAAAAAACATTAAAAATGTTTTACACAACCGTGTATCTGCACCCGTTACCCGAAACGCCGTGTCCAAACGCCAATGCATACACGACTTTGAGTTTTCTTATCTATTCCCAAGCTATTAACCAAACATATTAGCTATGCTTGTTGGTGGTGATATATTATAGGTGAAATGGAGCAATCTCAAAATCTTACGAACAAAGATACAAGATATAAACAAGTGTTCTACAGTTTCATCAACTTGACAGAAAACACATTTTTTGCAACCATTCCAATTCTCGTAATTAAATTATCCTTACTGAGAATCACTTTCCTGTTAACAAACCACAAAAAGATTCTGATTTTAAGTGAAACTTTTAGTTTCCATAAATACTTACGGAGAAAAGGTGTATACCCATTCATGTAATCAGCATACATGGACTTAACAGAAAATACCCCAGATGTGGTCAACCTCCATCTAAAAGTATCATCATTTGTTTCCCCAGATGATAGTTTCTGCACCAACTGTAACCATGCCGTCCATTTTGAGCCTAATAAAGACCGCCTAAACTCAAGGTTTACCGGTGGAGAATTAGATAAAACCTCCGCCACAAGAAAATTCTTGCTGCGGGTGATATTAAAAAGGCTTGGAAATTGCTCCGGTAACGGACTATCTCTCATCCACGTGTCTTACCAAAAGCGAGTTCCACGGCCATTACCAACAATGAACGAACCACGGGAAAAAAAATCTTGCTTAACCTCAAGTATTCCCCTCCAAAAAAGAAAATCGTATGGTTTAGGAGTTACTTGTGCTAACGTTTTACCACATAGGTATTTATTGTAGAGGAGCTCTGGCCAAACGCCTTCCTCATTTAATAGTTTGAAAAGCCATTTACTTAACAAGCATCTATTTTTTATTTCTAGTAGCTCAATGCCTAAACCACCTTGATATTTTGGACGGCAAACAATGTTTCACTTTGTTAATCTATATTTCCCCTTTTGTTGATCACTTTGCCAAAAAAATCTGCTGCGAAAGTAATCAAGTATTTTCTAACCCATAGGATAACATTTGGCGTTCAACATGTACGTGAATTTGCTGTGCAAGGAGGGTGTCATATCAGAAAGCATTGTCCAACGTGGAACAAGAGCTCAAGAGTGATGGAGCCGCAAATATTATGAACTCTACGGTCAACGAGCATCGTGAACTTTTGCCCTTGGAAAGTGAATTGTTCCATGAAGTGTGGGTCTTGCATACATAGAGCTCTTATAATCATGTGACGTCTAACAAGGAGTGGTTATTTTCTTTCCCTACAAGCCTAGTAATTTTGGAGTGATCGATCAAGTCGATGGCACGTCTCAGCGCATTATGGCCATTGTAGATATCAAGATCAAAACTCTAGAGGATGATGAACTTCTGGCTCGGTCAGCCAGGATTTGTGGGCGCAGTCCAACTTAAGTGGGCGGCGGCTGCTGCACGACTGTGCCCAGTTGGTACGCCAATTCATGAGGGGTTGGGGTGCCAATCTTGGGGCAGAGCTTAAACAGAGGAAATACTCTATCTTAGGAGAGATCCAGACGTTTGACAAAGCGTCAGACTATGTTGGTCTTACCGCTGAAGAGTGTGGCTTCAGCGGTACGCCCTTGAGAATTCCCTTATGGAGATCTACAAGGGTGAAGAGACCTTCCGGTGACAGTGTAGCCTCCAGAATTGGATCCAAAAGGGCAAGGCAAATACGGCTTACTTCCACACAATCACCAATGGGCGACGTCGGAAGTGCTCTATTCCTTCCCTTTCGGAGGAGGATGATCTCTTGGAGGCGCAAAGAGATATATCCACCCATATATACTCCTTTTATAAGGAGCTCATCACGGCGGGGCCCTGGACTGGGGTCACTCTATCGGAAGACCTATGGCCAGAGAGGGCTAGGTCTCCGATGATGAGAACACGGAGCTCACCCTCCCATTCCTGCCGAAAGAGGTAGCCCGGGCGGTTATGGAGATGAAGGCTAATTCGGCCCCTAGCCCGGATGGTCTTCCTGTCATTTTCTTCCAGAAATTCTAGGAGAATATTAAGACGGTACGGTGATCATGCCTATGTTTAACTTTGGTGTGATTACCTTGATCCCCAAGGTTGTGAGGGCCACGGACACCCGCCAATTTAGGCCAATTACGGTGCTCAACGTCATTCATAGGATCTTCTCAAAGGTGGTGCCACTCGGCTGGTTCCTGTGATGGAACGCCTTAAGCACCCTTACTAGTTCGCCTTCCTTAAGGGGCGGTATATCCATGACGGGATTCTAGCACTTCATGAGATCATTCATGAGGTTAAGTGCTTACGGCGTGGATCACACACCCATTGAGAATCCCAAGAGGAAGGTATGATGTAGCGTAGCAGGATTTTTTTCCCTTGAGAACAAAACCAATGTTATCGAACCAGTACGACTTGAGAGACTTCAACATGGTGTCAATCTATTCTGGCACTTGCAGACTGACGTGGACCTGCACACAACACAAACAAACTATTTTGCCCCAACGAAACAGGAAGGTTGTCAATCTTTCTGACTTACTGAATCAAAGATATTAAACGTATGGGGTGGAAAGTAACTGTAAATGCAAAAAGGAACAGTGAGCAAAAGATGTTTGGAAGCAATGGAAACGGTGTTGTAAACAATGTAAAAGAAATAACCGGGGTCCATAGTTCACTAGTGGTGTCTCTCCATAAAATAGTAAAATGTTGGGTAAACAAATTTCAGCTAGGCAATTGACTAATTGTAAGGGCATGGCAATGTATTATGACAAGCCATAGTTCTAGGCAATTGACAAATTGTGAGGGCATGACAGTGCTATTATAACAAGTTATAGTTCAATGTAGTATTTAATTGGGCATTACAATAAAATACATAGACCGCTATCCGGCTGCATTTATGTCGTCGTATTGAACAACAGATGTCTAGGGGTAGGCTTATGTTTGGGGCCGATGGACGCTAGAGGATTTGGGGAGGGATAGCGCACTGAAGAGCGCACACAGAAGAACAGATCAACATGGGGATTTACCCTGCATCGGGGCTCTCGTGAGAGATAAAGCCCCTACTGCAGCATCTAGCCTATTTGGTGTATTTTCCTCTCTGTATATGGGTTGGTACAAATGTTCCTTGAGCTGTGTATGATTTACCTCTAAGAGGTCTTCTCTAGCTAGAGGAAGAAGAAGAATACTCTCGTGAGCAATGGGGAGGAAATGAGCCCAAAGGGCCTCTCTGTGCCCGCGCGGAGCTGCCGTGAGCAATCCCCCTGGTGCTCCTTATAAAGGGAGCCCAGGGGACAAGAGGTGGCCCACAACACGTACAACATACTGTGCACTTTACACTGTACACGCACTATAGCCGAATTGACTACTGGGGTCTTGTTAGCCCTGTACATGCGTCATGGAGCTGTACTCTTGTCACCTCGCTGGTACTGTAACCATGCTGCCTGTGTGTCATCATCTTTGTCTTGTTTCTGCTTGGTCAACTGATAGCTGTACCAGGTACGAGCTGGGGGCGTCCCAGTACCTGATTGCGCTGGATGCCCGCGGGAGCGGGATATGCTGGCCTGGGGCAACTCGGTACCTCGGTCGCAGGAGTCGGCCTCACGCTACGCATGGAGAGCAGCCGAGGCGCCGGATATGTCGGAAGACCCGAGGTATAGGATACCTCGGTTGCTCCGAGGCGTGCAGAAGGCAGCGATCGGTCGAAGCAATGAACGGGAGGACGCCGCGGTCCAGCCGAGTCGAGGCCGTCTCGGTCGAAGGAGAGGAGCCCGTCCGAGATAAAGCCGTGTCGGCCCATCCGAGGCTGGCGCGAGTTTGGCCCACCGAAGCTGGGCACCTCGGCCCACTCTGAGGCTGGAGTGGAGCAGCGCTTGGTGGCCCGAGGCTGGAGCGGAGCAGCTCTCGATGACTCGGCCCGTCCGGGATATACGTTGACTCGGTCCGCCCGTGCGCGGCGGATAACTTCGGCCTGCTCCGAGGCCTGGATATGCCGGTAAAGGCCTATCTCGGCCCAGCATAGGATATGTCGGCCTGGGCAGCACCAATGTCGGCCCAGGCTGCTTTTTTCTGCCTTTCCCTTTATTTCTTTTTATCATTTTGCTGTCTCCTCTACTAACTCAATAAAACCATCAACTCTGTGGTACCCGGGGTTACATCCCCGACATTAGTCCCCGAGGCTGCGGGGGACTCGCAGAGTCGCGCACAGACTTCACGAAACAAGGTATCACAGAGTTGATGCCAACATAGACACCGTCGAAACCAACAACAGCCATTATTAGAAAAATAATTTCAAGCTGCCTGCATGGGCATCACCACATCCCGGTTATTTGCCATCCTGGGTATTATCTTGAAGATATGTTGGCAGCCTTAGCTGATCCAGCATATAGCCGTTATTGGCTGATCCAGCATTTTGCCACCATAGGCATTTGCCTTAAGCCGGTTTTCGCCGGAAAGATATGCTGGCAGCCTTAGCTGAACCAGCATATAGCCTTTATTGGCTGAACTGGCATTTTGCCATCATGGGCACTTGCCTTATGCCGGTTTTTACCGTAAAGATGTGCTGGCAGCCTTAGCTGAACCAACATATAGCTGTTATTAGTTGAACTGGCATTTTGCCATCATGGGCACTTGCCTTATGCCGGTTTTTACCGTAAAGATATGCTGACAGCCTTAGCTGAACCAACATATAGCTGTTATTAGCTGAACTGACATTTTGCCATCATGGGCACTTGCCTTATGCCGGTTTTAGATATCTCTCAACACATTATGCTTAGTGAGTCGGGATACTTTTCGACTCACTGAGCCGAGATAGCGATGCTATGATACTCTGGCAAACTGGGATAACTGAAGAACCATGATAATCGGTTAAGCTGGTAAAGACAGCAATTATGAGATATCTGATGATACGAGATAAATGCCGTGATATTCTGGCAAACCGAAATAAACGGTGATCTGAGATATGGGATGATGCCGTGATATTCTGGCAAACCGAGATAAACGGTGATTTGGGATAACCAATAATGCTATGATATTTTGGGTACTCTGATACAACCGATAAAACCATGATCTCGGGGATGAATATTTTCTCGGTAAAATCGATATCCCCTTACAATGTTAGTTCAAGCATATACATAATGAATATTTAACGGGAACAACAACTCTACTAACAGAGGAAACTAAATCTAGCAGCAAAACTATGCAACAGGACACAGACTCGAACTCAACCGAGTCCCCGAATCACTTTTCTTATCTAGGCGAAAAAACTAAACTGACTGGCTGCCCAGTCCCCGAGTCAAGATATCTCGTTCCCGGGGAAAAACAACTAAGCATGCTAGAGGATAGCAGTCCCCGAGCTGTTTTCAAGATTAACTAATTGCCTGTGGTACAAAACCACATATTGTAAATACTTACATTGCATTGTCGGTACAGACTGGATGGAGGCGTACAAGCGGGTCCAGGCTAGACATCAAACAGATGAGATGCTAGACACAGATAGCTTGAATACCACTGAGTCGGATGCGTTCGGTCCAGCAAACCAAATTAGCGCAGGCGACGGAAGAAACCTGCAGGGGTAGAACCGGGCATGTCTCACTCGGCCAACCAAACAGAGCCGAGATATCACCCTTTTACCTCGGCCAGAAACATACTTTTTGACGCCGGCCGACATACTCTTTATGCTGGCCCCACTCATTCTGACCGAGTCACTTTTTCTGATCCGACACTCCTGTGTCGGCCACTCTTTCTCTATTCCTCTCTTTTTCTTCTCTTTCCCTTTTTTCTCTGGACCCAGTCGGCCGACACAGGCCCTATGCCAGTTCCCTACTCACCACACCACTCCCTTTTTTCCCTTTTCTCTCTTTTTCTTTTCTTCTATTCTCTTTTTTCTTTTCTCCTCTTATCCCCTTATCCTCTTCTAGCAGAGACGGGGACGCGGGCAGCCGGCGCCGCGCTATCGGATGATGGCGACGCGGAAGGAGCGCGGGAAGGCGGCCAACCGGCAGGCGGAGGCGGCCGGCCGGCAGACGGAGCTGGAGGAGATCGCGACGGTGCCGGCGTGGCCTAGGCGGGAGCGGCCTGCCGAGACTGCCGAGGCGGGGCCGAGAAAGAGCTGGCCGGGGCTCGAGGAGTCCGGATGCGGGAAAGGGCCGGTCGAGGTCGGCCGAGGCGAGGCTCGAGGCGGGGCCGGCGCGGCCGAGGCGGGCACGGCCGAGACGGGGCCGAGATGCAACCAGCACGGGCGAGGCCAGCGAGGGCGCGGAGCCGGGCAGCCTTGCAGAGGCGAAGCCGGCGGGCGCGGGGAGTTCGAGGTGTAGACTCCGAGCGCAGATAGCCGGAATGAGGGGCCGGCCTGGGCGGCGGAGCCGGCCAGGGTGCGGACGGCGAGCGCGCGGCCGAGGCGGAACGGGACACGACCGGGCCAACTCGGGCGCGATGCGGCACAGGCGAGCTCGGGGCGGAGGTGCCGGGGCCGAGGCGAGGCGCGGGGGTGCTGGTCAACGCCAAGGTAGAGGATGCATCGGCCCATACCGACGCGCAGAAGACGTCGGCCCGCTGAGTTAACCGAATCTCGGCCCACCCAAGTTAACTCGGTTTGGCCTATCTTGGCCCAAAACCCCATATTCCAGCCGGGACATCAAATATGTCAGACTGGGCTGCATCTAACTCGGTTTGGGCTGTGTGTATCTCGGTTTTGGCTAAGCAAATGTCGGTTTTGGATATTCCTATGTCGGTTTTGGCTAAGTCAATCCGGATTTGACCAAGTCATCCCAGTTTTGACCAGCAGATGCCGGTTTGACCTCTTTTAACCCGGGGATGATGTCGGAGTCGAGTCCCCGAGTCAACCAAAAAAGGTCCCGTCCGAATTTAATCCAGCAAGCGCCACTATCAGCCCCACGGTGGGCGCCAACTGTCGTCGTATTGAACAACAGATGCCTAGGGATAGTCTTATGTTTGGGGCCGATGGACGCTAGAGGATTCGGGGTGGGATAGCGCACTGAAAAGCGCACACAGAAGAACAGATCAACATGGGGATTTACCCTGCTTCGGGCTCTCGTGAGAGATAAAACCCCTACTGCAGCATCTAGCCTATTTGGTGTATTTTCCTCTCGGTATATGGGTTGGTACAAATGCTCCTTGAGCTGTGTATGATTTGCCTCTAAGAGGTCTTCTCTAGCTAGAGGAAGAAGAAGAATGCTCTCGTGAGCAATGGGGAGGAAATGAGCCCAAAGGGCCTCTCTGTGCCCGCGCGGAGCTGCCGTGAGCAATCCCCCTGGTGCTCCTTATAAAGGGAGCCCAGGGGACAAGAGGTGGCCCACAACACGTACAACATACTGTGCACTTTACACTGTACACGCACTGTAGCCGAATTGACTACTGGGGTCTTGTCAGCCCTGTACATGCGTCATGGAGCTGTACTCTTGTCACCTCGCTGGTACTGTAACCATGCTGCCTGTGTGTCATCATCTTTGTCTTGTTTCTGCTTGGTCAACTGATAGCTGTACCAGGTACGAGCTGGGGGCGTCCCAGTACATGATTGCGCTGGATGCCGGGAGCGGGATATGCTGGCCTGGGGCAACTCGGTACCTCGGTCGCAGGAGTCAGCCTCACGCTGCGCATGGAGAGCAGCCGAGGCGCGGGATATGTCGGAAGACCCGAGGTATAGGATACCTCGGTTGCTCCGAGGCGTGCAGAAGGCAGCGATCGGTCGAAGCAATGACGGGAGGACGCCGCGGTCCAGCCGAGTCGAGGCCGTCTCGGTCGAAGGAGAGGAGCCCGTCCGAGATAAAGCCGTGTCGGCCCGCCCGAGGCTGGCGCGAGTTCGGCCCACCGAAGCTGGGCACCTCGGCCCACTCTGAGGCTGGAGTGGAGCAGCGCTTGGTGGCCCGAGGCTGGAGCGGAGCAGCTCTCGATGACCGTCCGGGATATACGTTGACTCGGTCTGCCCATGCGCGGCGGATAACTTCGGCCTGCTCCGAGGCCTGGATATGCCGGTAAAGGCCTATCTCGGCCCAGCATAGGATATGTCGGCCTGGGCAGCACCAATGTCGGCCCAGGCTGCTTTTTTCTGCCTTTCCCTTTATTTCTTTTTATCATTTTGCTGTCTTCTCTACTAACTCAATAAAACCATCAACTCTGGGGTACCCGGGGTTACATCCCCGACAATTTATGACTAATAATTCACCCTGAGATCGCTATCCAGCCTGTCACCCGAAAGTATTAAGTTGCAAGCAACAGATTATCGCAGTAAGTAAAGTACATAATGTAAGCAATGAATAAAACACGAAGTAATAAACACCGATTTTTTAACCCTAGTAGCAACAGCACATCATCGGTCTTAATCGTTTCTGTCAACTTGAGCCCAGACTCACAGGAGGCATAAAGCTAGTATCTAGCATAAATACTTCCTCTTAAAGATACAAGCAACTACTTGGCCACACGTTAAATATGTAAAACATCTTATAATTAGCAACCGAGGAAGTATGTAGCTAGCGAGTTTGTGCTTGCTCATCCTTAGGAGAGTACTTAGATTTTAGCTCGGTAGTTCTGCTAGCGGGTGTTGGCTTCCCCGGCTTGTCCGCGAGCTTGCTGGATTTCTTCAATTATTCTGAGTCTCCCCCTGGGAGAGCCCTTGACGGACTTGTCGGCTGCCTCTCCGGGCATGAACAGACAGATCATCTCTCTCGGACAGTGGAACAAATGATTGTGGGTTGGTAAGTGTGTGTGTTTGTTTGTTCCTCTCGATCGCGGTTCTGCGAAATCAGATCATCTCTTTCCAGCCTAATTCCATCTCTCTCTTTCTCTCTCTACCGCGCTAAGCAAGCACTTAATTATGATATATGACGTTTCATTAGCGCGCAGGACTACTAGTAATTAACTTCCTCTACTAAGCTTTGCGACTTTTTGGAGGCTAGCTATCTTGTGCCACACATGTTAATTAACGACGATTAGATGGATCGAGTTGTCCGTGTATGAACTGGACAGTGGTCAAAGTACTACTAGCGCATGTTACATGTATCTTTCGGGTGGAGTGGACATGGGATTTAAAGTGAGATATATACGCTTGGATTTCGACATATGGGTGGTCAGTGATTACGACCGTGGTCCGTCGTATAATACGATCGACTTGGTAGTTGGTACGGAACTACGGATCTACCTAATTTACCGACGCTGCTAGGTACCTTTCCAAATTCCCCGCAAAAAAAAAGGTACCTTTCCAAATTCCAAATAGGATTTTGATCACATTATATATGGAGGTACGTTCAACTAAGATCGAGCCGTCGAGAAGATGATAACACAGTACACCAGTTGAAAAAGGAGTTGAAAAGAAACAACGAGGTAGTACCACGTACCCGCGCGCGGTAGACGTAAGGTTTAAGACGCATGCATGCGCGCGTGCATGGTAGCTTCTGTGAGCATGCACATGTTTGGTGTAAATAAACAAGGCAATGCATATATACCTGAGAGCTCGGAGTACATGGATGGCCGAATAGGGAGTAGTAAGAAAACAAAGAGGTGAACCATCCATGGTGGCCGGCGGAGGCAGGTGACGCAAGAGTACATGAAGCTAGGAGGCGAATCTTACTGTTTTGTCAGTGCAAACCTGATCATACACCAACCAACCGGAAGCACAGGTACTATAGTTGGTCACAGTACCGGCCAGCCATCACGTACCACCATTGCTGCTAGCTAGGGTAGCTACCAGTACACACATAGACACAGTCTCTCTCTCTGTCACTCTGTGAGAGCTTGCTTCTCTCTCTAGGGCTCATACACAACAGGACTTCCACGCACCAGGTGCGTAAACAGGAGGCACGGGGAGAGAGAGAGAAGGCGTGTGTCTGTGTGAAGGGGATCAATCGATCGGTCCCAGGCTTCTCTTACAATATCTGTCAGCGACAAAACTGGTAGATACCAAACTCACTGTGCACTCATCTCCTCTCTCTCTCTCGAGAGAGAGAGAGAGAGAGCTCAGAGGTGTGCTGCTAGCTATGTGGTATAGTAGTGCGGTAGAAGTGAGTGAGTGAGTGAGCTGTCCACATGCGCTGTCGTGCCAAAGCACAGACAACGCACGCCTGTTGCATGCTCCACACCACTTCCCAGCGCGCGCATGCACCAGCTGCACGCCACCAATCCCGTAATAACCGGTCTAACGGCTTCTCCCGCGCGCTGCTCACTCGAACCATCTCTCTTCAACCGTACTCATCTAGCTACCCACCAGTGACGGTTACAATGGCAGTTCCCACCACATTCTTTGGTACTACGCCTTCATTCGCAGACTCAAGAAACATAGGGCCAGAGGGATTAATTAATTATCGAACTAACACTCAAAAATTTGGTCTTCAAAGGCGAGGTGATTATGTGGGGGTTAGCCGGAGCAAAAGCTTTGAGTAATGTAATGCCGCGAGAGTAGACATTTTATTTGGTCGCGGCCCAAGGCATGTAAAACTCTAAAAACTTCTCCTTAATCAATGAAAATGTTAGGGCTAGGGGAATGGGGGAGGGTAGATCTACCGGGATTGCTCGCCAGAGGGGACGAATCGTAAGGTGACGGGAGGGGAGAAATTATGGGATCTCACCTCAAATCCCCTCCTGAACCCTAGATATATGGATTTTTCCGACAGATTTACAGGCCACCTTAAAATGTTTTAAACACCGAGCCGTTATACGGGCTCTGTTCGGGCTAGAAAAAGTCTTGAAACCTTAAATGGACCGGACTTTTAAGGGTTTTACCCTTTTAAGGGATCTGCTAGAGTAGGGATGCTCTTACACATTTAATCGCATGTTGGATAATTCAGTTTCATGTTTTGTTCTGAAAGGTGGTAGTGGAGGAGGAGGGAGACGGAGTAAAGCTCCACATCTATCCATTAAGTGATTATAAGTGAAGCATCATGGTGAACTAGCTAGCAATCATACGGGTAACACCAACGTCCCTGAGGCTTAGTGTGAAGCTTGAGTGGGGGTGCTGTCGCACCTGCGTCTTGATGTACCACTTGGGCGCTATCCATATATAACATGGGATTACTTGTCATTTGGAATAACAAAATGGCAAAAAATGGCAGATGTGTAAGTACGTTGTTGTTCTCTAAAACATACTAGTACAATGTACAAAAGACAGTATAAAAAATAATCTCTCTCTCTTTCTTTTCATAGCAGCCGCCTCTTGGTGGCGCGCATGACTGGCCACCGTTGATCGGACGGCTGCAATCAACCGGCTGCAGCGACCTAGGACTAGGAGCACCCACGATCGAAGGGCCCGCAGACAGGTCGGGCCCGGGCCCGGCGTGGCAATCTGCCGACCGATGGATGAGCAGCGGATGGCGATGAATGAGTTGTCGTTTTCCCTCCAGGGAATTCTCGTCTCCACTGCTTCCGTGCATTTTTTGGACTCGTCCCCACCCAACGAAGCAAGAAAAAACAATAGTACACGAAAACAAAAGCAACAGAGATTGAGAGAGAAGAAAAGGGCAAGTGACACTGCACCGAGGAATTGTTCTTCTCGGGAGCCGGGAAAAACTTCTCTAGCTAGCTAGCACGGCCGCCTCGGGATTCCGACCGGCCACTAACATTTCTTTCTGCTCATCTACTCCGTAGATCGATCGAGTGTTGTACTAGCGCTGTCTGTGCGAGGTGAGTGATGCTTTACTATTTGGAGTGCTAGCTGTGGTCCTGCATGTATGGATTGTAGATCTCGTAGGACAATTATGTGCATGTAATGTAAGATTGAATTGACAGCGTTCTAATCACGACTACCACATCGTCGATCTGTGCCGCATAAACAGTACTGCTGCTAGTAGCAAGCAGTCCTTCCGTCAATATGTACTACAGTATCAACAATCGAATAATGCAATTGAAAAATGATCCTGTAACTCAATGTTGTACTATGTCTGAAATGCTTGTTTCTTCGAAAACACGAAATCATTTCGAGTAAATCCAAAAATGTGTGATCTATGAAGCTTGTATTTTTGGAGCGTGAAGGGCCCTAGCTAGCTAGAAACATGTCATTAGCAGTGGGAAAACTCGATCTCCACCAGCGCGGACAAAGACAAGCTGGGTTTAACGACATGGAGCAGCTCAAAACGGCGCGTGTAGCACCCTGGAGACATGATGAGACAAGTGTTCATTCACTCTCTCCATCATATATAGTCTCCCTGAAATTTATATTTCATTTTTTGACAGGCTTCAGAATAAGCAACAGGTATTTTAACCATTTTTATTGTCAAATATCAAAGCATTCTCGAATTTCCAAATGCTCCAATACAGAAATAGGGCATTTAAAGGAGAATGCTTCTTTTGCAACTTCAAACCTGGCTATAAATTCAACATCCGAACCTAGTATTATGTCGAAGAAACTAAATAGATAGGGCCAAATGTTTTTGGTTGCCACGGGGTTAAAAAGTAGGTGAATAATAGTTTCATGCTTACTGTAGAACACACATATTTCTAGTTTGCTAATATACCTTTAATTTTTTTATCTATAGTCATACTGTAAATTAGATGGATTCTATATTTGCACCATGCCTCTAAAGCTAATGAAAAAGAGAGCTAGTAGATTATTTGCCATTATTCGTGTATATATTTCGAAATGAGGGAATCGCAGTCACCAGTAAGGATAATGTGTTGAAAAAATTCCCCAAGGCCATACCATCTCTCAACATCATAGGACAATTTTTTCTAAAAGAACGCATCATATCTGTGCCATTCCTAACTTGGGAGATGGTAGATTGATGTTCACTGAAAATACATTAAATATCCCATAATTGCATAGATAGAGGAGAGGATCAAAACAAGGTGTCTTCCAGTTCTAATAATCATGCGTATTCCCAACTATCCAATGATAACCGAATTTAACAGCTTTAAACCCAGTTTTCGAATGTGGGGACTTTTTTTATTGTATTTAGAATGTACCAGTGCTTTTCAAAGGTTCCCTTCACCATCGATATATCTCTTAAAAAAATGTAAAACGCTTTTCTTTTATATTGATATCATAGGAGCAACATGATAGGCCTATGCAAAGAGAAAGAAAAAAAAGGACCCTGCAAAGCCTGGTTGAGAGATAAACTAAGCGATAGTTTTCACAAAATGTGTGGTACGTTCCATGATCAACTCTCTGCCCTCTTCATTAATTTCAGGAATAGCGTCGACGAGATCGAAGAGGTCTTATTTAACCCCCTTGCATTCCGCTCCTTCCAAATATTCCTTACAACGTGGGTAATGGCCAAAGATAGGCCATTGGGATGCGTCGTCGAGGAGTTACAGATGGCATGCCAGTATCACCATATAGTAGCACGACCATAGCCTAGATCTTGAACTATCGACGGGTAGTATAGACATGCTGACGCAGGGGACCATATGCACGTTGGAGTAGCGACATTCGAAAAGGATGTGCCTGGCGATCACAGTCAGGAAGGCATTTGCATAGCTAGCATACCGACTGGTCAGGCTAACCACGAATGGAAAGCCCGTCGGAGTCCACAAAGGGTTTGGACCGCTAGCCCATACAACAATCAACATTTTGGAGGCACCCAGTCCTTCCAAACAATCTGCTCAAATGTGCAAGGAATGAATCCTATGAATTGAACATTGTCTGTTGAAGCCGCCGAATATGAGCCATTGGTTGAGAATGGCCAGGAGATCGAGTCATCCACCCTAGGAGTAGGGTGAAAGTCTTGAAGAAAACCCATAGATGGACGAATTGCGCTATGCGCTTAGCCGAGAATACCCCCTTGTTAAGATTCTTGATCCACTTTTGTTTCATGAGAGCTCGGGAGACAGATTTCATCTTGCATTTGGACGCCTCAAACAAATCCGGGGCTAGGACTTTAGGTTGGGCGCCACGAAGCCACAACAATGACAAAAAAGGAGGCTATCTTTTTTGTTTTCAACCGTCAAGCATTGAATAATTAGCAGTAAATATCGTCATTCGGAGTTTCTATACCGAGCCACGACTTGTTTGGATCCACCCACTCCATTCATAGCCAGAGCAAGTGCAGCGCACGAGGCTACTTGTCTAAGTCAAGGAGCCATGGGCGCCAAGCGCTTTGGGTATACAAACGTTCAACTAGTTGACCTAAAAAAATCTCCGTTGATGATGTTGTTGTTGGCCCAAAGCATTCTTCTAATAGGTTCGTCAAACGTGTGAAGGGTGCATGCCTGTTTTGACCTTAATGGCAGTGAGAAGGAAGATGGACATGTCAGTGAAGACTGTTGAAAGTGCATGGAGCCCCATGTGTGGTTTTGGTAATTAATGACAATCCTTATGGACTAATGGTTTCATTGAGTTATATTTGAAGGGCTTTTACATAGGTAGTGATATGAATTCCATGCATCCGTTGGATTCAAGGTTAGATAAAATGAAGATAAAGATATAGTTTGAATATTGGGATCAAGATCATCGATGTAAAGAGATGAATATGATATGATCAATGAGAAGAAATGATAATGGAGTTCTTGTGGGGAACTCAAAGAATGACATGCTCTAGCTTATGTCTTAATCCATGAGGGGTCAAGATTTTGAGAGTTTGCTTTCAAGAGAACAATGCATGTGTTTGCATAAGTTCATTCGTGATAGTAAGGTATATGATGATCATTTCGGCAGCATCGAGGGAGGCACATATATCCATGACGATAATGCTTCTGATATCGGTGGAGAGAAGGTTCCGATCATAATGATAATGGCGTAAAACACATGGCAGTTGCTGAAAATTTTATAGCTTGAGGAGTTTGATTTTATTATAATTTCGTAACCACTAAGATATTTCTTTTATTTTGTTGTGTACTAAATTATGCATCGACACCATGTTTTATTACGATTTGACTCTTCGTAATTTTCTTGATTCATTTCTAGCTCATTTTCTGCTAATAAACTGTCACACATATGAGAGTTTTGTTTATTTGGGGCCAATATCAAAATCAAGGGTATTGCAGACAACATACAACTCAATAGAGCTTTTCCCTACCCATGTACACTACACATACAATACCCACCCCCACTACGCACAAACTAATACAGTACAGCTACCATATAATGATGTGAGTGCATGTACTGTACATGTTTTTGAAAAAAAATCAACAGGGCAACCATCTTCTAATCTTTGATTGTGAAACCTAACCATTTTCTGGCATGCGGACGCGGCGCGTGCGGGGTCGCTCGCTGCGCTGCTATATAAGGCGAGGTAGTCTGCGTGCGACCGCCTCTTCTAGTCTCTATAGCTACTAGTTTTTGAGTGCGTCGCGTTGTCGTGCTGTGTGGAACTGCAAGAGAAGAGTAGTAGTATCACCATCAGCTCGCAATAATACCTGCACGCCCGCTTTGTTGTGTAGCTCTTGTCAGCGAACCTCCCAGCTGAAAACCCCCCACCCACCCCTCTCTCCTCTCTTCCTCCCCATCCCATCCCGTTCCATTTCCACCTCGATCTCTCTCGCTAGCTTGACCAGCTGGTGCCGTACGTGTTGATCTCTTAACACGGGGTTTAGGCGATTAACTGATGGCCGGCGCGGGTGGTGGGGCTGCGGCGGGGGCGGGGGTCGGGGCGGGGAGGAGTAGCACGTCGTCGGCAGGAGGAGGCAGCGGCGGCGTGGCTGACCCGCGTGCGGAGGCGCTGCGTTGCCCGCGCTGCGACTCGGCCAACACCAAGTTCTGCTACTACAACAATTACTCGCTGTCGCAGCCGCGGCACTTCTGCAAGGCGTGCAAGCGCTACTGGACGCGCGGCGGCACGCTCCGCAACGTCCCCGTAGGCGGAGGTTGCCGCAAGAACAAGCGTTCCAGGAGCGGTAACGGAGGTGGCAGGCCGGGAGGCTCCTGCGCTGTCGCCGCCGGCGGCGCTTCCTCCAACGCGGCTGGCGGCGGCCTCACGTCATCGACCGCGTCGATGTCGATGTCGCTCCAGCAGCCGGGGTCCCTGTCCTCGGCTCTTGGCCTCCACGGCCAAGGGAGCAGCTCGTTGGCCTCGCTGTTGCTCGGGAGCGGCGGCTCGGCCGGCGACCATCTCGGCCTCTTCCACGCCATGCAGTCTGTGGTCTCGGACGCCACCGCCTACGAGATGCAGCAGCACCACCAGACGCAGGTGGATCAACTGCTGGGGCTCGGCTACGGCGGTAACGGGTCGCAGATCCAGATGAAGCCCTGGCAGCAGCACCTTCAAGACGGCGCTGGCAGTCTCTTCGACGGCTTCTACGCGCCGCTGCTGTCTGGCTCCATCGTGCCGGGGCTGGAGGAGCTGCACGTGAAGGCCGAGGCTACTGCCGGCGAGCAGAACCACCACCAGCAGAAGAAGGCCAACGACGGGGATCAGAGCTGGGATCAACATACCACGTCGTCGTCTAACGTTGAGGCCAACATAATGGCGTCCAACGCGCTCATGGCCGCCGCCGCCTCCATGAACCCGGCGGTCAGCAACGCTTCCACGGCACCGGCGTCCTCTTCTCTCATGTACTGGGGAAACGGGGGCATCGGTGGCTCACCCGCGGCGTGGCCGGACATCGCCAACTGTGGATCCTCCATTGCCACCTTCTTCTAGCGGCCGGTCGTCCAGTCTGGATGGATGGCTAGCTCGCTCCTTGGTGTTAACTTCTTGATTTTTCTCCTTCATTTTTACGGTTAATTTTTCCTTGACTAAAATAACATGTAATTTGTGGGGGGAAAGCTGAGATGAGAGAATACTCTGGGTAGCTAGAGAGTTGATCTCGAGGCCAGAAAGTTAGATCCAAATTCTTTCGCCAAGAGATGGATCCTGTCCATGTTCTTCCGTCTCTCCTTTGAAGGATGATCAAGAGGACGATGGGCATGCATGGATCTACGAGAAGAGGCTGGGGGAGGCAAGCAATCAAGTGTAAGTGCGGAGCACTCCTAGCTATACTACTTGATTTGCTTCTTCTCCTTCCTTGGGTGTTTTGTATATAAGGCATATGGTGTAGGTGTGGGGATATATGAGAGCTAGCATGCAACAGCAATGGTGGTGCAAGTAATGAGCCTCTCTCTACCTTTCTCTCTCATCTTTGGCACTTATATTAGTGTGTTCAATTGGTTACTCTACCTTGCAATTGCCATCTCTTTAGATGTATAAGTTAATAATAGTACTCCTACGGTCCTTGAAGCTTAGTTTGAGAACTGTTTTTGAGTTCTCAAGCATTGGTAACCTTTAAGGGTTTCTTCCTCCTTGCTCTCTAGTATCTCTCTTCTAGAGTGGATTTCTTTATTTTTCTTGGGGTTTTCTTTTGTTCAAACTCTGTTGTACCAATGATGACATTGTGAGTTATGAGAATTTAAACTACCACTGTTGTCCTGATGATGCTTCATATATTGTCCCTATGGGTGTGTAATTAAGAATACTATATGCATTCGAGCTACTATATAGTTGCTTCACTTTTAGTGCATGGATGGATGTCTCACTTTTGGTCATGTGCAGCAGCTTTAGCTTGCGAGCTAGCTTTAATTTGGGTTCTCTTCTGGATGTGCGAGCGCATGATCAGATCTTTGAATTCTGTGCATTTTAGGAGGGTTGTCTTTTTTGTGAAGGATCGATCATAGGATTCCCGCATGCAGTGGCACTCATGCAAGTTAGTGCTATCAAGTTTCTGTGATCAGAATCTTGTATGCCCTCCTGCAGATAGATGGCGAGAGTAAAAATACGGCCGTTTACATATGCTTGTTCGTTCTCGCATGTCTCGTAGCAATTTGGAGCTGTATTTTGATGCTAGCCATGTTCACCCTACTGCTACTTGAGTACCATGAAAAAGGAAAGAGAGATAAATGGGGAAGAAAGAGAGAAAACGCTGTGCTAGAAGGCACTTGAAAATGAGAAGATTTGTTTGTAGAGTTACACATTTCTATGAGCATGCATGTATATAAAAGATGTTTTGATTTGGATTTTCATTTTGACAAAAAGATGCTTGCATGTCAGTTTCATATATAGTAAATTGTGTTCATGGTGTCTCTTCTATGTGCTTTACTTAGTACATGGATACAAAACTTGTCCACTATGGTTTTTTCTTTTCTTAAACTATATAAAAATACCAATCTAGCTATGTTGTTGGCATATTATTCCGCCCTTCTGAAAAAATGTATACATAGAGTAAACAACATTGAATCAGCTGGGCGAACCTCTTCTCAAGGACTTCACATTCTTAAGTTGTTGAAAATGATTCCAAATATATTTTTTCTGTTTCTTAATTCACCAAATTTTGAAGGGTGGGTTTGAGATTTTCAAAGTCCATAACATGCATTAATTTTGAAGTATCTCTAAAGTTATATTTTAAATGCTTTTCCAAATGTTTGACGAGCACAAAGTGGTGGATACAAAATTTTGTAGCAAGTTTATTCATTCAGCTAGGGAGCCATATATCTACTATATACTATCTTTCCATCCTTATGTACCCATAGCAAGTTAAGTAAAACTTGTGCTAGCTCAAAACAAGCATTTTCACATTACAGTTCTCCAAATTTTGTTCTCCTCCATGTTCTGTTTTTGAATTACGCAAGTCTATATAGCCGTTTCTCTTGTGACAATATGTGAGTTGTTTGCTCCATTTTCTTCAAGAAAAAATGTACAACTTGCATGCTTGCTGTTCCTAGATTACGGCTCATTGAATTGTTAAACAATTAAAGTCTTATAATGTCACAACAGCAACACTTTATATTCAGCAGTTCATTGAATATGCATGGTACTAGTCGATCCTGAAATCAACAAGCGGGTTAAGTCATTGTACAACGCTTTTTTTGCATATCATGTTCAGACCTAGTTTCATCATTTCTTTTAGCAATATCAGCTTTGTCAGTTTCTGCCACTTCGATCTCTGTTGGCTTTGTTAGATTGCATGCGGAGGCACGTACGTAATTAATGCATGCATGCTGAATTTAATGCAGGCATTTCAGTTTTTCCTTATTTGACAGGGCCGGCGTCGTATATACACTCTCATACTAAACGGATATATTGATTGATAAACAAAGCTACGGATACCTGGATTAATAAGATCAGGTGCATCCTTATGCATAGCGCATGATCGAACTTTAACCCAGCTCTGCAAACCCAGAGTCGTACGTACTCTGTGTGCTTTTAAAACGCACCATTTCTTGTAGTACTGCAAAGACATAAGTAACCAATACACCCCTTCAATTATAATTAAATGGCTTTCTGCTACCGACTGCAAGGCCAAAACGCTTTTAGATGATTATGCTTCTCCCTTCCATCGTGTACAATGCGTAGTTAACTTCGTATATATGAGCAGAAATTTCTCTCAAACATGTAGAAAAGGTATTCCATCAGCTATTTAATTGACGCGTAGCATATAGCAGTGCATAACCTGAAGAAAAGAAGGTGACATGAGAGCATCTCCACTAGAGCTCCCAATAGAGTCGTCCGGCAACGTTGACGGTCAAGTGCTATTGGAAACGTCGGCACAAGCTGTTGCCCTATTGCGAGCGGCTCCCCACACCGGTCACTCCCAAGTTCCAATAGACGCTTCCAATAGATTTTTCGATCAAATTTAAATACGACACGACGGTCAAATTCGAACAGCGACGGTCAAGTTCAAACACCCAAAAGCATCACCAGGTCCAGCGATCACATTACAAAACATCGAATATGCATGGAAATCAAATGGTCGACGCGTCCTCATGTGTCTCCATGTCGTCCCAAGCCGGGCACGGCGTTGTATCCGGCTCCGGCGGCGCCGTGCTCGACAGGGTGTCGTGCCTATCGGCGTTGGTTCCGCCCCCTCTTCATAGCCAGCGAATCGAAGAATGTCTGGTTGAGGTCGGCGAGTCGGAGCCATGGTTGCTCTCACCAAACCCGGGCGAGATTTGTGTCCCTAAACATGGAGTTGCACCACCGCGCGCCATCAAATTAGGCTGGGTTGCGACGCGTGCCCCGACGCGTTGGTGCTCCCTTGACTTGCGCCCTCACCATCGCTGAGCTCAAGCGACGCGGCGAGGAGATCGATTTGCGCCTATCTGACCGCTGCACTAGCGCGCCGCCCTTTCCTGTCATCGGTGAGCAGCGATCGACGATGCAACTCCTGCTCCCACGCTTCATTCGAGATATTCGCCAGCCGCGCGCAAGATTTGCAAGGAACGAGACCGCCGCCGCCGCCACGTGCAGTTCCACGACCACGACCAGCGACACAACCATGATGTGGGCGGGGGAGGCAGCAGGCGGGAGAATGGAAATGGATGGGGGAAGGCGAAAGTGAAATAGACCGGTGTTGTGTCACTGGCGGACCAGCCCCGACCGTCAATATCCGACGTGGCGCGCGTTGCCTCGGTTGCCGGCACTTCCGCGTGCCTCCCTAGGAATACACTAGTACAAACTTGACTAAGCTAGACGAAACCAGAGACGGTTGGATTGAAAATAAAAACCGCCGTCTGGGAAGAGCTACCTCAAACGACCGTTATTTTGTGTTCGTCTCTAATTTAAGCTGCGACGGTTTTTAGTTACAACCGTCTCTAATCACATACACATCCGAGACAGCCAGGAAAAGTACCCGGCGCAGAAATATCGCAACGGCCATGAAAACTACGCGTCGCTCGGTATAAAACTTTTGAGACGGCCAATAAAATTAACCGGCACTAACTTAAATATGCAAAAGTAAAATACGTACAGATAGAGAGTAGCAATTAAACATATAGCTAACACAAATTCACAGGCACAACACACATATAGACATAGAGCATATATAAGCGCGGCGCCGCGCGCGCTTGCTGAAGATCACCAGTTGTCATGAAAATGGCGGTGAACGACGTACGACCGGCCCCCAGCCAGTTCCAGCACCCAAGCCACCAGCGCCGTCATCGTCCTTCTTCCAGCCAGAGCCAGCACCGTCGCCGTCGTCCTTCTTCCAGCCTGCAGCACCACCCGAGCCACCTGCACCAGCGGCGTCGTCGTCCTTCGTGCAGCCCGAGCCACCAGCGTCGTCGTCGTCGTTGTTCCTGGCGCCCCACCTAGAGCGCTTGGCGCCGCTCGAGCTCCCTTTCTCTAAGCAACTGGGACAGTACGTTGCTCTAGGGGGCTGTGGTGCTGGTGGCGGTGGTGCAATTGGGACGAGGTGCGCTCGGCCCCTCTCGATGAAGTGGGCGACATAGCCATCCACAACTGCATATTTCAGGTTCACTTCATCAAGTGGGGACTCCTCCCAGAAGTCGTGTCGTGTCTCTGGGAAGTCGGCCTTCATGCGCAAGTAGAAATTGGAGATTAGTGCGTTTGCCAGGGCGGCCATGCCATTGCCTTTCCTCTCGGCTCCGTTCACCCGGAAATGCCTTTGATTATCCATGTGGAAATCAAGTGGGATAAAGAAGCCCGGCCAGGTTGTGTGCATGACCTGAAAGTCACCCCTTATGTCGACTGAAGCGAATGAAATTCCCTTCAAACGAAGAAATCAGACAACGCCTAAGGGCATTCATCCACGAGGCCACAACTGTAGTTTCATATATAGGAAGAAATTGAATACTAAGTAATTAACAACAGATCTTCATAAGCTATTTATGAAACAAAGACCCAACGAGAACTACAAATTCAACTTTAAAAATATAAACAAAATAATTATCTACTGTATAATATTTAAATCTGGTGAATCTACTGGAATCTATAACATATACTCCTCTTTTCTACTCTGATTGATCAAACCAAATTAATCTAGTCTAATCCAAAACAGTGGTATAAAAATATAATGCATGCCCTAAAAAATTAAAGAAAAACAGAGGAAACAGAGGATCTTGATCAAACAAATAATTATCTACGGTATCCCAAAAATTACCTAAATCTAATTAATCTAATCTACTCGATCAGGGTTTTTACATATGAATCACAATAGCTACTACATCGCGTTTTTTACAGCCCTATATAAATGGAAAACAGAGGAGGTTGGTCGAACATATTACTAGATCGGGGTTTTTTACATACCTAGAGTACTGGAATACCAGTACTTTCTTATCCAAGGCGAGTTGAACGACGGCGACCTCTTGTGCGAATACTCCATACGGATCAGCCGGCGTGTACTCAATGTCTAGCCCCATGAACCTGTCCTCTACGCCTTCAAGCAAACTCTCGAACATGTCCAGGTTCCTCGCGACCTCCGCAATGTCATCGGTGTACACCACATCTATGCTCTGCTCATCGTGGATAGGGAACGTGTGCGTGTGCATGTAGGTGGCCATGGCGCCGATCGAGGGGAAGGGGACGATGAACAGTGCGAAGAGATGGAGGAGAGGGAGGGGATGAAGAGTTAGAACAATGCGGTCGAATGCAGTGGAAACCGCAATGGGGCGTGGAAGTTGAGAATAGTAGTGGGAAAGAAGGAACCGCTGCATGCCTCGCCGCCGGCTGTGCAATGCCACGCCGCCTCTTTGCCTCCTGCATTTACAACACGAGTGGTAATTTCCGATCAATGGATGGGCCCATGAACCACGTCACGGTACGCAACTGCTACACGTGCCTGCCGCTCTGGGAACACACGTACTGTGTCTGACATCAAAATGCAGTAACCCAGAGGCTTGATGACCCACAAGTATAGGGGGTGTATCGTAGTACTTTCGATAAATAAGAGTGTCGAACCCAACGAGGAGCAGAAGGTGTTGGCAAGTAGTTTCGCGCAAGGTTTCACTGCAAATACAAGAAGACAAGTTTTTATGGGTTTTTATAATAGCAAATAAATAAAGTGCAAGTAAATAAAGGAGAGCAATAATAATTGCAGCAAGTGGCCCAATCCTTTTTAGCACAAAGGACAAGCCGGTGGTTGTAACACCCCAAAAATTCGTCCCTAATTTTAGTGGTGTTTTCTCGCACCTGGAAAACTTTTTCGGGTTTCAAAATGTTTTCTTCGAACCTGTTGGTCTTTGATTTGACTTTGGTTTCGCTCTCTTAGAAAAATTTCCCAATAATCCTCGAGTCCTTGTCAACCTCCACCATATTTCCATGCCGTTGTTTTGTCTGTCAAACACTGGTTCGATTTGGTGATTCCAAAACCATTTTGTCTATCCTACTAAAACCTCCACCGCAATTTTAGCTTGAAATAAATTCTACCAAGCTACCATATGGTTCCCTCATACATATAGATCACTCCCATGGAAAAATATTTCATAGTCCCATGCAATACTTCCAAGTTTATTCATATTCTCTAATATGCCATTTTCGATCCAGAAATTATCTAGACACCTTCCACTCATCCAGACATTATGCAATTTTGGGAAGGTGCATGATTCCACCTCCTGAACATTTCACTCCATTGGCCCAACCTCATTTGAGCAATATTTGAGGTACTTCCTTTGTAATGCTCTTTTCATGCCTATTTGCAATTTCCAAAGCAACCCCTAGCTACAAAAATCATTTGGCATTGATACCTTGCCAAATTTACAACCTTCCTTATATGACCACAGATTCAGAAGATCAGCTCAAAATAATTTGAGGAAGCACACTAGGCATACCCATGCCATTAGGGCATTTTCGGATATCCAATTTATTTGTCCAACCTCCAGCTGTCCAATTGAGTTCAAACTCCACAGACATCCTATTTACATCATTCCAAACCTACTGTGAATTTTGGGGATTTTTCTGAGATGTGCAAGACTTAGGTCATTTCATCGAACACTTGGCGTTCCCTCGGTTTTCTGAAATTTTTGCACAGAGGAAGTTCAAGCCCCTGAGTTCTTCTTGTTTTGTTGGGTTGGCCCTGTCCTTAGGAACCCAGTGGTCGAAACCGTTTTACTTTTGGTGCTCCGAGTCACCAGGAACGCGTCGATGCCACTCGCGGCGTGCTCCGAACGCCAGCGCGCGCATGATGGCGTACTGTGCGTTCCTGTGCACCGGGTCTCCACTGTTCCCCTTGTCCCAACCGAACCCCAGCTGTAGCTAGACCCCTACTGCTCCCCTAGTTCGAACCCGATTCGATTCTATCCCCTCCCCCTTATCTTCTTAGCCATGGACACGTGGTTGGCCGTCCCTCCTTGCCCCTGCCCGTATAGAGAGCAACTCGAGCCCTCTCGCGCCCCAGCACCCTCACTCTTTCCCCAGAACCCCCCTTGCGTCTTTAGTTGCAGAACGGCGGAGTCCTGCTCCGATTCGGTCGAGGTTGTCGCCGTCGGTTCGTCGACCGCGGCGAGCTCTAGACTGAATTGTTCCTCGATTAAACCGGCATGGTGGTTGCTCTTGATCCCCTCTCCCTCCCGGACAACTCCTTTTGCAAAGTGGTGGCCCGAGGCCTCGGCCCCGTCCGGGAACCGCCGGTGGCGAGCTCGTGGAGCGCGCTCCCGTGGCGGCGCCCGCGGAGCTTCCACTTGTCTGTGGCCGTCCTCATCGGAGGCGGCGCGTCGGGGCGGTCCTCCCCGCATCTCGTCGGCCGGCGGCGTGCACCAGAGCGGCGGCGGTGGCCAGCTCCGGGGGCCGGCAATGCCCGGACACGCCCGCGTTGGGCCTCGCCTTGATGCGAGGAGGACGACCGCCAGCGTGGCGAGCTGGGGACGCCGACAGGTGGGCCCAGCCTGGCCCAGCCGCCCCGTCCGCTAAGTGGAAGCGCCTTCCGTGCGTTCCGCTTCTCCTGCTGGAAGGCGTACTGCGCCGAGTGCGCGACCAGCCCAGCCCAGCCCATTCCGAAATACAGCCTGCTCTGTTTTTTTTTTTCGACTGAGCAGCAGATAGCTATCCGTCGCCGGGCTATATCTTTTGATCCGTAGCTCCGTTTGTGGTGATTCAAATTTGTAAATTCTTAGTTTGAAAAGCTCTGTCCAGTAGTATCAGTTTTACATTTTTGTAAAATACTTGTATGCTCAGCACCCTTGTATGCATGCATAGGGTATTCTGCGGTACCGGCAGACCGAGACCCTGACCCGTGACGCGTCCGTGATCCCTGAGCTATATGGTGCACCTAGATGGGTGGAAACTGCAACCTCTCGAGAGTGTCAAATCTGGATGTCTAGCCTCGTTCCAAGGTTATGGAACAACAGTTCAGTGTCGGTCACACTATTGTCTTTGTCGAGTCAGGAGGTTAAACATAAGTTCGGTTTGAAAGAAAGTTGAACAACCTGATTTCACTAAATGAACAATAAGATGATGCAGGGAATGTTACTTGAGCTGTGGATGGTTACCGTGTTTAGCGATGATGGTGTGATCGTTGGGAGCCTAGAGTTAGGCCTGAGCCAACATCAACCGTGTATGCCCAACGTGGAAAGATGAGGCCAGTGGGCCTAGCAGTTTGATAGATGTGGTAAGGCCGTTGGGCCTAGTTGTGGTGACGGGTGTGATTATAATACTTGGTACCACTTGGTACACCCGTTTACTCGTCACAGGTAAGCCCTTTGTATGATTGCTGGTACACGATCCAACCCCACCTGGCTTGGACTCTGTACTGGTGATACCCCCGTTGTATGCTTACGACATGTTTGGTTGTCAATGCCATGCTACTTTTATGTCATATATTTGAGTAGATTGTTGCCATGTGGTAGGACGTTCTTGCTTTGGATAACTTGTTGCATGATTGCCTGACTGTTCATGTCTTGTGGTTATTTTACTTGCGAGTACGTCATTGTACTCAGACTGGCTTTTCATGTGGCCAGACTTAGCCAGAAGTTGGAGCAAGAGCGTGCTAGGATCTGTAGCCCAGCCAGATACCTGTGGAGTGGAGCCGCTCCAAGGCGTTGCCTTAGCCGTCTTCCGCTGCCAGTTAAACTCTGTCCTGATCCATGCTTGGCAAGTTGTTTTGTAATGCCTCGATAGCCTTGTAAACCTTTTGTAGCACTTTGTGCCTGATTGTGTAATGATTTCCGCTATGTTGCATTGTCGTAACGTGCGGCCAGATATCTTGGGCGCACGGGGCGACCGCCTCTCTGGAAATATGTGCCAGAGCGGGGTGCCACAGTGGTGTTACTTATGATGGCTAAAACGTTCCTGAGGACACACAGGAATTTCGTCTAGTCACTTTCGCTTCATACCGCAGATTAATCTTCAATGTTTTAATAAGTGTTGTGTGGGTGAACCTATGCTAATGCACCGCCCTTACTTGGACCAGTACACACTTGTGATTAAACCTTCTTACAAGCATCTGCAAATGCAAGAAAGTATTTAAGAATTCACTAACCACAGCCTTAAACTACGCTCCCTTATGCAATAGCTTACTGACGGGGGTTTAGGTTTATGTCGCTCCGGCAACCCCATAATAAGTAGACTAAATACACAATGCATTCTCCTGGGCCCATAAAGGTGAAGTATCATGTAGTCGACGTTCATACGACACCACTAGAAGAATAACACCACAACTTAAATATTAAACCATTAAATTCTACTCAACATAATTCCACTACTAGTGCCAAGACTTCTCCCATATCCTCAAGAAATAAACGAACTACTCACGAGACATCATTTGGAACATGATCAGAGGTGATAAAGTGATGAACAACAATCTGGACATAAAAGTAATTCACCGATAAAATTCAATAGCATCAACTACGACAAGTAATCAACACCGGAAAAGTAATCCCAATAAACTACACAAGGAGGAACCCTAGATGTCTCAGCGGAATGAAGTGGAGCGGCGGTGATGACGGTGCTGGCGGTGGAGATGGTGTGGATGATGTTTCCGATGAAGCCCGTGGCAATGACGAGGACGATGGCGACGGTTTCCCCCCTCTGGGAAGAAATTCCCCCGGCAGATTTCTCCCTGCCGGGGAGCTTTTCTCTCTCTGTGGTTTCCACCCCCGAGGCGGTGGCAGAATATTTCTTCGAAGCGTCTCCCAGAATTTTTAGGCCATAGGGAAGATATACGCGAGAGGGGAGAGCCGGTGGCGACCCAGGGCCACCAGGTGGGCCCCAGGCGCGGTCCAGAGATGGGCCGCGGCTGGGTGCCGTCTGGGGCCCTGGTGGCCCCCCTCTACCCCATCTTCTGGCTCATCTCGCCTTCTCGCAAAATAATAACGCCTGAATTTTCTCGGAATTTTTGGAGTTGCAGAAATACAGTATCTTTTTTTGCGACAAATGTGTTTATTTTTGTGACAAGAAATATAGTATCTTGACGGTGCTTTTTCCAGCTGATTCCAGGCTCCCGCAGTTTATTCCTCAATAATCATCAATCATGCAAAATAAGATAAAATAACATAAGTATTGCATTCTAATATGAAATATATCGATGAATAACAGTAAATTATGATACAAAATAGTAATGCAAAATGGACGTATCAAGGCTCCCGGTACGCTCCGCATATTTTGAAATTTGGCAAAATCGTGACGAGACAAATACTGCTACATATTTTTCGTATTCTTGGCCAACTCCAATGATTATATATATATACATATCAAAAATATGTCGTTTTCAATTTTTCATATTTCATTTCCTGCATTAACAGTTGGAGACATTTAATTTGCCGGACGGTTCAGATACGCTCCGAGTTTTTACTAAAACGATATTCCTTTAATAAAAGGTGTTCAAAATATTTATATTCATTTATATAATGAAACTCATCACAACTATGTGTACTTTAAGAAATTCCTTTGATTGCACTGAAGTTCCATCGTGACGAGTACAACCTCGCAAGAACAACCATACCCTTTTCAGGTAATCACCCAAGTTTCTACTCCACAATATACTCTCTTCAATATACGCACTTATTTTTTTCCAAGAGTTTTATTTACCACTTACAAATAGGTACACACGTTTATCTATGTTTTTTCCAATATGTTTGATTTTATTTAATTACTTCTATACAAAAATCTGTCTAGAGTGCGTGAATAAACTCGGACATCCCGAGTACTGAGTGTTTGGCGGCAAAGTCAAAATTTTGGGTCCAAAAATTGACTACTGAGTGTTCCCCGCACCCCCCATTCGCCGCCCCACTTTCCCCATTCGGTGCCCCTGCAAATCCCTAGCCTCTCGCCGCCTCCCTCCATCTCCCCGCCGCTGCAAATCCGTAGCCTCGCCGCCATCGAAAATCCGTAGCCTCGCCGCCGTTGTAGTTCTGTAGTTTCGCCGCCCTCGTCCACTCCATCGCCGCCCCTGCAAATCCTTAGATTCGACACCGCTGCAAATCTGACCTGCAATCCGTAGTTTGCCTGCCGCTGCAAATCCGTAGAGTCGCACCCGCTGCAAATCCTTAGATTCGGCGCCGCTGCAAGTCCGTTGCCTCGCCGCCGCTGCAAATCCCTAGCATGGCGGCCCCTCCCCGTTGCACTCTCCACCAGGGACTTCAGGTAAGATTTGGTCCTCCTCCTTCATCCAGAGATTAGGCACAGTTTCTACTTATGATTGATGCAAATCCCCAGTTTCTACTTTGTAGCTACTTAATTCTAGAGTTGTATTTAGTTCTCATTATATCTTTCTGGAATTGATCTTTCGAACTTACGATTGATGCATCTATAACTAGTTAATCAATGACTACCCTAGCATGGCCGACCTCCGCCGTTGCCCTCTCCACCAGGTCCGTAATGTAAGATTTGGTCCTACACCTTCATCCAGAAATGACTACTCATGCTACTAAATTCTATATATAAATTTTTTCTAACTTATGCTTCTTTTTCACTTAATGAGAAGGATTTGCCATGCCATGTCTGCAAGAATAATAACTGCACACGCAGGAACTATACTGATTCCTCATTCAGTATTCCTGTGCAAGAGTGTCACCGCAAGTGTGTGGTAAGAAAACAAGTCTTCTGGATACACGTAAAATTTGTGTTTTCTGTTTTGAATTTAACATATGATTTGTGTGCTTGTTTCTATTTTTTGTTGAACACAGATTGTACCATGCATAGCTCGGCTAGCGGTCAATGAGTTAGTGCGCGAGCGTCTGTTGTTTCGTGCCCTTGGGAGCGTGTAAAACATTCATGTAGCAAAAGGTCAGAGCAAAACCCCTTGCACGGCCAACAATGGGAACAGTTCATCAGCAAGAACAACATCATCGAGGGAGACATGGTAGTGTTTACCTTCAAACCTCATCCCAGTATATACTATGTCATTATAGACAGGGCAACGACGAAGAGGACACTGACAAGATATCTGAAAGTAATGATGAAGATTCGAACAGTTCTGAAGATATCTTTAACGACGAAGACAGAATCAGGGTGCCCAAAGAGTTTGTCTCAACAAGCATTAGAAGAACAGCCTCGTTGAACTTCTTCCCGTACGAGACTATGTTGGAGTTCTATTTGTGACTCGCTTCACAAGCACTAATTTGAACAGACATGATATGGTATGTACCCACAAGACAGCCTCTTTCATGCCTCCTTAAATTCCTATGTTGATATTCAGGAATCATGAACCACCTCTGCCGGCCATATATAGCTATGTCTTTATCGAAAAATGACATAGTTATGTTATCTTTCATGCACAAAAACTACCTAAGGTGATAGCAGAAGAGGCTGGCATACCGGTGATGGCAATGCTGGACAACGACTTGGAGCAGCAGGGGCAGCCGTCAGCATCACGTACAACAAGAGAACCGACGACCGCATTGACCTTGACAAGCTGGGGTGGGAGAACTTCATGGAAGGCAAGAATTTTGTGATTGATCAACCTGTTCTGATCATTCTTAGAAAGACCAATGACCTCATCTTGGATGTTATGATTGAGTTCCAGCTCATATAGAACTAATTCTGTCTTGTTAAGGTAGGGGTATGGTGAACACTTATCTCATTAGCGGGCTAGCTACTTTGTTAATTGGCACAAATTGCGGTTGGAGATATGTTATATGTGAATTGCTTCTGTGAATGGAACAGGGGACTGATTCCTTGGTGGTGATGATATGTTAATTATTCTGTTTTGCTTCACAAAGTTGGACCCCCTGGAATTATACCCGGAGGCAACGTATATTACGGCTGGAGGGCAATGTCAGACCCCACGGGTACCATGCGACGGCTAGCCATTATGTACGTCTCTGATTAGACAAGATCACCGACGGGTGTTTCTATTGGCCGTCTCTATATTAGAGACGGTTGATTCTCCCGGCCGTCTGAGGGCCGAGCGCATTACAGACGGTCGCAGGTGATCGGCTCTAATGGAGATTACATTAGAGACCCCGCGTAGAGACGGACGTTTTAACCGGCTAAGGTGACTCTCTGGGGCCGGCTCTAATTTGAGTTTCTGTACTAGTGATAGGGCATGAAGCGGGGTTGCCGGACGCGCTATTGGGCCCATCCGACAACTTTGGCGCTATTGGGAGGCCGATGGGTGGACGCGCCATTTAACCTTCACGGACTGATCCAATTAATCTTAACGGGAGAGCTCATCAACCTTAATGAGCTAGCACACATCACATTGATGTGCCAGACCATCAATATTAACAGACCAGCCACCTAATCGTAACGGACCATCCCATGTAACTTTAATGGACAGACCTATTAACCTTCACGGACCAGGTCAGCTCACCCTTGACGGGCCAGCCCATCAAACTTAACGTGCCAGCCTATCAGACTTAACGGTCCAGCCCATCAATGTTAACGGGTTAGCCAATTTAATCTTAACGGGACAGCCCATCAATCTTAGCGTGCCAGCCCATTTAACCTTAATGGGTCACCCATTTAAATTTAACGGCCAGCCAGTCATCCTTAAAGGGCCAGCCAGCTACCCCTAGCAGGCTGGCTCATCTAATCCTAACAGGTGGACCCACCTAAGCCTAACAGGTCGGCCCACTTAACCATGAAAGGCCTTGGTTGGGACCGGTATTTACCGCGGTTTCAACCATGGCAGAAGAGATGACGACGTGAAAGTGATCTTAACGGAGTTTGCCACGTGTTCATTATATTCATCTACCACGGCAGAATTTTCCGTGGTTGATGCCTGAACCAATCACGAATCCGGGGAACGTGGTTTAAAAATCAGCCACGTCCCGTCTATCACGGTACCCCTATCGTGGTAAAAGATTTTTAGCCACAAAAATGGCCTTTCTACAACAAAAATCGGGCGTGGCAAAAGCCACTTTTTCTTCTAGTGTATTGTTAGTCTCGCTACTATGTGCGGTCGTGAGATACATTTGTCTCCCGTGATAGCTCTCCTAAACTCAATACTAAGTAGCGCTATAGGTTGAACATCCATAACCAAAACATTTGCATCATGTACTTCTTTACCTTTGTCAAAACAATAGATTTCGGTCTTATAAAAGTTAATCTTTAGACCCGATAGTTGCTCCAGAAAGGACGACAAACATGAGTTCCATGTTCACAGCCTTCCTAAGGTCGTGCTCAAGAAATAAAATAATGTCATCCGCATATTGTAGAATGGACATACCATCTTTTATCAGGTGCGGTAAAAGTCCTCCTACTTGACCGTCCTTCTTTACTCTTGCAATAAGAACAACCAACATATTCAAATATGTATTAAAAAGCATAGGCTACAATGGATTCCCTCATCTTAATCCTTTTAGAGTCGAACATAGACCAATAGTGTCATTAGCTCGCAACACTCCCCATGGCCCGTACAAACCTAGCAATTCATTCACATCACTTTGTTGCAAATCCCGTTATATGTAAGGCTTTCTGCAACAATGATCATTTAACATATAACTTTGTCATAGGTTTTCTCAAAATAAAATTTAAAAAGAATCTCATCTTTTTTCCTATGAATTTCATAAATGGTTTCGTGAATAACAACAACTCCCTCTAGGATATGTCTTCCCGCAGTGAAAGCATAATGTGTTGGGCGGATGACTCTATAAGCAATGGTCGTAACATGGGTGTAAAACATAAAAAGTAAATGGACACAGTATAAACATGTCAACCCTCTTTCCTTGGAGGACAAATATTGACAACCCTATGTAAGCCTAGAGGGGGTTAGTAACTTGAAAGGATTAGGGGAAGGCGTTTTGGCTCTCGAGCTCATATGCTCCTGTTGAAAAAAAAAATTAAATAATAGTAAACATTTCAAAAAATCTAAAAACATTTGGTGATGACATATATATCTTATATTTAATTATGTGCCCCTGGTTCCTTAGTTGTACTCAGTTTTGTCCACGCTCTAAACTTTTCCTCACTTTTCCCCTCTCTCTTGTCTGAAACCCTCACAAAACCTAAAACTGGACGTTGCCGTCAGATCAATGGTTTGACTGTTAACTACTAACGAGTGGGCCACACATGTCATATATTTAATAATTTCAGATAACATTTTTGGAATGTTTATATTTCTGACAGGGACCCACATGTTACAGATTTAATCTTAGCAGAAAAAATCCAGGAAAAAATAAAAGAGGATGATTGCATGCTGACATCATCAATTGAGGATCTTCCTCCTTGGTCAGGGTCTCCATGATTCCGGCCGCCCCTGCTCGAACAGTGGCACTGAGAGCTTCGTCCAGTCCTCCTCTTCCTCCACACTGAAGCACGCGATCCGGGATGGACTGAGACGTCGGGATCGACGCCATCTTCCTCGCCTCCGGCCGCGACCGCCATGATCGATTCGCGTCCGACCGACCTCCACCAGCTTGTAGTCCGCTCTGTCGTGCTCAGGGTGATCCTGTGGTCCTCCCCGACCTCTTCTCCCTCTTCTTTGGGTCTCAATCATCGTCGCGTCGTCGCCGCCAAACGCCGTTGTCTGCCGCCGCTAAACGCCGTTACTAGGTCACCGCCGGTGACCATTAGCAGGCGGTGCCACCACCTTTTGGTGTGCGCACCGAACGTGACCGTAAGCGCGTCCCTGCTCGCGTGGATCGACAAGCGTGGCTGCAGACCATGGACCCAGGGAAGAAGAAAGGAAGCTTTTACAAAAACCCCACTGGATTTTCTGTAACAGGTGATTTTACAGGAAAACCCTAGATTTTCAGAAATGGGTGGGTTTTCACAGTTTTGTCCTCGACGGGGTTATAAGAGAGTCAACGGGTTATTAGGGTTATGCTAGGGTATGTCCTAAACTTTGCATCCCTTGTCGAAATGATCCAAAATTTTGCACATGCGTGTACAATGCAATTGCGCACAATATTGACTTAGGTACAAAGATGGGTTTTTGGCACTAAAAACCCATTTTTCAAATTTTCAGTCCCGAAACTGCCTTTTTTTGTGAAGCAGCTACCAAAACGGCTTCACGAAAGCAGAAGACCCAAAGTATAAAAAAATAGACCACTTTATAAGTACACACACCCTGGTTTTGAACATAGAAACATTCCTAGGTATTTTTTTGTATTTCATAGAAGTTCCTGCTGATTTCGTTGGAAGTGGGTCCGATTTGAACTACAAGTGTCGCAAATTTTAATCGTGTTTTTTTGCAAAAATCACTTTTAGATCCACAATATGTACTTTCTTTAGAGATCTTCAGCACTTTTTGTTGGAAGGGAGGTATGGTTAGGTTTAGGTTCGGGGTTAGGCTTTACGGTCACGGTTTAGGACTAGGGTGAGGCACAACTAATTAAAAAAATCAAAAAAATGGTAAAACTTCGCGTGGCATCCTCTTATGTGACCTAACACCTAGGAAAAATAATAAACATGGGGTATGGAAGTTTTTGTGAAAAAACCTTCTCACAAATGAGCTACGAGGTACAAAGATGTATGCTTTCGACTCAAATGAGCTAGGTTATGTCCTTAACCATGACATAGTTTGTCGAAATGAGGCTAAATTTCACACACTCATGTATCTTGGATGGAGTACAGTGTTGAAGAAGGGATTTATCATTTTGATTTTACCAAAAACCCATTTTTTTGTTCCGAAAATGGCTTTTTTGGGTCCGATTTGAACTACAATTTCGCAATTTTGCTCGTGATTTTTTGCAAAAATCACTTTTAGATCCACAATATGTACTTTCTTTACAGATCTTTGGCGCTTTTTGTTGGAAGGGAGGTATGGTTAGGTTTAGGTTCGGGGTTAGGGTTTACGGTCAGGTTTAGGGCTAGGGTGAGGCACAACAAATTCAAAAAAATCAATAAAATGGGAAACCTTCTAGAAATGACATTTATAGAATCCCTTTACCTAGTTGATAAGGTTTCACCTTCTGCGAAAATCATTTACCAACTCCAACTTGGCAATGCCATTTGGACCAGAACTGTTTTTCACAAAAACTCAATAGAGAAAGTTCCAAACTAGCAAAAACTTATAACTAGAAAATTGTAGTATGTCCAATTTTGCGCACAATGATACGTCTCAAACGTATCTATAATTTCTGATGTTCCATGTTGATATTATACCAATTGTTACATGTTTTATATACACTTCATAGCATTTTTATGCATTTTCTGGGACTAACCTATTAACAAGATGCCACAGTGCCAGTTCCTGTTTTCTGCTGTTTTTGTATTCCAGAAAAGCTAGTCTGGAAATATTCTCGGAATTGGACGAAACTTGGACAGAACCTCCTATTTTTCCAACACGAAGATGGAGTCCAGAGGAGAGACGGAGGAGGGCCACGTGGCACCCACACCATGGGGCCGCGCGGGCCCCCTGCCGCGCCGTGGGGTGGTGTGGGGCCCTCGTGGCTCCGCAACCGCCGCCCTTTCGCCTATTTATTCTTCCCGACGCGAAAACCCTAAACACCCGAGCCATTATCCACGAAAAGTTCCAGAGACGCCGCCGTCGTCAACCCTAGCTCGGGAGGGTTCAGAAGCTCTTCCCGGCACCCTGCCGGAGAGGGGAATCATCACCGGAGGGCTCTACATCACCATGCCTGCCTCCGGAGTGATGCATGAGTAGTTCATCCTTGGACTACGGGTCCATGGCAGTAGCTAGATGGTTGTCTCTCCACTTTATGCTATCATGTTTAGATCTTGTGAGCTGCCTATCATGATCAAGATCATCTTATTGTAATGCTACATGTTGTGTTTGCTGGGATCCGATGAATATTGAATACTATGTCAAGTTGATTATCAATCTATTTATATGTTATTTATGATCTTGCGTGCTTTCCGTTACTAGTAGATGCTTTGGCCAAGTAGATGCTTGTAACTCTAAGAATGAGTATTTATGCTAGATAGTGGGTTCATACCTCCGGTAATCTGGGAGAGTGACAATAACTTCTAAGATTGTGGATGTGCTGTTGCCACTAGGGATAAAATAACCGATGCTTAGATTAAGGGTGCGCCGTTAGGTCTAATGCATTTGTTTACATTACGCACATTACTTAATGCAATTATCCGTTGCTTGCAACTTAATACCAACGGGGAACTCGGATGACAACCTGGCGGTGGATTATTAGTCATAGACGCTGTTGGATAACGGTCTATGTATTTTGTTGTAATGCCCATATGAATATCATAGTAATCATCATGTCATATATATGCATTGTCATGCGCTCAATATTTTGTCAATTGCCCAGCTGTAATTTGTTCACCCAGCATGTTAGTTAAATTTTATGGAGAGACACCACTAGTGAACTGTGGACCCCGGTCCATTCTTTTACACTGATAATACAACCAACTGCAAACACTGTTCCTTTTCATTCTCTGCAATTTACTACTGTTTTCCACACCATACGTTTAATCCTTTGTTTTCAGCAAGCCGGTGAGATTGACAACCTCACTGTTTCGTTGGGGCAAAGTAGTTTGATTGTGTTGTGTGCAGGTTCCACGTCAGTCACCGGATTCCCTGGTGTTGCGCCGTGCCATATTCCGCCACCAACAACCTTCAGAAGTGATTTCTTGCTCCTACTGGTTCGATTAAACCTTGGTTTCATACTGAGGGAAACTGCTGCTACACTGCTTCATACCTTCCTCTTGGGGTCTCCCAGCGAACATGTGATCCACGTAATCACACAACCATGTAAATATTTCTTCATAATTCGTGTGGAATCAACCGGAACGTGCTGATGCCGACATCGGCATGTCCAGAGCGCCCCCGCAAGGTGTTCGACAGCAGTCCGACGGCGCCGCCCGGTCGTGGTCGTAGGAGCAGGCCTTCCTCGTGCATTTAAACTTTCCCTTTAGCATCCTCTCACTTTTATGCACCACAACCCTTCCCTTCTGCTAGCATCTCGGCCCCTCCCACCGCCAGCGACGACGCCCGCTGTCCACGCCATCATCCCCATCTCTTCTCCAGCCCCTGCAGGTTCACTCTAGCTAGCGAATGGAGGAGCTCGTGGTGTTCAGGGGAGGCATGCTCGTGCTCGACGTCAGCGGGCCTCCGCACCATCTCCGTTGCGCCAGTCCGACGGCCGCGAGGTGCACGGCGAGCTCCGCCGCGAGGAAGGCACGCTGGACCGCGCGCCAGACCGTGTTCTCGGTGCCGTCGTCCCGAGGAGGGGAGCGGTGCAGGGTCGCGAGCGTGAGGAGTTGGCGCTGCGGGCAGGGGAGAGGAGGCCGAGGGCACCGATGGCAGGGGAGAGGAGGCCGAGGGCAGGAGGAAGAGGAGGCCGAGGGCGCCGACGGCAGGGGAGAGGAGGCCGAGGGCAGGAGGAAGAGGAGGTCGAGCGCGCTGCGGGAAGGGGGAGAGGAGGTCGAGGGTGCTGCGGGCAGGGGAAGAGGAGGCCGAGGGTGCTGCCGGCAGGGGAGAGGAAGAGGAAGGCAAGGGTGCCGGAAAGGGACGAGGAGGGCGGCGGTGAGCAGGTCGTGGTCTCCCTGTTTTTATTTTTATTTATTTTTTGACAAGAAAAGGGCCTGTTGACATGTCAACAATTTAAGAGGGCCCACATGTCATCATTTTTACTAGTCCCACTTGTCATCAACTCATCCATTTAACGGTCAACATGCTTGACTCAACGGAAATGCTCCGTTTGGGCATATGTGAGGGTTTCAGACAAGGGCGTGGGGAAAAGTGAGCACGAGTTAAGAGCGTGGGGGAAAACTGAGCACAACTAAGGAATCAGGGGCACAGGAGGAATAATCCCTTTTTCAATACGTGCCAAGTTTCAATGACATGTGTGGTGCTCTATGCAAAAATAACAAAAACAGTGCTCTAAAAAATATTTATAAAATCCCATTTTGGCCACTGATTTGTCTTTTTTACACAGAACGGCCCAGATGTCATTTCACAACGAAATTTGGTACGAAAATTTATATATGTTAGTCTCTAAATTGTTTCAGAATTTTTGAAATGTTTTGCTATTTGTTTAAATTTTCATTCAACCAGTAGCATATGAGATAGGGAGCCAATTTGAATTTCCGGAAAGGATTAATACTACTCGTATTATATACTCCACCATATCACTCCTCCCCACTCTTTGTCGCGCTGACCTTTGCCTTTCCTTCTCCCACGCTATTGCCTCCTTCCGCTCTCGACTTCTCTACATTAATAGAGTTGCATAAAAGTGACTCCCCAAGTCTTCTTATCAAAGATTATCGGCAAAAAAACCTAAAATAAAAACATCTGAGTGGCCGCGCCGCCCCGCGACCTTTCTTCCCGCGACCCGCGCGCGCCCCCGCGGTGGCCGGGCTGCGCCTCCGACCACCTCGTCCCAGCCTCTCCCTCCTCCTCTCCCTCCCGCCGTCGCCGGTGGGCGGCGCCAGCCCTTGGCCAGACGGCGCCGGTGGCGGCGGACTCTAGGCTTCTCCCCTCCTGGCGTTCGGCGGCGCGGGGCAACCATGGCCCAGGAGGTGCAAATCGGCGGCGAAGGTTCCGACGCGGCGGCGGGGCCTCCCTGGTGCGGCGCGGGTGGTGGACGTGGTGACGGAGCCACCATTGGTGGCAGGGGCGGCGGTGGTGAAGCTCTGGCCCTGCAGGCCCAGATCTGGGTCAGGGCGAGCTCTGCCTCGTTGCCTCCGGTTGGCCTGCTGAGCGGCTTGTGACGGAGATGGCAGCAATGACGCCGCGTCTGTCTACAGCATGGCGGCGGGAGCTTCGCGGGCCTGTCTGGGTCCGGCCGGGCCTATGGGCCGATCATGAGGGCATTGGCAGTGGCAGCCTACGTGCAGCAGCATGGCGGCGGGGACTTTACGAGCCCCTCGGGCCTCGGTCGGGCCTGGTGTGTTCCTGCTGCCGTGTCTGGTCGGCACCCGCCGATGGCGGTGGAGGACGTCCTCTAGGTGGCTGTGATGCTGCCGCCCTCCGGATCGAGTGGCTCAGTGTGCTCTTGTCGTTGCGTCCGGTCAGCTACCGTCTACGATGGTAGAGGTTGTTCCCTTCCCTCGTGGTTGTGATACTGCCGGATCTTGTCTACGGCTGCTTCTTCTCGGGCTGTCCGGCCTTGCAACGTTTGCCATGGTGAGACGACGATGGTGACTACAAGACCGTGGGGCGTACGTTGGTGGATGGCAAGTTTGGTGGAGCGCTACAGATTGTTCGGGATGTGGTTTTTTTGGGGTTGGGAGAAATCCATGTCGTTTTGGCACCGACGCAGTGACGCTTGAGAGTGTCACCCTTCCTTCCTGAAGGGCGTCGGGTGTACCTCTTCCCCACTCCTTGGAGCGTACCGGGGGAAACCCTAGGACCAATCCGGGCAGCGTCGTCGTCGGTGCTTTCCTTTTTGGAGGTGTTGTTTGGTACGCGGCGATTCAGAGCGCTAGGATCGTGGTGGGAATACGCCGGAGAGGACGCAGCGGTGGCGAGTCACTTTCGTTTTTGTTGATTCACCGATGTCGGCTTTGTTTTATCTTCCCTTTTCTCTTTCTTTTCTTTTAGACTTGACGGTGTTGTTTGCCCCAGCGGTGACTCAAATTTGTTTCAATGGTTGCTATATTTAATATAGCGGAGCAAAAGGCTATTTCGAAAAAATAAAAACATCTTTGTGGGACGCGAAGGCCAGTGCACTATGGATGATGGTGGAGAAGGTACGGCTGAACAGTTGGAGCGCTGAATCGAATGGATGACTTCACATGACAGCTCTCATGACACACGAGACCGTAGGCCGCCCCGCCCCCAGTGCTGCACGCCGGCCAGGCCTAGCTAGGTGGCCGGTACTGGTGCCGTCGCCCACGACGCCACTGTTGCAATCCCACCGGCCGGGTTTCCTGTCTGTCTCCATCGCACACACACCTGCGTGATGATCCTCTGTGCGCACCCCAGAGAGGCCACTCAGGTCGTGGAGCAGCTGAAACGGTTGCCGGCTCGGTACGAACCCTGAGCCTGACGCCAGTGACGGCACGGCACGGCACAGCCGCCGGGTGTGGTTGCCGGAGTAAGTACGGCCGTGTTCATCTTTTCTCCCGGCGAATGATTCTAGCTGGAGGCGCGTCCATATCCCGATGCATGGATGGCACTACGTGATTGATGATGGGTCGATCTCCGGTAGGAAGCTTGGCGTCGGGCCGTCGGCTGACGTCTCTCAGCCAGCGCGTACGGCTGCCGCGGCAGCAGCTTCTCAGAGCTTGGCAGCGGTTGTCGGGCTGGGGGGGCTCGTCTGACCACCTGCGTCGCGCGCGCTGAGATGTTTGGTGAGGCCACCAGCGGGGCTACGGAGATTTCTCAAGGACACGCGCGAGCATCGCGTGTCATTATATTAAGGTAGAGAAGTGAACAATTACAAGATTTTTGAGACCTAGCCACAGCCGGAAGGTCTCAACCACACGACGCACACCGGCAAAGCTATCCTATTCCTCGCGTTTCCCCGCAAATGCCTGCCCGTAGCCAGAGCTCGAATTCCTGCTTGATGCGGCCGCATACCGTCGGCACCGTAGACAGCTTGTGATCAAAGACTCGACTGTTCCGCTCTAACCAGATCGACCTCGCTGTCAGGATGATTAGACCATTGATCTTTCGCCTCAAATTCTTCGGGGCAGCAGAGGAGAGGGCATGCCACCATAGGGCAGGGTCGGCGTCCTGAGTTGGCGCATGTCCCTGCAAACCGATCAGTTGAAGAGCATTGAACCATATCTCCCTTGTCACCACACATTGGATCAGCAGATGCAGGCCAGTCTCGGGTTCTTGACTGCAAAGAGGGCACACCGGCGGATGCTGCAGTCCGCGCCTCTGCAAACGATCGGCAGTCCACAGGCGATTCTTGAGCGCAAGCCACATGTGCAACTTGTGTGATAGCGGAGCTCCTGCCGACCAGATTTCCGTGGCGCCTGGGGCAGCGGTTCTGCCGAAGAAGAAGGCAGAGTATGCCGACTTTGCTGAATAGACACCGTTAGCTGACAGCCGCCAGCGTATTAGATCTTCTCCATCGCCAAGCTGATGCCCCTGTACATGCTCCCACAGGTGCAGATACTCTACAACAGCCTGAACTGTCAGATTGCCCCGAATCCCGCCTACCCAGGTGTTGTTCTGCAAGGCGTCATGGATTTTTAGGGTTTTGTCTCTGCCCCGAACAAATGGCCATAACGATGGGGCGATCTGCTGTGCCGTCTGGCCGTCTAACCACGGATCAAGCCAGAACCTCAACTTCTTCCCATCGCCAAGTCTGCAATCCAACGCTGAAAGGAAGACTTGCTCTGCATCTTGCGGGATGGTGAACCGCAAGCCTTGCCAGGGGCGATCATCATCTGTTAATTCCAGCCACTTCCAACGCATGCGCAGCGCAAGGTTAAGCGTTCGAAGATTCTTGATGCCAAGCCCCCCGAACTCACGAGGCGTGCACACAGATTTCCAGGCGACCTTGCACTGACCTCCCCTTGCTTCCTGCGAGCCAGCCCAGAAAAAATTCCTCAAGATCTTGTCCACGCGTATGAAGAACCACGGCTGGAGATCGAGGACAAGGAGAGGGTAAATAGCGGTGGCCACCAGCGTTGAATCAACAAGTATGAGACGTCCGCTTTTCTGCAGGAGGTTTGCCTTCCACGTGGGGACATGTCGAGCCACTTTATCAATGGACGGTTGCAACTGATTCCTTGTCAATCGGATCGGCGACAGAGGCAAACCCAGATAAGTGATCGGGAAGTTCTTCAGCGGACAAGCCAGCACGTCCAAGACAGGTTGTATATCTAGGCCTTCGCAGCGAATTGGAGTGACTGAACTCTTGTTCAGGTTGCAGCGCAACCCGGAGGCCATCCCAAAGACAGTGAGCAGCTCCAAAGCAGCAGCCGCTTCACACACCCGCGGCTTGATCAGCAAAACCACATCGTCCGCAAAGAGAGAGAGCCTATGCTTCACTCCCCATCCTTCCAGCGACTCAAAAACTCCCACAGATTCTGCCAGTCTGTGACATATATGTTGCCTGCAGCCACGGACGAACTTTTTTATTTGTCTATGGACTTCAAACCATTTTTTTTTCAGAAACACGGTACAAACGTAGATGCTCACATACACGTACATACGCTCACCTCTATGAACACATGCACGCACACCCTATACATATGAGCACTTCCGAGAGACTGGTCGAGTCTTGAGATTGACGAAGTCATCCCTCGCTATCGATGGGAACGTTGCTCCCACTGAAAAATATTCCGCCTAAATGAGAAACATCAGTGTCAAACCTATGATTTGAAATCTGTTGGGCCGGGGGTATAACCATCCTCCTAACCATACTACCACTGGCAGATTCTCGGACTTCAAACCATTTTGGAACAGAGGTAGTAAACTTTTTGAAAAAAAAAGTAAAGGTATAACTCCAGAACATATATAGAGATGGCCTTTTTCGCCATTTCAATGGTTGATACCTACCTATATGTCACTCTGCTTTGTTTATGTCTGAATGCCGGTTCAAACCATGTGACCTATTCAGAGGTTGTGGCTATTGGCAAGAACTTATTGAATCTACCTTTTGGCTCAGGAATGGCCCCGCGATCAAAACAATCTACATCTACATGATTTCAAGATGGTAAAAGATATAAAAAGTAAAAAATGCTATGGAACCCATGGTGAACAACCTACATACGGGACCACGGTAATCCCTACGAGTAGGATCCTTCCTTTACCCTTGGGCTATGAGTTTCGATCATTTTCTCCTCTAAAACAAGGCCAACAATTGCCCCACTTTTTTCGTCATGCTTCTCTCTGTGCCTCACCAGATGCGAACCGGCCTCAACTGCGGTGAACCTGAAGGATGCTATATGTCAAAAAAAATCAATGACCATAATCTAGTCCTTGACATTCAACATGGTACGGACTCAACGTCAGTTTGACAAGCAAAGCATTGATTCGTTGGACTCCCACTGATGGACGTCCGCACCACACGCGCCTTCTTCGCATGGGTTCGAAGGAATGTGCCCTCGACTGGCAATTTAGTAACCCTAATTTGCTGCCCTATACATCACCCTATTCGTGATTATTCCACGAGACCACAACAGCCTCACAACAAGGGGTCGTCGATTCCAAAGTTCGGAAAAAGACTCGATGGAAGGAACAAGCGTCGTACAGAAGAAAAAAAAGCCGAGACATGTCCCCGGTAAGGTAAACGACATGTCAAGTGCCGGGACCTTTGACAATTGACGCGATCGAGGGTCACTCTGAACCATTCCGGAGATGCCTGGAGAGACGACATCTAACGCGGGCATCACCCTCCATCCATCCATCTATTCCCGCGATGCAGATTTGTGCGCAGAATCACACGTATGGACACGCGAAAATTGACAAACGCAGTAGGTGATGCGCGGGATCGTATCTATCCTCTGCCCACTACGGAGTACTAATAATTTAAACATTTGATGACTACGCGTAGTACAGTACGGAGTACTAATAATCAATTTTAAAGAACATTGATCTCGTCCAGTTTCGATATAGATCGACGGCCGGGAATAAATGCTGAGATTGCCTTCTGATTGGTTCAGGTGTAGCTAGGCAATTAATACCGTACATTCCTCTCCACACAAACAGACAAACAAAAAACATCAGAGCAGTCCACAGTTTTCTCTTCACACCGACGACAAGAGAAGTGAGAAACGGAAATTTCGTATTTTCATTAAACGGGTCAGTCTCCGACAGCCTTCCAGTAAAAACAGTGCCTTTGTTAATGACCACTAAATATCGAATCTATCACAGCAATAGATCCAGTAAAACAGTACCTTTCGCCCCTCTGTATCTACCACGAGTTAGCACCCTGGCCATCGGAGAGAAAATTTGGTGTACAAGCCCTACACCATGTATTGCATTGCGACCTGCATCAGCCTCGTGTGGGGTATGCTCAGCGTTGCTATACCTCTGCGGCAGTTCTTCCTCAAGAACGCGTAGAAATAGTTGATTACTAGCTTCTTGGCAAAAAAGGACTCCTTCCGAGCTCTGATGTCGCCGTGCCCGAGAAGGTAAACAACGCCCGACTCCTTGGCCTTGTGAATGAAAGAGAGCTCATTGTCTAGGCTTCGCCTTCCATCCATTGTCTCGTCCAGAGATCCATCAAATGATGTGCTTGATCCCAAGGTTGGATTTGAAACACCAGCAGACTCCGCAAGGAGTGGAACACCAAGAGAGTATATGCTGCCATTTGGACCAACAAGAACTCTTGATGAGGTTGACGCAACCTCTTCTTCAGAGTCAATGTCATCATTCTCGTCGCTCTCCAGGGACCGCTCTTGGGCTTCCCGGCGGATAAATTTCTCAAGACTTTCTATCAGAAGCTGCTCGAACGTTTGCGGGTTCTCCTTGCGTACATCTTTGTAACCATACCTGCAGACATGTATGATTAATATTATGCAAGTCGGTAATAGATAAAGAAATCATCAACGATGCTTATAACTGAAGATAAAATTATTCTATATACTAGTAACGCTTTAGTATGTCCATATCACATAGTTTAAGAAAATACCACGAAGCACCAACCTGACACGTTACAGCTTACAAGTCAACGTGTATCACCTACAACATTTGTTGTGCGGAATAAAGGAAAAAAGTTCTCACATACCAGAACCAACAAAAAGAGTTATTCTGTGATCAGGAACTGGCCGAGATAGTGCCTACTATAATTCGAAGCACTCATAAAGGCAATTGTGAGGACTTTGTGGTTGTTGACTTGTGCTGTTCTGTGCTTATGTTTAAGGATTCATTCAAATTTAAGTCCACTAAGATTTTATTGTGCCCAAGTCGATTCTGAAAAGTGCAGCTTTAGTTTAGTGAGAAGTGCACCTTGCACTTTTTCAGCCTTAGTCAAGTTTTGACTAAACCAAAGTTGCACTTTCAAGAAATCAACTTAGACATGAGAATATCTCAGGCGACTTTAGATTACAAAACTGTATTTGTTAAGCCACATGGCATGAAAAGTCTTACTCTGTTCGGTAAATGAGACTAAACTTCTATACATTTTGTTATCCAATAATTGTGCTGTCATACTTCATCGCGCATGTTCTTTAATGTGGTAGTATTACGGCTTGATTGAGTAGAGAAAAAAACAGCTAGCCAAATACCAAATATCTAATAGCAATAAAACCAAACAAGATTACCAGTGTCATATTCAAAAACTGGATAGCAACAGGGTGCCCAAATTTTTTTTAAAGAGGCACACCGTGTAGCTGCTCTAGTATCATGGTGGCAACACCCATAGTAAAGTTAAACTTTAAGAAGTGGGCAAACAGCAAGGAATTGAACACAACAAAATTCTGACAAACTCACAAAGGTAGAAGAAACAATTGGCAGAATTAAGACAAAGGGCTCTACCTTGTTCACAAAATCCCCAGTACAATTAGGTAACAAAACATGTTTGCGTCTAATTGGCTGTGATCATCTTAATGGCGTCGAAAGAGGTAAGAAGCAAGAAACAGAACATAACAATGCTAACAAGATCAGTGGACTTAAGTTAAAGTGCTCTGCACAAGAACCAGGAATCCCCGACATCATCTGTGAAAAGAAACTCATTTTGACTGGCTAAGGAGTAAAATAATAATGCAAACTCAATATGGGACCGCATTACGGCATTAGGGGCCACTAAACTATCACTCCCAGATGAGCACCTGCCCTGCCTATACATTCACAAAGAAAGCTGCCAGAGATACAAACAGACCCAGCTGTTCTCTAGAAGATTCCAAATGCAGAGCAGGCATTACATGAAAAACAGATTGAGTGCTGATAGTAAAAGACTAATAGTATCAGACATGAGTAGATGTCTTCCATCTTATCTTAGGGTTTCAATCGAGCGTATTAGCTGATAGATCAGTATAACATCATTTTGGTAGGAATGACATTTTTGTTCTGTTCCTGAAATTGGGTTTTGTATATGTTCTTACCTAGCGATGCAGCGAAACATATGGTAGTTCTTCGGGCAGACCCGGCGAAAAAGAAACCTTTCATTCTGAGGTACAACAGGCACAGGAACCCACTTGATGCAGACAAAAATGATCATTGAATGAATGGCTGGCATTGTAGTCAGAAAGTGACCAAAGATTGCAGGAACTCCCCTCACCAGTTCATTATAAAGCAATCCAATTCCAGGGGCTCTGACTGTACCCAGATTGCAGCCTAGATCCATCATTAAATCCATCGAAAGTTTTTGCTTAACCTCAGTTTCGTACTTCAACTTGGTTCCATAGTTCCATATGTACATTACAAATAGAGGACAGCCACAAATACCAAAAGAACCCAGCTTCCATCTGCTACACTGCCCAATACTGAAGAAAAGAAAAATAACTCCAGGCCCAGGAAGAGGGTGAGAAAGCATAGAACTACGATGATATTGACCTGCCATATCAAAAGCATTATGATGGTCACCAATATTGTAGTCATCATCATGACCCCAAGTTCAGCTATGCCTGGAAAAAGTAATGGGCGTTAGAAAGAGAATGTGGTGGTAGGACAATCACTTAATTAGAGTGAAAAATAATCATATATGACAAATCAGTGCTTGAATGATGTAGGCCATTAATTTTAATCAGATTAATATAAATTACAAATGTTCCGTATTTTTGCCAATCCAAGCAATAACTTGTGCTAAACATGTACATTATCAAATAATGGGATATGCACTGTGTCATAAGGAGACTACAAGAGTACAAGACCACCAAGTCCATCAGGATGAAAAAGGCAGCCTAGCACAGAGAAACATGAACCGGCAACTGTTTTCAATAACGCAATTCAATTTCCAAATGATAGGAACATATTCAGCAGATCCAGTTCTAACTGTTTCAACATTATGTAAAGAAACACTGTAGATTCAGTATAGAAACACAGCTGAAAGCCTATACAATGAGGTAATGTACATCTCAGAACTTCCAATGAGAAACTGCTGGTTATACTAATTTTAGTATAGAAAAAGACATCCTACGGTTCATAATGAATTAATCCACAAAGCGAGTCAAATCTCTTCATAAAATTAAACGCAAACTGTAGCAATATTCTTCTGGTCAAACAGCACTGCTATTGAACAATACTTGCATCTTCATTTTGCCTTTTATCTCACTTGGCTGCCAGAAAGTTCTTATGAAATGCCTTCAATAAATTCAACTGCTTAGAACTATTTATTAATAAGTAAATTCATACTCTACCGAGCTTAACTAGATTCGCACTTCACCGAAATATAATCCTTGTAAGACTAAGGACGCATGACGGTATGTCTTAGTTTAGTCCAACATATCAAAACTCAAATGAGGCGTAATTTATAAAGGAAGAAAAGCTATGGCACAAAAGTAATATTAGAGGAACTAGCACACTAAGGAATCAACTAGTAGAAATAAATTATGTTAAAAATATATGAAACATAGTTAAAATAAACAAAGCGATCCTTATCAATCACACACGCACCGTATGCATTTCCAATCTCATTAATGCTCCCAAATGTCGTAACAAACGCAAGACAAGAAACTAGCAAAAACCAGTTCATCACTGGGATGTATATTTGACCCATGAACTTTCTAGAAGTGTGAATAATCTTGAGGCGGGGAAAACAACCAAGAGCTGTGGCCTGCTTAATGATTGAGAAAACAGCAGTTGTCATTGTACGACTAGCAATTAGTGCTGCCAGAGTAGCTATGAACACCACTGGCCAAAACACCTGAGCTGAAACATGGAACAGAACAACTATTAAAAAGGGTCAACTGGTAAATCAAAACTTCTAATTTTAATTTTTAATAAAGAAGCTTAGTCTTGCTATAATATTATTAAAATATAGTTCATCATGTGTGGAACAGTAAATAAAATTTAACATATCAGATTTGAAATAGGCGCGTAAACAAACCAGTTTGTCTTACTCGGGATAGACAAAAAGAAGACCTGCTCATTTTGAGTCAAGTTTTCCATAAGAAATGCAGCCTGCCCTAGGTAACCCAGTAGAAGGCATGGAAGAACAAGACACAGAAAGGTAAGCTGCAAGTCATGAGCAATAATAGTTATCAACTATGTACTAGGAAGTGCAACATGGAGCCCTCATAATACAGATGACTACGATAATGTAGAAGACTACCTGAACAGATCTAACTGAGAAGTAGCATAAATCGGCAAACATTGCCTCTGATCCTGTAAAAAAAGAATCTTGTAAGCATTTTCATAATCCAAGTGTCCATGTTATAGCATGTTGTATATCCATATGATATTTTCATATATATTTTTTAATAAGTAAATGGAAGATGGTGTGGACATACAAGGATACGATGTGCATTTCCCCCTTTTTGTTGCTATTTTCCCTAGTTCACATAATAAAGAAATCTTTCTCCATCTATGCTACAAACTTATACCAATTTACTCAATACTTCAGATTTATTTACTTCCAAACTAAGGACAGTAAAGGTAGGATGGTGTATTTAAAATGTTGACCAACGGGGGTAGGATCCCTCCCATGGCTATACATTTGTTAGGTATATGAGACCTCTCCAGCGATTATTTCACGTGGATAGGCACCACTGCGATTCAAACCCGGGTGGGCGAGCTCACCACCATGAGCTCTAGCCACGTTCTCAACGTAGAATGGTGCATATTGTATTACAAAATCTAACATCTTTCATACTCTACACTGGATGATGGAATTGTACATAAGAGTCATAATATTTCTAGGTTCTCTGGAGCGCACCATTAGGATATATTCTAGGCATATTTCTGATATATCCTCTTAAAAAATCTGAGGTTGATCTGAGCTCAAGGTTAACCTTTCTTCAACAAGATAGTTTCTATAAATTTCAAAATTAGAGAGAACTAAAGAGGACTTACTTTACTAACACAGGAACAATATTAGTGATTATTTAACTGACATGGGGCCTAATATCACTTGATTGCCATTTGCTTGCACTTGATGTTTGAACTCTCATCTTAAGTTGAAGTAGCTTTAGCTATTAACTAATGACAGCCTGTGAAAATACTGGATGCTGACTCCAAAAATAAGAGGAAAAAAATCATTTCAATCTTTCTACGATCTCTGTGATGGGCTGAGTTTCCAGGAACACGGGATGCAAATATTTTAGTATCTTGGTACTCCCTCCGTCCGGGTTTATAAGGCCCACACTTATTTTAAAAGAGCTTTGAGTTGTACGACCCTCAAAGTATATCACTGGATTCACATTCAAAAAACAAATTCAATGTTATAATTTTTGTGGCATATAACTCATGTTTTGCTGATCAAACTGATGGTCAAAGTTTTGCTTAAAATACGTGGATGCCTTAGACCTGGACAGAGGGATTATATCTCAAATTGATGGTTTTAGTATCTTAGTAAGAGATGCAAATAGTTTTAGTATCTTAATATATCCCAAATTGATGGTTTTAGCAATAAAGAGTTGAATTTGTTAAGACTGGTGGAAGAAAGATCATTTTCTCTTTTCCATGACGTTGAATCAGGATGTACATGATGTTTGGTCTTTGAGACAGATGTTCCACTATCTGAAATATTGAATGGGAGTTTATTCATATTTTTTAGCTTGCAATATGTTCGGTTTGGTCATAGCATGAATTGCACGAGCGCTTTACCAGTAACACCTAACAAGAAGAGGTCTAGTCATCTTCAGTAGCACTGCAAATGCGCACAGTTTACATATGACTTCTTAGTTTCAATAGAGGAAAAGGGAAGGACAGTGGACAGTGACAAAGAATGTAACTAATTTATGTAATCAAACAATAAAAAAAGCACCTGAAGCAAGCACATTCTTAGAGAACTTCAGACAAGTGTCACAACTAACACTAACGATACGGTCAAAACATATACCTGTTGCACATAAAAGGCAGCCCCCAAGAGACATCCAAGCTTGAGCTGGGTTTCTTTCAAAGTAGTAGTAGATATATATAGGATTGAATGCCCGTAATACTTCTGAACCATATGTCATAATGTTATAGATTCCTATCCCAGCAAGGCAGCAAAACCATATGAACAGGGCAGGCCCAACAGCAAGCCCAATTTTGCTTGTTCCAAACCTTTGCAGACTGAACAGAACAATAAGAAATGCAACTGTTATCATGACCACTTCACCTGCCAAACAAATTCAAAATAGAAGGTGAGGATCCTGCACTTCTAAACAGTGACATGTATTTCCCTTTAACCAATTAATTCCAAGCAGAAATAAACTAAGATTTAATATCACCTTCATTAACACTAGATATTCCAACCTTCAGACCATTAACAGCAGACATCACTGCAGAGTTGACAAACAGACAAAAAACTGAATCATTCTATGAGAGGAGGAAAGCTGGTAACATAATGCTACTGGTGAAACAAATATGTAGATCATCAAACTAGATGAAAGAGAAATATAACCAACAATGCATCAGGAATATGTGAACCTGACATCGCTGGTGTAACAACACCATCCGCTATCACCATAGAAGTGCCAAAAAGAACAAGCATCAAAAGTAACTTCTTTAGCATAGATGAAGTCTCGAGGCGCTCCTTGATCCTCAAAGATCTCTCGAGTTCTACCGATGGTACCTTGAGTTGGAAACTTGTTATACGGGCGTCAGAGGGTAATTGGTTTGGGAGCAGACTAGCCTTTGCATTCCGGCATATTAGAGAGTATAGAGCAAAAATTCCTCCTGCCAAATATACACAACAATCATTATTAAGCATAAAACTTCAAGAGAAGTACTATTTCCAGAGGTATGGATGTATGGTAATAAAATACAGTGAAAAATACCTTCTCCATCATCATTTCCCCATAAGACGATCAGAGTATATTTCAGAAATGGTATTAGAATTAGAGTGTATATTACTAGCGAAAGCGCTCCAAGCACATCCTCCTTTGAAGTATTAGGGTATTTGTTGAACATTATATCGAAGGTGTACAATGGGCTGGTACCAACATCTCCAAAGACAACACCTAATGTCTGAAGAGTCAACACAATACTCCTGCCCACAGTAAATTCCTGAAAGGAAGGATTGAGATATCAGCAAAGTCAAGGGCTCAACGTAAACATGCACGTATGATAAATCTAGCATCACATTGTGTAAGCATCCTATGCACCGATAAAGTATGCATGGATATAGCAGCTGTACTAGACCGATCCATGAAAGGTGCTTTTCAAATTTAACCATCACATAGAAAACTCCAATGACTATTTAGGCAAATTAACTGAGACTGTACTCTGGCCTGATTTCAATGAACTGTGACTTGGAAGTTTAAACTGCATGGACCTTTATTGCAAACTCCTAGAGTACAAAGAATTGCAGAACTTGAGCAGTGTGCAAAGAAATGAGGGTTTCACTTGATTTCATTGTGCTCGCCCCTTTAAATGGAAACGGTGAAATCAGATCAGAAGGACATCCACAGAATCAAGATTTTTCCGAGCAATTAACCACAGTGATGCAAGATGCATCTACCATGCTATAAACTTTCAAACCCAAATCCGATTCACAAATCGAGAAAAAAATAGACAAATTCTAGCATGAATGGGTAGCTGGGCAGTCAAATTTGAATCAGCTACTTTTGACAGAAGAATTTGTCCTTTTTACCGACCTCTCGATTGGATTTATAAATCTGTGGTAGATGCAAACTACTCCCTCCGTACCAAAATATAAGATGTTTTAGATATCTCATATACGGACTACATACGGATAGAAGTGAATCTACACACAAATACGCGTCTAGGTACATCCGTATCAGAAAAATGTTAAAACATCTTATATTTTGGAACGGAGGTAGTATGTTAATGCTATTAATATTTTTGAAAAGTTCCATGACTTTTTGGATGTCCACTCAACCCAATTCCACCTAAAGGGCAGAGTGCATACAAGTCGTTAACGACTAGACATTGATCATTGCATTACCTCTTTGTTCTTAGGCAAACATGCCTTACAATTTTGTCAGAATAAACTTAGATTCCTCAGAAAAGGTAAATCGTCCATCATGCTTAAAGAACCATAATAAAATGAACAGAAGAAAAAGATGAAATATCCTCGCTCACTCACCACCAGTACTCTACATAGGCTGCCACCGCCCAGCGAACTACCCCGGAAACCTAATGTGTGGCCAAATGAGTTACAATACAGCAATCAATAGCAGCAGCAATCAGTGGCAACAACAACAGGCAACAAGTAGCAGAGGCAGCTGATGGGTAGCCAAAGAATAATCCTAACTGACCGGCAAGTTGGTAGCATGGCGACAGTAATCGACTTTACAACTTACAGCCTCGTTTGATGGATATCTTGAGGTGCTAACAACAATGGAAGTCCAAGCAAACCATCAAAGATTTTTAAAATTCTTTGGCTTTCACAAGGCACTCTTCTAAGCAAGTGGAGTATTGTGACGAGAAAGCAGATAAACAAACTTTTGTGGATCAAAGTAAATCATTAATTCGAAGGAATTGTGTCTCAAAAATACCAAGTATGCACCTCAATTAGGCATTCACAAGATTAAGAGCCAAATCTATCTCACCAACAAGAAGTACCAGCACAGACACTACACACGGTAAGATCATCAAATCTACCGAAGTTATACTAAAATTTCGCATTACACAGGCTTGTCTGGCTACAAGGACAATTCGCACGCCTGAGTAAGCCTCATTCTTTTCCTGTACATGTGGCGTCATCACCGCGTCACTACTCCACATGTACAGGAGTAAGTTATAGGAGAAAAGAAAAAACGCTCACCTATCTTGTAGACCGGTGACAACAAGAGTTCAAGATTTTATCTGAAATAGGACTCAGGTTTAAGTTGACTTACATGGATACAAACCAGTAGAACAAATCCATTATGCATGTAAAGAACCCAACAGAGCCCACACTGCAGACGCAAACCTGTCTAAGACTATACTATATGCACTTTACAAATCAACCTAGTGAACCTCGCCAACCCAACACCTAGTGAGCAACCTTGTAATATCATGGTATTACTTAACATTGCAAACCCAGTAAAATTTTATCAGCCCCACGCCACAAACTCGTATAAGGCAAACTCATCTCTGTACCAAAAAATTCTTCAGATTTCACAAGGCACTCTTCTAAGCAAGTTGCGTATTGTGAGGACAAAGCTGATAAACAAACTTTTCTGTATCAAAGTAAATCATTAACTGAAGGAATTATGCCTCGAAATTACCAATTATGCACCTCAATTAGGTATTTACAAAATTAAGAGCAAAACCTATCTCACAAACAACAAGTACCAGCACGGTAAGATCATCAAACCACCGAAGTTGTACTAAACTTTCGCATTACACAGGCTCATCTGGCTACAAACACAATTTGCTAACATGCATGTCAATAACCCAACAGAACCCACACTGCACACGCGTCTAAGACTATACTATATGCACAGCACAAATCAACCTAGTGAACCTCAGCAACCCATACCAGTAAAATTTCATCAGCCCCACGCCAAAAACTCCTATATAAGGCAAACTCATCTAAGTTCTAACACCATATATCGATCGATCGGGGGGACGGGGACAAGAAGGCAATACCACGAACAACTCGCCCAGCCTCACCTAGGCAATATCGCGAACACCTAGCGCGCGACTAAGATGAAGCCAATTTATCAATGCAGTGGCGGCGGATGGGAAGCAGTAGACCTGGTGGCGGTACAAGCCGGGGACATCGAGAGCCTCGACGTCGAAGGAGTCGGCGCGCGGGCCGGTGCGCACGAGGCGCTGGCGTAGCAGCGAGTCCTCCTCGTCCTCGTCAGCGTCCGAGTAGCCACCACCACCGCCGCGGGAGCTCAGGGCGGCCGTCGGGGTGTCTGTGCCGCCCACGCCGTCGTCGGAGCTCTCGATCTCATCCTCCTCATATGCGCCGCCGGGGACCACCCACCGCATCTCCGCCGACTCCGTCTTCGGCAGCCTCCCACCGCCGCCGCCGCCGCTTCCCGTCTCCATTCGGGTCGAGGTAGACGCTTGCGTGGGGTTCTACGGTTTCGGGTGGCACGCAGGGCTCGGAACTCGGAAAGGGTCTGGGACTGGAGAGGGGAGAGACGATGAGAGAAGAAAGGGAAGTGCAGTTGTAGGAAACAGCTGTGCTGCAGTATTCTATTCTCTTCTTTCCTCCTCTTTTGTCTAAAACTATTTTCTAATATTGCTTTAGTGTTTTTAGTTCTGGTTCATAGACTTTGATAGTGATGTGCATAATATAAATCTAGGCAAACTTATATACTATAATATTATTACTTAGGATATGGTCAAATATGGTGTAATCTGAGAGACTATATGGGCTCTTTTTGATTCATAGGATCGGAAAAGTGTAGAAATAGGAATCCTATATGATTGGAATGGCATGACTAACTGAATCCTATGGGAAGATCAGTTTCCTTTGATTGTGGTGGAGGAATTTTTTCATGAGGTTGGACCTCATGTTATTTTCCTCGCTCACAGATTGGTGGGCAGATTCGGCCAACAAGTTGCTGCCCATCCAACGCCCTGCCTGGGGTTCGCTGGTGCAATTGATATGGTGGACTACATGGAAGGAGAGAAACGAGCGCATTTTCCGCCAGCATGCCTCTTCGCCGCAGGTGGTTTTCTCACGCTTCATAGATGCTCTCGGAGAGTGGCAGCAGGCCGGACGTACCAAAACCCTTAGCTTGACAAGAAGACCCAGGGAACCTGATTAGGGTTTTTTCGGTTTAAGCATGATCTTGTAGACTTCTGCTTAATCATTGCATTGGTGTAATTTTTGTCCTTTTAGTTCGTTTGTTTGAATCCCTCCGAACATGTAAACTCCTTCTCATATCAATGAAAAGTTGCGCTGACAACCTCTTTCGTAAAAATAAATCCTACAAAATTTACACTACAAGATTTCTATGGGATTTTTTTCTATAGGATTTGATCATATGAATCAAACAGCATCCGAAGGAAAAATTTCCATTGGATTTCAATCCTACACAAATCTTTTACAAATCCTATGAATCAAAAGAGCCCTAAAATTTCACAATAACTAGAGGAAAGGAGAAACCATGTTTTTTTGGTGTTCAGAATTATAGTTGTGTAGCATAATCCGCTATATATTTCGATAGAATTAGTTATTCTTGTATTTGAGTTCTTATAGATATCTTGTTATATTGTTTAGTTTTTCTTATGATAAAACTAAACAAACTCAATTTGTGTTAATTTGAGAATGATCGAGCGTGATTGAGTGTGCGTGAGTGTCAAAAAATATCTCAATTTACTGCTTGATTTAGACGTTCAGCCTACTTAATATTTCAGGTTATGATTGTATGTCGTGTCATTATGACAAACATCTGATGGTGTTAAGTAAGGGGCATCTTTGTAAAGATTGCATATTCACTCGAGGAGTTTGTGGCCACAACGCTCCCTAGTGTCCAAGATTCACCAGTGACTCCTCTTTTCGGGATCAGTGATATTGGAAAGAGGGCATCTCAATCTCCTTACTCTCTTGTCATATTTATGATGTTTTTGTTCAAGATAAACCTAACGATTTGTGCATTAGATCGATCACAAGAGCATGCGCCAAGTTACTAGAACAACATGTGAGTTCTCTATTAACTAAGGGCTCCTTTGATTCATAGGATAGGAAAAGTGTAGGAATAGGAAACCTAAGGGCTCCTTTGATTCATAGGATAGGAATAATGTAGGAATAGGAAAACCATAGGATTGGGATGTCATGTCTAAGTGAATCCTATGGGAAGAGAGATTCTCTTTGATTGTAGCAAAGGAATTTTCCATGAGGTTGGACCTCATGCTTTTTTCCTATAGGATTTACACTACAAGATTCCTATAGGATTAATTCCTATAGGATGTGATCCTATGAATCAAACAACATCTATAGGAAAATTTCCTATAGGAACCAATCCTTCAAAATTCCTATGCCATTTCCTATAGAAATGGAGTGGCATGTCTAATTGAATCCTATGGGAATAGAGATTGTCTTTGATTGTGTGAAGGAATTTTTCCAAGAGGTTGGAGCTCATGCTTTTTTCTATAGGAATTGCACTACAAGATTCCTATGGGAATAATTCCTATGGGATTGGATCCTATGAATCAAACAAGCTCAATAGGAAAAATTTCCTATAGGAATCAATCATCCAAAAATCCTACCATATTCCTTTGAATCAAAGAGGCCCTAAGTATGATATTTTATTAATGAGAGCTTTTTCGGAGTTCATTTGCAAAAGTTATTGCAGTTCTGGTTTCAGTTGTTTTCTCCAGGAGCGGTGGTACCGATCGCGGCAGTGGTAGTACCGCCTCTCTCCAGGTGCAGTACTACTCGTTGTTGAACCATTGCTAGTACCACCCAAAATGCCTCTTGGGTCATGTATAGTGGTACCGTGTGTGGTAGTGGTTCAGTAGTACCACCGTACCGGTTCCACCGGCGGTAGTACTGCCCCTGTAACCTCGCTAGTTTTATGTCTAACGGCTAGCTAATTCCTAGGCGACGGTATTACCGCTCGGGCAGTAGTACTGCTTGCCCGAGCGGTACTAGTGCCCCTGCACAAATCTGCCACATAACGGTTTGATTTTCTGGGATCTATTTAAGGGGCCTTCTTTCTCAATGGTTTATCAAGTCTTTGGCAACTCTCTCCTTCGTTGTTGACCTTTTTTGAACTTGTCTTTTCTCAGTCCCTCCAATGATTCTTCCTCCTTCTTGAGGGAAAAGAGATGACATTTAGAACTATATTTCCATCAATAATCTCTCATCTTAGTGAGAGCAAGCTATTGGATATAGATCTTGAGATTCATTTTTTGAGTTTATCCTTTGGTCTTCCTCTCTTGTTGCTCCATAGCGTTAATTATTTTGGTGGGATTTGAGAGTGAACGATTTGACCACTTCGTGTGTTCTAGCCATAGCATTAGTTTTATAGGATTGAGTTTTCCATGGTGGTTCGTGGAAGTGAAGTTTGGAAAGCTTATTACTCTTGGGTGCTTGGTGCCCATGTTTGTTCCTCTTGCTTCAGCTTGGTGTTGTCGCAGAGCTCAACTTGGTGAGAAGTGATGCATGTAAAATGCATACATGAACTTTACATTTTATTACTTGATATTCCAACTTATTTGCAACTTATATGATGTTATATTCATGTTTTATAATGATTTCGGGGATTTTCTAAACAATCCCCCCTCTTTTGGTTCTAACTCTGTTTTCCAGAAAACGTCTTTTTTAGGGTTTCGGACTTTCCGGGAGCTTCGGGACTCCAAAAAGGGCAAGGCCAAAGAGCACGGTTCAGAATTTTCGAGACGAACGCAATGGGCCTAAAATGAAGACCAGCAGCCCAGCCAGCTGGAAACTAGAGGGTCCCACGCGGTCAGATTCCCTGGCCGCGTGGGACCACCTCTTTTCCCCCTCGTGGCTCCGATGCCGTCCGTTTTCGTCTCCGTGGCTTCGTCTTGACCTAAAACCAACTATAAAAAGAGTCCCCCGAGGATTTTCGCGAGGAGGCGGCGGAGAAACACGAAACACACGAAACAGAAGACAGAAGGCTGCCGCCGGAGAAGATCGGAGGGGGGAAACGCTGCCGGAATCACCTCCGGTAGGCTCCTCCATCCCCCCTCCGGAGTCTCCATCAACACCAACGTCAAGACCTGCACCATCTCCATCACCATCTTCGTGATCCACTTCATCCCCCTCATAGTTTGAGATTGTTGAACCCTAGCTATTGTTTAAGTGCTATTCTACCTGTGTATGATTAGTTACTTGTCATTGTTTTGTGGTGAGACTATAATTTCAGATTGTGTTGTATCATTTATACCACTGAATCATATCATGTCTTCACGTTGTGAGTAGTTCTCTCATGTTCCTGGGGGCATAGGATGGATTGGCAATGATCTATATATAACATGTGTTGGTATTTTGTCTAGTGTTTATCTTTTTATGTAATTCTATGATGGTGTTGTGCGAACGTCGACTGCACATCACTTCACCTAGATGGGCTCATAGGAGAACACCGTAGTGTAATGAATTGAGGGAGACTTGGGAGGACATGTAAACCTGAGACCGAGTCATGAAGTTACATTATGAGGGTATTAGTATCGGGGACCTTAGAGTGTAATGCTATGGTGGGACTTTATGTCTTAATAAATCTTGTGCAGTCATTTACTTGGCCACATGATCCATCATAAGGGGTTTAGTATATTTATTTAGCTATACCTAATAATGGCTCCGTCCGAAGAAGATTAAAACTTGACAAAATGCTACCTTGTTGTTCTAGAAATATTTATGCCATGAAATCTAGGTAGCCCCTGGGAACGTTCTCCACTTATAAGAAACACACACTTGAGCTTGTCCTCTTGCTGCATAGAGGATTGGGCTTTTCTCTCTTTGAGAGCTTTCACCTGCTACTATTTATCTGCTGCATTTTTACTTTATTGCAAACTCTACACCAAAAACCCAAAAACACTTGCATCATTTAATCATTTTAGTTTGTCTAGTGCATAGATAATAAGGGAAGTGACACTCTTATTTGAGAGGATAAATAACTTATACCTTCTACTCCTCGTGGGATCGATACTATACTTACACATTGAAGATTTCAACGATCCCCTATACTTGTGGGTATCAAGACATTTTCTGGCGCCGTTGCCGGGGAGTGTAGCGCTTAAGTTTTTATTCTTGTTTGCACTAGATTTTTATTTTCAGTTTTGCATATACTCTAGTTTACTTTCAGTTTTGCATTTAGTTTAGTTTTACCTTCAGTTATATATATCGAAAACACAAAAAAAATAGAAAATGGAAAATACCAAAAAAAACTCGTGTTTTGGGCATAAGTATGGATATAAAAGATGCTTTGTTTAGACACTTGAATGCTGCTAAGATTGCCAAGGAATATAGAGAATCAAAGGAAGGGAAAATACTAAAAGGTTTCATGATGGAATTAAATTATATTGCTAAGGAGTTGCTTTTACACCATGATGTAACTTGTATTTTTTGCTCTGAACAAAAAGATAAACATTTTGAATTTCAATGTAGGTTCCATGAAGAATGTGTTATTGCATCTTACCATACTGGTGATTATGCTTATTTAGGAATGGAACAAGTAGAGGAATTTGTTACTTTCAAGGCAGCCTATGAATTATACACCTTCATTGATGAAAATAAAACTTGCCCTATAGCTAATAAATTTGAAAGAGAGATAGATTTTATTCTTGAATATTGCGTAGACAACTTCTCTCAAAATATTTATGCTGTTAAATATAATGAGGCTCCCCAAGAGAGCACTGATGTTTTGCAGGAAGAAGATGATGAAAACATAAGCTTGGAAGAGGAAGAATGTGAAGAAGAGGATAACAACCTAAGCTTGGGGATGCCCGTGCAACCCCAAGAAGATGATGAAATTGATGAACAACTAGAGAATGAAGAAAGAAACATCCACCTTCACCACCTATGGATGAGGGTAACACTCAAAATTTTGTTGATGATAAACTTTGCTTTTATGATTCTGATGATGAGGAGGACTATCAACCTATGCCTAATGAGAACATTATTGATAATAATTTTAAAAATGATGAGGAGTATGGTTTGGACATGTTTTATGATAGTACTCTAGATGATGATCCTCCATGTTTAGAACTTACTACTTCATGTGAGGATAAAAATGACATACTTGCTGTTGGTGAAAATACTCTTACTTATGAGAGTCCTACTTTATTTCTGAACTCTCCCATTCACACCGTGGAGGAGAAGCTTTTATGGGTTGAAAAGTACTTATGTGGGCTGAAATTATCTTACACTAATAATCATTTCACCCATAACCATCATGTTTATGGTGCTTCTTGCAATTATTTTGAGAGAGGAAAACACACTAATAGCTCACATAATAGTTTTAATAATCCTCTATATGTTCCTAAGTTTGCAAAGTTGCACCAATCTAATAGTTCTTTTATCAAATTTGCTTCCACTACTTGTAACTATTATGAGAGAGGAAGAAAGACTTGTCTTTATGTTTCTATGTTATTTAAAATGCAACCTACTGATCACCACATGCATTGGTTACCACAAAATTGCTGCTATTTATTCATATATAAAATGCCAATGCATAGGAAGTGGGTTAGACTTAAAAGTTAATGGTTTAATGTTTTGTGGTGTGCTCCTTATGCTTTCATTTCCTATTCAGTTTGGGCACACCTTTATATCATGAAAACATGTGAAACAACTTTACCTACTGTTATCTAATTGCTAGTTTAAGATTTTCACTTTATATAAAATTTGGGAAAGTAAATGAGAAGGATGAGTAATGGAGATGTTGGGGTCGACCTTGAACATGTGTTGTTCATGCCAATGGAACCATTGCAAAGTCTCTATCATTAAAACTTTTCCCAAAGCTAAAACCAAATAAAAAGAGTGTTTATGTTGTATATATTTGCTTCTTCTTTTGCCTTTGTGCTAAATCAAAAACAACAAAAATATTTTCTTTCTTCCTTGTTTGTTTCTCTTGAATTCTTTCTTGGTTCTTTTTGCTTCTTTTTGATTTTTATCTTCAGTTTCAGTTTTGGTTTTTGAGTCAAGGTGCTTGTTTACTACTGTAACATCACCTTTGTATCTTATTTTTCATCTTTATGGCAAGAATAACCTCTTTTGAGAGGTGGGATCAGACAATAGTGATTTGCTGTCCAGAAAACAGATTCCTTAGCTTCACTGCGGAAAATGTTAAAAATCACAGAAAAGGAATTTTGACCTGAAATTTTACGACAGCAATCTTCAGTTATTATTACGCATTTCATTAGTTAAAAGTTTTCTGATTTGAGCAACGTAAGTGACTCTGAAAATTCACTCTTTACGGGCTGTCCAGTTTTTGACAGATTCTGTCTTTATTTTGCATTAGCCTCATTACTTGTGTTTTGTGTGGTTCTTTTGATCAATGAACAATACACAACCATAGTAACAATAGTTAATGTTTAGAATCAAATCATGATATGTCTTTGCTGTACCTATGTGGATTTAATTTATGGAGACACTAACCCCTCTAATCAAGTTTTATGATGAGTTTTGTGTGAAGAGAATTGTCAAGTGGAAGAGTTGAGGGTGATGAACAAAGATCAAGAGGGACAAACACTCAAGCTTGGGGATGTTACCCCTAGGCTCACCCTACATGTATCAAATAAGTACAAGAACTCAAGCTTGGGGATGCCAAGCCACCTCACTCCAACCATCTTGATACCAAGTAAGTAAGCCTAGCTATATGGCTATAAAGAAAGCGCTTTACGGGAGGCAACCCGGTTGTTTTATTTTTGATTTTCTTTGTGTCCTCTTGCTGTAACAAGAGACTTAGTTTTTAGTTTTGTTTCTGGAATTTTTAATAAAGTGCCAAGTTTTACCCGTTTTGGTTTGAAAAAGTTGCTATTTGTATTCGGAGATTTTATTCCAGCACGAATCTGTGCACGGTATGATTTTTCATTTCTATTCTGTAACTCCGAATGAGCTGATATTTTAACTGTAGTTGCAACTTTTCATCCTCTGTAATCATGAATTTTTTCAGAATTTTTCGACATATTTAAGTAGGGTAGAAAAATGCGTTTTGCTGCTGCTGTTTTTCTGGACAGATTCTGTCCCATTTTGTTTGATGCATTCTTTGAACTTTTAACTTGAATCTTTTTGATCCAATTGAGTTTATAAGTAGGCATACAACATTATACACTTTCTGGACATTCATATGAATTTTTGTTTAAGGATTTTATGCAGCAAGCAATTCATTTGTCTATCACTACTAATGTCACCCCACAGAAAAGAAATGGGAGAAACGGTGTTTTGAAGTTTTTTCACAGGGATTAGAGGAGATGCACCAAGAGCTATCCAAGGATGGTGAAGACCATAAGCTTGGGGATGTGAAGACAACCCCACTGGACCAACACACTCTCGGTTTGCACACGTCTAACTTCTGTTTTTCGATCAATGCACTTTATCGCATAAACTTGGAGCGTCTTTTATTTGCTTTTTATTTCGGTTTGATTTTTGTTTATTTTCTTGAGACCACCACTTTTCATTTATGTTATGAGAGTGCTACTGGAAAATTGGGTTGAATTATGTTGGATGCTATTAAAAATATTGGGATAGGGATGTTTGAGTTGATTCAAAAAGATACATATAGTTGCATGATTCATGTGCTTTTTAATGAGTATTAATTTGCAAGTGTTTTATCAAGAGCTATCTTTTATTCATGTTTCGATGCTGAATGTTACTTTACTTTGTTTAACATGGATTGATTAGTTCTATGGACACTTATGCATGCATTTAGACGGTCAACTTTCTCCCTCTTGCTAGCCCAAAAATTCCAACAAGTAAAAACTTGTTTTCCAACACCTTCAACCAAAGTTTTTCTAGTGAGTCCACCATATCTACCTATTAGCTTTATGCTATTCCGAGTATGTTTATCATGTTATATTGTATTATCTATACTTCTGAATTAAAATGCTTATGTTATTGATTGTTATGGGAAAAGTTGGTTAAAAAGCTCTCACGAACTTGATGCACACTTTACTTTTATTGCACTTAATAAGCATGAACCATTGTGATTAAAATTATGAAGTTGTGGGCTTGACAATAGTTTTGGTTGGGAGTTAGCCCATATGTGCTGTCACATGGCAAGCTTTCAACATTGCACTTATTTATATTTAGTTGATGTCATGTACTTTTGTTTATGGATGCCTATCATGGGTGAAATGAATGTGGATACTTAGTAAGTTCAAAGAGTTTGTATAAATGGTTAGAGAAATGCCTGGGCCGCTAATCTAAGCCATGCATCATTCATGGTGGAAATTTACAGCATAACCATAATGTTCATTCAGTGATGCACCTCATAATAAAAAGCTATACCCATAGTAAATAAAAGAGTGCTGAGATTGTTCATTGTCTGTTTGTCTTGTTGTTTTGACATGGGCTTGTTCATGTCAAGGGGCAAGAGGTACCCCAGTGCAGTTCTTGATGATACTATTATTACTTGCAATGACCTTTATTTGAATTTACTTTGTGGACCAAAGTGAGTAACACATGGTGTAGGTACTTGTATTCAAGGGACATGAGACATTCAACCAATACATTGTCAAGCACACCACTCATATTTGCTTTCACTTTAAACATTAATCATTCAAGATGCTATGATAGGGGTAATGAGAGCTCCACACCAATGACTACCACATTGCAAGCATTAACTTAAGTAGAAGTGTTTGGAAGTTAGATGAAACTTATTCATGCTTTACCTCTACTTATTTATATATCTTTCCAATGTGTCCACCTTTTATATTCAGATTTGCAAGAATACTCTATGACCATTATAGGATGTTTTTACTTTTCATTATGCATACATTTGGACCATAGTACTTTCTTCTATGTTACACTTTGTGAATTATCATTGAACATCCTTACATTGAATATTTGATATCACTTCATAATCTATCTTGTATATTGCTACTCCTTTGAAGAATGAATCATTTGACTCTATGTAGCAATAATAATCATCTTTGATATCCATTGATAGTATTAAAATGCAAAGTCCATGTTAGTTTTATCACCTTCATACTCGAGGACGAGTATTGGTTAAGCTTGGGGATGTTGATGCATGTAAAATGCATACATGAACTTTACATTTTATTACTTGATATTCCAACTTATTTGCAACTTATATGATGTTATATTCATGTTTTATAATGATTTCGGGGATTTTCTAAACAATCCCCCCTCTTTTGGTTCTAACTCTGTTTTCCAGAAAACGTCTTTTTTAGGGTTTCGGACTTTCCGGGAGCTTCGGGACTCCAAAAAGGGCAAGGCCAAAGAGCACGGTTCAGAATTTTCGAGACGAACGCAATGGGCCTAAAATGAAGACCAGCAGCCCAGCCAGCTGGAAACTAGAGGGTCCCACGCGGTCAGATTCCCTGGCCGCGTGGGACCACCTCTTTTCCCCCTCGTGGCTCCGATGCCGTCCGTTTTCGTCTCCGTGGCTTCGTCTTGACCTAAAACCAACTATAAAAAGAGTCCCCCGAGGAGTTTCGCGAGGAGGCGGCGGAGAAACACGAAACACACGAAACAGAAGACAGAAGGCTGCCGCCGGAGAAGATCGGAGGGGGGAAACGCTGCCGGAATCACCTCCGGTAGGCTCCTCCATCCCCCCTCCGGAGTCTCCATCAACACCAACGTCAAGACCTGCACCATCTCCATCACCATCTTCGTGATCCACTTCATCCCCCTCATAGTTTGAGATTGTTGAACCCTAGCTATTGTTTAAGTGCTATTCTACCTGTGTATGATTAGTTACTTGTCATTGTTTTGTGGTGAGACTATAATTTCAGATTGTGTTGTATCATTTATACCACTGAATCATATCATGTCTTCACGTTGTGAGTAGTTCTCTCATGTTCCTGGGGGCATAGGATGGATTGGCAATGATCTATATATAACATGTGTTGGTATTTTGTCTAGTGTTTATCTTTTTATGTAATTCTATGATGGTGTTGTGCGAACGTCGACTGCACATCACTTCACCTAGATGGGCTCATAGGAGAACACCGTAGTGTAATGAATTGAGGGAGACTTGGGAGGACATGTAAACCTGAGACCGAGTCATGAAGTTACATTATGAGGGTATTAGTATCGGGGACCTTAGAGTGTAATGCTATGGTGGGACTTTATGTCTTAATAAATCTTGTGCAGTCATTTACTTGGCCACATGATCCATCATAAGGGGTTTAGTATATTTATTTAGCTATACCTAATAATGGCTCCGTCCGAAGAAGATTAAAACTTGACAAAATGCTACCTTGTTGTTCTAGAAATATTTATGCCATGAAATCTAGGTAGCCCCTGGGAACGTTCTCCACTTATAAGAAACACACACTTGAGCTTGTCCTCTTGCTGCATAGAGGATTGGGCTTTTCTCTCTTTGAGAGCTTTCACCTGCTACTATTTATCTGCTGCATTTTTACTTTATTGCAAACTCTACACCAAAAACCCAAAAACACTTGCATCATTTAATCATTTTAGTTTGTCTAGTGCATAGATAATAAGGGAAGTGACACTCTTATTTGAGAGGATAAATAACTTATACCTTCTACTCCTCGTGGGATCGATACTATACTTACACATTGAAGATTTCAACGATCCCCTATACTTGTGGGTATCAAGAAGCTTGGGGCAAAAATTTAGGGGGCACCAATTAAGTTGTGGAGATCGCCCTAGACAATTTTTACGGGTTTGGTGAGCGCCCTTAAGATCACTTCGTAGTGGAATCGGGGCACCTTGCACTGTGCGAGGTTGAAAGGACAAGGATGTCGCCTAGAGGGGGGTGAATAGACGATTTAAACTTTTTCGGTTTAGGCTTGATAATTGCGGAATATAACTAGGTGTTTAAATTAACAAGCCAACACCCTAAATATACTAGGCTCACCTATGTGCACCAACAACTTATGCTAAGCAAGACAAGCAACAAAGTGATAGCAATATAGAATACTTCAAGCACGAAGGCTATCACAATGTAAAGTGCATAAGTAAAGAGCTCGGGTATAGAAATAACCGAGGCACGCGGAGACGAGGATGTATTCCCGAGTTCCTCCTTTTTAGGGGAGTACGTCTCGTTGGAGAGGTGTGAGGCACCACAAAGGTCGATCTCAACGCCACAAAGGCTCACCCTATTCTCCGATGAACCGCACCACAAAGGATTGGTTCACCTTCCACTATCGGAATCCTTCAAGGCGGAATCCGGAGCCTTTACAACAACAATCCGAGGCACAACCCACAACAGGATTGGGGGCTCCCGAACAAAGGTCTCGACCACAAAGGTCTCAACCACCACAAAGGCGTCTAGGGTCCAAATACCCAAGAGTAACAAGCTCACTAACTTTCAACTTCCACGAATCCTCGTGGAGAGCACAAACCGATGCACAAAGCAATGGCAAGAGCACAAGTGCTCAAATCCTTCACTCTCAAATCCCACCAAAAGCAACTAATGCTTATGGGGGAGAAGAGAGGAAGAAAAAAGTAGGAGAAACACCAAGAACTCCAAGATCAAGATCTACTAGGTTCCTCTCACTTAGAGGAGGAATGGATTGGTGGAAATGTAGATCTAGATCTCCTCTCACTTTTCCCTCAAAGATATGCAAGAATCATGGGAGGGATTGAGAGGGGGCAAGCTTTTCCAAAGGTCAACAATGGAGGAGAGAGAGGGGAAAACAAGCTCTAGAAGTTAGGGAACCATTGGGGAAGAAGGCCCCTTAAATAGGTCCTCCGAAATCCAACCGTTATGCTCAGATTTCGCGAGCCTGGCCTGGGGCTGGCCTACCACCTGAGAAATCCGGCCTAGCCTAGGCCGGCCTACCACCTGAGAAATCCGGCCCGGGGCCGGCCTTGGGCCCGGCCTAGCCTAGGGCGGCCTAAAAACTGCAGAAACACCCAATACGAAAACGGACATATCTTGATCATCCAGACTCCGTTTTCGATGTTCTTGGGCTCGTTGGAATCGCAACGAAGAGCTTTACAAGATCATGTAGAGAAACATCATAGTCCAACATGGGAGGATAAAACAAAATGTAGAAAGGTAAACCTTCTCTACAAAAGAACAACCGGTAAATCCTCCAACATCAAAACTCAACAAGATAATCATCAAGACTCCGTTTTCTATGATCTTGGGCTTGTTTCGAAGATAATCACAAGCCCTACAAGATCATGCATATACACATCATAGTCCATCACGTGAGGAGGAAACCACAAGGAGAGAGTTTGACCTCTCTAGAAAAGATAAGCCGGTAAAACCTCCAATATAAAAAACGCAACAAGATATGCATATAAAATCCGTTTTTGATGAACTAGAGCTTGGTATGGAGATGAACACAAGCTCTAAATTATCACATGGATAAAAGCCAAATAAGAACCAAGAAAGATGATATGCCAAGTATGCAAAGGTTTGAGCTCTCCACAAAGATGCGATCAAGTTACTCACTTGAGAGCCCCTCTTGATAGTACGCCGTCTATCCTATAACCCGGTCTCCCACTAACACCATGAGACCGGTAAAATAGAAACCCTATCAAGATCATACCTTTGCCTTGCGCATTCCACTTGAGCTAGATGATGACGATCTTGACTCCCTCAAGTTGGAACACCTTTCTTGATTGTGCTTGCTAGCACATGCTTGATGAAGACTTCTCCAAATACTCCCCCATACACCATTATGGGAGAGCCTCGCTTAGCTCCGTCTTCATGTATCCACTTGCGCTTCATATTCTTCTCTTGATATAGATGATGACTTGGAGATAAACATGAATGTTCACTCAATCTTCTTTTCCAAGCCATGCTTGCAATAAGCTCAACTCTAGATGACCATTCTTCATATGAACCCATTGGATAGAACCTTGGTCATCACTTTATCTTCTAGAGTCCAACATATTGACGAGGTGTACCCTCATCAAATCCCATGGTTAAGGACCTAGGGTTGAGATTATGGGGAGAGAACGTGGTAGTACTGGTAATTTCGTCGGCTGACAAGCAGAGGCAAAGATTTACCCAGGTTCAGTCCCTCGGTGGAGGTAAAGACCCTACTTCCTGCTTGTCTGGTATTGATTGTGTGGATTATGCGATTACAGGGGAGCTCCGCAAGGTATCGATCTCGCTAGAGCTTTTGGTGGTTCGAGTATGGCTTGTCCTACATCGGCACCCCTCCCAGCCCTTAAATAGGCTGGGTCCCGGGAGTTTATAACTGACCTAGTTTACACATAAGGAAAGTACAAACCGACTATGTCTATGTCTAAACTTGGAAGGTACTCCATCTTGTTGGGCCTCCTGTCTTGGGTTCGAGTTGTCTCTTCGCTATTGGGCCTTTAGTCGTCACGTGCACCAGGTACCCTCACGGTAGGGTACCCGAGATGTATACCCTTGTCAGTAGCCCCCGAGTACTTGTCTGACTCGAAGAATCGGGCATGGACTCGTTCGTAAGTGCACGTCATATGCTTTGTATTCTGTATATTATAATTGGAATTCCTGTATGAATAGCACATGTTGGCTATGTCGAGTATTTCATCAACTGTGGTTTTTGCTTATGATGATCAAGGGATAATAGCTTAGCAGGCCCAGTACACTCGACGGATCGGGACTGGTTAACTACACATTTGGGTAAAACCTTACTAGATTTCAATCAAACTCGAGTCCCCGGACTCGAATCTGGAACAAACTGGTCAGATTCGACTAGGCCGCTTGAGGTCTTACTGAGTCGATCTGCAGTATAACTTTGAATTTTACCCAACGCGTCCGTCGGGATTTTTCATCATGTCTGCTAACACGGAAAGTATAAGGATTGACGTTCCTGGAACGGTCCTTAGCCCAGCTCGAAAGTTCGGCGGGTCTTACCTTTGCACTATGCGTGCAGCATCCGAAGTATTTGCGACGGACGCAACTCGGGAATGTTTCAAGTATGATTTCGTATATGAACGGAGTCGATATATTTGTCTGACGTTTATTCTATCGGGCGTGCGACAGCGCTCCCGATGGGAGTAGCCCCCGAGATTGTGCTTTATTACTTGTAATGGAGGATAATCTCAAAATCATTATCTTGAGCATCTTTAGTCGAAGAAATTTTTGATACGCTCCCGATGGGAGTAATATAGAATCAGCCGAAAGAACGGTTGAGTGACCAATTTTGCCTTATCATTGCTATTTCACACCCGAACCAAACAAGGCAATCGAGTGACCAATACGCGTTGAGCGGTCTCGAATGTATTTCTGATCAAAGTTCTTGTGACGACGTCATGGATGACGTTTTATGGCGACTGCGCCGTCTGACACGCGCGGCGTGCGTTATGCTGCGATGGATGGGACGTGACACATAGGTGGGCCCATTTGTGCAGAGCTGACCGAACGACGGTGCATTTTGGACTTGATTTGACCACTCGGGCCCACTTTTTCCGGAGAGGTGATTATGGCTCCTCTTTTTGCGTGCGTAGTGGGCGGAGTGGCCGGCGACGGTTGCCCTCCGCGTTTGCCACGTGTACGGTGAGATTGCGTGCGTAGCGCACGGTTTAGGATCTGAATGGCTGTGATTGCCTTTGATTTGAGGTAAATAGGGAAACGGCGCTGGCATTGTTTTTTACTAGCCATTTGCTCTGCGCGCCGCCCCTATTCCATCTTCTTCCTCGCGCTCCTGCTCCATTGTTTCTTGCGCCCAGGCTCTTGCTGCTCTCCCTAGCCACCACCGCCATGGCGCCAAAGAGGAAAGCCTCTGCCACCGACGCGCCCGCGACTGACGCGGCCGCTCTGAAGGGGAAGAAAGCTGCGGCTGGCGCATCTGCGGCTGCCGTCGACCTCAAGAAGAGCGACGGTGACTGGATGAAGTCCACAATCAAGGCAGCCCACCTCGAGAAGTTCCGCGAGGATGGATTGCTGCCGCCGGCGGACCAGCTTACCGTCCGCGCGCCATCGAAAGAGGTACTCCCCGAGCCTCGCGCAAACAAGCGCATATGTTTTGCGGAGTTCTTGCCTAGGGGTCTATCTTTTCCCCTCCACGATTTTGTTCGTGGTTTGTTGTATGCCTATGGGGTGCAGATCCATGATCTCACCCCGAACGGCATTATGCACATTGCCTGCTTCATGGTATTGTGCGAGTGTTTCCTGGGAGTTGCTCCCAGCTGGGCTCTTTGGAAATCCATCTTCATGGTCAGGCCCAACAACCGAGGCGGCCGAACCTACCCAGTTGGAGGCCTTTAGATCCAAGTATGCAGCGACACCCGATACTTTGCCCTGAAGCCAGTCGACTCGGCGCAAGGGTGGAGGAAAAGGTGGTTCTATGTGCTAGTCGACCAGGAAGGGGCCCCAGCATTTTCGGCTGCTGGTATAGCCGCTAGGACGAAGGCCTGGGACCATGAGCTTTCGACTGAAGAAGTGGCGGAAGCGGCGCCTCTGCTGGAGACTCTTGGAGGACTGCTTAACAGCGTCACTGGTGTGCATCTAATTGCCACCTTTGTGAAGATGCGGGTGTGGCCGCTCCGCGCTCGCGCTCACCCTATGTGGCAGTATGAAGGCCCTCTCGACTCCACTCGGATGAACAAGGAGGAGCTGTCTAGGAGCGAGCTGGTGGCACATGTGCGGTCCATCGCAACGAGCCCTGCAACGTCGACTGCCCCGTTGCTCCTTATACGGCTGAAAAGCCTTTGCCAGAGGTTAGTGAATCTATCAATTTTATGATCTCCTGTTTTTGTTATTCTGCTATGCATCTTTGTGACTTCGACTGCTTTATTTTGTATGCAGGGCCACTCGACCGCCTCAACCCTTCCTCCTCTTCCCGAAGATGGCCCAACTCATGAAACAGAGGTGACGGTAGAAGCGAAGGGAGGAGATGAATCGCCTCTTCCTTCGGCTACTACTTCTCCCATAGAAGAGGTTGAAGAGGAAGGGGTTGAAGAGGCACAGGACAAGGAGCTTGTGACGACTGATGATGTGAGCGAGGTCCCTACTCGCAAGCGCCATCGGGCGGCACAAGTTGCGTCTTCCTCTATGAGCTCACCCGCAAAAGAGGATGAGCTGAGGGATGATGAAGATTCGACCTCCTCACCTTCTGCCAAGGCCGCTCCTCTGGATGTGAGTCCATTGTGCTCAGCTCCTCCTCCCAAGTCGGGTGAAGAGCTGCAGTTTGGAGGCCCAATGTTTGACGACCCCGACAGCTGTCACATCCCAAATTTGGAAACTAAGAAAAACTTAGTTTCACAAGACCCAAATTTCAGAACCAACAAAAACTTTTTGAATTACTTCACTAATGATTGTGTTTCCTTCCCATTGCTATGTTGGACTTGGTGTGACTTGTTGTTTAAGTGGGGAGGCTAGTAAATATTAAACTGAGAACTCAACCAAGATAAAAATATATTTAAACTTGGGTGAGCATGTCATGACAAGATGTAACAATCCATATACTTTTCTAATCTTAGTTTGGTCAAATTCCATTTCAGTATACTTGGTTTAGCAACCACCAAAGTACCCACTCTTGAGAAAGTAAAAGTATTTCCAAAACTATGTTTTCCCAAAAATAGGGAGATCTATATGCTATCTCCTATCTATCTTTTAATCTTGATATTTGCATGTGTATGCAACTTCCATTTTATAAACTTTGATTATCACTTCATTTTATAAGGAACACAAGTGGGAAATATATTACCCCACATAATTCCTTTCTCAAACCTTTTTGAAAACTACTAAGTTATGAGTTGAGACATTTCTTAAACATCATCTTGTCATAATTGGGTGTGGTCCCTATTTCACAATATAGTATTGTTAATTATGGAATTGGTGGCATGATTAATTCTTGTGGTGTTGATCTTGTTGTGATTGTTTGCTTGTTGGACTCATAGTTATATTGATTGTTAATTCTTGTTTTATTGTTTGCTTGGGTGAATAATTACACCAATGTACTTAAGTGATTAAGTTGAAAACCCACCAATAACAAATTTGGAATGTGACTTGAACAAAAACAAAACCTCTAAAGATATTCAAAGACTTGAATTAAAAAGCCCAATTTAAAAATGAGTAATCTTATTTAATTTTCCTCTCTACCTTTTCTCTATTTTGTTATAACAATTATTTTATCTTATAAAATCCAGGAATGAGATGATAACCATCTCATTATCATATAGCTCTCTCCTCAAAATATCAAATTTCCAATTACAAAGATATTTCAATTTGTCAAATTGGTTTTATCCAAAAATGCCATATTTAAACCCTATGAACAAAAGTTGTTCAAAACATTTTATTTTAACACCCCAATTTTTGTGGAGCTTCTACATGTTATGGGGAGGCTACCTGATTTTTTTCATAATTTTCTAAAATGCTTTACTGCCTCAATTAAATCCCTAAAAGCTACTGGTTATTAAAAAAGAAATAAAAGAAGCAGAAAAGGACCTAGATGTAACTGGGAAAAGAAGTCCAGGGGGCTTTCTGCAAAACCTTCCTCACCCTCCTGTAGCGCGACCGAGTGACGTGCTGCTCGCCGACCTCGCCGACCGCTCGCCGTGTTCCCCGCTCGATGCCGCTCGCCGCCCGGACCCCCCTGCTCTCCTCTCCCCTGCGACAAGGATAAGAAGAGCACCACACTCCTCTGCTCCCCCCTCACCCCTCTGTCGCCCTTCCTCTCTCTCTCTTTTTCCCCACCATGGCCGAGCCCGAGCTCGCCGTTGACGCACGCCTCGCCGTCGTCTGAGACCTCCCCGAGCAAAACGAAGACCGTCATCGACACCGCCTCGTCGTCCTCTGCATCTCTGTCCAAGGAATCGAGAAGGGACGCCCGGATTCGTCTCCTCCGAGCTCATCCCCTTCCGCTCCGGGCACCACCTTTCCAGGAAGCTCGCGAGCAGTTCCGTCCACCGTTCTTCGCCATTTCTGCACCCTCGTGATCCCCTTCCTCTGCTCTATCTCATGGACAGCACCATTCCTTTCAGGAACCCAGGAGTCGCCGTCGCCGTTCCCGCCCGAAGCTCCAGCTCGCCGTCTCGCCCTGCCGTGCGTGTCGAGGAAGAAGAGGGCCCGTACCGCTTCGCTTCGCTCATGGGCCGCTGGCTGGGCCACCTCCAGCGTTGCTCGGCCAGATCTGGGCCAGATCTGGCCCATCCGTTTATTTTTCCAGTAGATCTAATATATGATTTTATTTCCTGTGATAATTGCAGTGTAGCTTTAATTCGATTGTGGTAGATCTGTGATAGATGTTTGAGTGATTCAAATTTTGAGGAGTACCTATGTGTTTTCTTAATTAGCTAGAACTGGCTGTTTGCAAAAATATATTTTAAAATGATGTCTAGATTAAATCTTGTCAAAAGTATCTTTTTCACTAAATATTTAATATCTAGAGTTTTATAATCCAAAATTTGCAAACTAAATTTCTATGGATATCCTGAAGTGATACCTTTCCAGATCTGTTGGCCTTGTATACAAATGAAGTCTAAAACAAAAGTTCTATTCATTCTTGTAAACACACCAGTGGCACTTTGGTGATTTTTGTAGATTTTTGTGAGATGATTTTGGAGTAAATCCAATTGGCTTGTCTTCTATATGTGTAGGAGAACATATCCCTAGCTTGGTTTGAATTTAGGAGTCACTAATTGACTGTGGTGCTAATTATAAGGTTTAGGCCTTTTCTGCCAATTTTTATTAAACCTTTAGAAATTGTGTGTTATAACTTTATTGTTACACATGTGTTTCCTAGCATGTGTAGGGTGGTAATCCACTGTTGTGACATGTTTACTTATTTGTGCTAGCATGATTAGGAGAGCTACTTATGAGTCATGTATTTGTTAGGGTTTTATCCCCTATATAGCTTTCTCCTAGTAATTAGGAATTTGTTAAGCTTGTTTATTTTGATGTGAGAATATTGTGTGTGATTAAAATGTATGCCTTGCTTGTTAATGATTGTTGTGGTACTGTGCTTGCTTGTTATTGTTGTTTATCATGCTATAATATGTTAGTACTGTTAGTGGTTAGAATTAAACTTGTTTAGGGTTAAGCAGGTGTTGTTAAAGTGATGTTTGAAAACTTTAACAATTGTTTAATGAGGATTGGGTGTTTGATAATTTTTATAAGATGAATAAACACTTTCAACTAAAATTCTAAGCTGCTGGTTGATTAATTTTGTTAATTAAATATCAGCCTTGCAAGTTAAAAGTAATCCCAAAAAGGTGACTTAACTTTTGTCTGAAGTATTTCCTGACTAGGGAAAAATGTTTGTCAATTACCTCTAATTGAGGATGTGTTTGTGCCCTTTTGTTTTGGCATGTGTATGGTGTTATACTCCTGCTAATATAATGCCTTTATAATTTTGTCTGAGTAAATTGGCTTGATAAGTAGATTGTTTTATTAGCATATAGATAAACATGTGGTTATGTGATGTTTTGCTTGTTGGATTAATTTCTTGTTAGCATCTAGCTAAATGTGGTGATTGTTGTTTAGTGTTTGTTTTTAGGTTAACTTGTATCCTTTATTTATGAGTGATGTAGCTTTAGTAAATAAATTGTGCTAGGCTGGTTATTAAAGTAGTTTTCCTTAAGTGTTCTTAGAGTAGATTTTAGTTTGTTGCTTGATTAAATTAGTACTATGTTTTGGTATGATTCTTTGTTTGTATACCACTTGTGGTTTGGTTTGCTTATTGAGTGTTGTTTTATTTTCATGTTTGCGACGCTAGAGATAAACGCTACCGGAGTGGTATTTGGAAAGGATTTATTGAAGAAGGATGAGAATTTATTTCTTTGATCAGTGAGGAGAAGTCCAGGGACATTATGCTGAAATCAGGCAAACTACTTCTCTGAGCTTGCATCTATATACATCTATTTTGGTTCACATGTTTTACCTATAAAGAGTATATGTGATTTATGTGGTGTTTGCCACTAAAGCTATGATTTTGAAAACCCTTTTTCCAAAATACAAGTATATTATTTTGACACCCTATATGGAGATATTAGATGGAAATTCTTTTTCAAACTATAGGATGGGAAAAATATTGTTTACTCAAAACTCCTTTGAAAATACTCGTGTGTGGATATGGAATGCCGAGATGTCGGTGTTGAAGTGGAGAAATGGAGAATGGAGATGTTTATGAAAAATGCACATTGTGTCTTTGTACTATGACGACCAGCCGATAATCTGTGCGACCACATTTACCCACATATGGGAAAGGGCGTAGTCATATAGTTTGCTCATATTAGTATGGGATGCCTCAACAACGGGATGACCCCGTTCCATGAGGGGATGGTTTGGTGACCTACCCCTGACCTGGGTCCTCTTAAGAGAAGTCTGCCAACAGGGTTGGTATGAGTGTATTGGAGAAAGAGGATTGAAGGTTCCACCATAAATCGCCGGGCAGAACTACGAGTCCTCACACTTAGATTCCGATGGGCTGGGTTAAGTGTTGATGGAAAGTGTCGTAGCGGTAGGGTCCTATACTAGCATGAGCAAAGGACAGGCTATGGTCGGTGACTCAACTTCGCATACACCTTGTATGGCGGGACGTGGCTGACACGATGAGCTGCCGGATGGATGTGGGAAAAGCGTGATACCTCTGCAGAGGGTTAAAACTATTCGAATAGCCGAGTCCTCGGATATGGACAGTTGGGAGGCTGTCCTCTGACCATGTGCAAGTTTTGCAAAGTTTTGAGATTTGAAAATAAAATGGAGATGTGTTGTATCTGCAACTATACCGACGGCTGGTATGAGGTTGCTGGGAAAGAAGAAGACCATGACGGGCTATGGTCGAGAAGTGCAGAGTTTTGTGATTTGAAAGTGGAAAATGTTTTATGCAACTATACCGAAGGGCTGGTATGAGGTTGTTGGAAAATGTTTTGACCATGAAGGGCTATGGTCGAGAAAGGAGGAGTTTTGGGGAAATAAACAAAATGGTGAATTTCCGGGAAAATGTTTTAAAAGAGACTTCTTATCACTTTTCAACAAAGATATATTTCGGGAAAAGATTTTAAAGAGACTTCTTACAAAGACAGATTTATGGAAAAGTTCTAAAAGCCTTCTTTCTTTTTTTTCAATAAAGATATAGAGGTTTCAAAACAAGGTTTTATTAAACAAAAGTCTATCCTTCTCTTTTTCAACAAGGATATAGAGTTTTCAAAGCAAACAAAATTTTATTTAAACAATAGAAAGAGTAGTGCATGCTCATTCCGGGGGTAGTTTGCGAGTACATTCAAATGTACTCATATTGATTTCGTCCCTGGCTATTGTCTTAGCCAGATTTTGAAGAAGAGCCGCTCGAAGAGAAAAAGGGCATTCACTGACGTCAATGCGAACTAGGGCGCTTCCCAGTCAGCTGCCTGTAGGGTTGGCAAGTGACTTGGGCTCCACGTTGATTTGGTGATTTCCGCTGCAAGTACCTGATGAAGTTATGGCTTCAATCAAGTAAGTAAATTCATTCGGTATTTATGGGTGTTCTGTGATGCCAATTCGAGTTATGTGCAACAACAGACTGATCATGGGATTGTTGCAGGAAACATAACGAGTATCTCGGATACCTAATCCGGGGTCCTCACAGACTTGGTATCAGAGCCATCCTGACTATAGGAGACCTTAGTTAGCATGGACGTTAGTTAGGAAAGAAAATATTTTGTTAAAAATATATTACTACCAAAATATATATTTTTTTATCTAGGGAAGTCCAAGAAAATAGCTTCCACTCTTCTCACCTTCTCAAATATTTCCGAGTCTCATCCCTCTATTTTAAGATTTTCCAAGGATTTCTCTACTCCCTCTTACCCGTTCAAAATACTTGACGATGAACCCAAGTGAGACCTGATTAGCTAGCACCTACAAGAAGAAGCTTCCATCTCGAATGTTTAACATTCAACATCAAGGTGATTGATCTGCAAATACCAAGATCGTCAATGTCAACCAAGCAAGAGACCTCGAAGACCTCAACTCGATATCAACAATTCCATTCAGTTACTACCTCGACAATCTCAATTTTTCCTGCTAAAGCCTAAGGCGACAAAGTGAAGACTTCACCAACCATGTTTAACCGAGACCATAGGATAAACCTGATAGGAACCTTGGTTGTACTACCCGACTACCACGAGTCTTAGACGTCCTTTGGTACTAAAGGTACCTTGTGTGTTGTTTGTTTGTGTGCTCTTTGCTTGGGTGTACTCTGCTTGTGTATTGTTTGTTTGTGAATTCTCTGTTTGTGTGTTCACAATCACGCCTTGACGGCAACACAAAGTAACATCAAAATTCCCTTTTTATAAAACTCCTTTTGACACCTAACAAAAACTATTTTTGACCTCTTCACCATAGTTGCACCTTGTTGCAGATGTAAACCCGCCTAGAAAAAAAAACTTTCTAAAAATATTTTCCTCTCATCTAAACCATCTCCCGATAAGAACTGACAGTTTCGCAAGATACAAAAGACACTCGATCTTTAACCAAATAGCCTGAGATTTTTGCAACCTAACCGACAAATCAGATAGTGGCCTTCATGCACCATCTGGAGCAAATGCGTCAAGATCTCGAAGGAAACTGCAATTTTACACCAACCCCGTGAAGACACGAGCCTCACCTCGTAAAAAAAAATTAACTTGTGAAAATTACAAGAATACCACACTAACGTATCATATCTAACTCTAGGTTAACATCTGACTCAAGTCCACGAGAGTACTAACTGATCTTCTAGGACTATAAGTCTTGACAAGAAACGAGGACATAAGGAGACTCATTTAGGATTGGTAACTAGAGGAACTCAAGGGGTGTATAAGAGTTGCTATGACGATTCGAGCTCAGAGACCACAAGAAGGAGGAACTACGACAAGAGGACATTGAAGAGAAATTTCTTAGGTTGGCAAAGAAGTAATATACCCGACTATCATTGAGAATTTGGAAACCCTTATATCAGAATCTATTATTATTAATCTCTCTAGAAATAATGTGATATTCCGATGTTCGTGTTATATAGGAGTAGTTTGGTAACAAGCCTCATGAACTTGTTAACAAATCACTTTTGTATACTCAAACAATTGAGAGTCATATACAAATAAACGGAACGTCAGATAATCCAGTACATCTCAGCCTCTGGAATATGAAAAGTGGTTTGATGACAAGACTAGCTACCTTGTTAACAAATTCTTCTTGTATGACTAAGGCAACTCGATGTCATAAAGGACACCCACATTCTTATACAGCTAACTAATGGAAAGCCTTGCTGGAACTAGTGGATGTCTTCACCGCAGGGTGAGGCAAATGATGTTGGAACTTAAATAAAGGACAATAATAATTTTCTTAAATCAAGTGTACAACTTAGGAAATATTCAAGTTCTAAGTAGGAAATATAGTGTTTTCCCAATAATATGATTTCCGAAACAACTGGTGCGAAAGTCCTTCACTGACTTTTTCTAGGATCTATTAAGAGGTGACAGACGAAGAATCAACTACAGTTGGTAGTGAAAAGATCGCCATCATTAAGGCTGAAGTCGTCCAACATCGAAGGCCATCCACGTGAAGTTAACTCAAGAGCAAGCACCATCAGCGTCCTCTGACAAACAACCCTTCCGTTCAACCTGCCTCGACAAATCAAACCAAGGGGAGGATGCAAGAACGCAAATGGAGACTGCTGACATGAAATTTTCCTCTTTAACTTTTACGGCTAACTGAGAATGCGACCCTTGCACCTTCTTTGAGCATCGTACTGAACCACCTACCTCAGGACACTCAAACTGACTTTTAGACTCCTCTGGAGGCCCGATACCCTAGACTCTACCTCTTAAGATTCTTACCAAAGCCTCGTGAGGCTCAAGAACCAAGGAAGTCAACAATGAAGTTCCTTCTTTACTCGGCTGAAGAAGGACAAGAATGAAGGCAACCAACCAACAAAACACCTAGAAGAATCAAACGACGGAAGCACTTGTTGTTGACCACATCAACCACCAAGCAAGTTCAGACGCACTTAGAAGATTATAACATCCCTCTTCTAACTAGAAATCGGAGAGAGTCGAGTACACAGGATCAGCGCATCCTGAAAACTACACGTCCCCACCTGCGACCCTCGTAAGGCGACAATATCTGGAAGTGATATCTGCACCAACCCCAAGCACCAAGGCGCGACAACCAAGACGAAGATTGTCAAGTTACCCAAGAAGAACAATGCCTCCAAGTCAACTCCAGCCGCAACCTTCAGGATGAACCTTCAAAACCCCCTTTTTAAGGGGGGGAGACCTGCAATAGGTATACAAGAAGGTGTTAATAATTAGTTCCTTGCACCTTAGCATTGTAGTATCTAGAAACAACCAACCAAGAATATCCATCAGTCTCGATCGTCAGGTCAACCCCATCGTCAAGGATCTGAACTCAGCACAGAAGTATATCGACAAAGAAAGCCTCGCAACGTCAATTTGTCAAGATCTCACATGTCGACCTCACTGAAGAAGCATCGACCTCAGAAGTATAGCCAGCCCAAAACCTGTGCCCTCGTACTCCCCTGTTACTACCGGACGAGATTTATTTTTAAGGGGGGAAGAGCTGTCACATCCCAAATTTGGAAACTAAGAAAAACTTAGTTTCACAAGACCCAAATTTCAGAACCAACAAAAACTTTTTGAATTACTTCACTAATGATTGTGTTTCCTTCCCATTGCTATGTTGGACTTGGTGTGACTTGTTGTTTAAGTGGGGAGGCTAGTAAATATTAAACTGAGAACTCAACCAAGATAAAAATATATTTAAACTTGGGTGAGCATGTCATGACAAGATGTAACAATCCATATACTTTTCTAATCTTAGTTTGGTCAAATTCCATTTCAGTATACTTGGTTTAGCAACCACCAAAGTACCCACTCTTGAGAAAGTAAAAGTATTTCCAAAACTATGTTTTCCCAAAAATAGGGAGATCTATATGCTATCTCCTATCTATCTTTTAACCTTGATATTTGCATGTGTATGCAACTTCCATTTTATAAACTTTGATTAGCACTTCATTTTATAAGGAACACAAGTGGGAAATATATTACCCCACATAATTCCTTTCTCAAACCTTTTTGAAAACTACTAAGTTATGAGTTGAGACATTTCTTAAACATCATCTTGTCATAATTGGGTGTGGTCCCTATTTCACAATATAGTATTGTTAATTATGGAATTGGTGGCATGATTAATTCTTGTGGTGTTGATCTTGTTGTGATTGTTTGCTTGTTGGACTCATAGTTATATTGATTGTTAATTCTTGTTTTATTGTTTGCTTGGGTGAATAATTACACCAATGTACTTAAGTGATTAAGTTGAAAACCCACCGATAACAAATTTGGAATGTGACTTTAACAAAAACAAAACCTCTAAAGATATTCAAAGACTTGAATTAAAAAGCCCAATTTAAAATGAGTAATCTTATTTAATTTTCCTCTCTACCTTTTCTCTATTTTGTTATAACAATTATTTTATCTTATAAAATCCAGGAATGAGATGATAACCATCTCATTATCATATTGCTCTCTCCTCAAAATATCAAATTTCCAATTACAAAGATATTTCAATTTGTCAAATTGGTTTTATCCAAAAATGCCATATTTAAACCCTATGAACAAAAGTTGTTCAAAACATTTTATTTTAACACCCCAATTTTTGTGGAGCTTCTACATGTTATGGGGAGGCTACCTGATTTTTCTCATAATTTTCTAAAATGTTTTACTGCCTCAATTAAATCCCTAAAAGCTACTGGTTTTTAAAAAAGAAATAAAAGAAGCAGAAAAGGACTTAGATGTAACTGGGAAAAGAAGTCCAGGGGGTTTTCTGCAAAACCTTCCTCACCCTCCTGTAGCGCGACCGAGCGACGTGCTGCTCGCCGACCTCGCCGACCGCTCGCCGTGTTCCCCGCTCGATGCCGCTCGCCGCCCGGACCCCCTGCTCTCCTCTCCCCTGCGACAAGGATAAGAAGAGCACCGCACTCCTCTGCTCCCCCCCTCACCCCTCTGTCGCCCTTCCTCTCTCTCTTTTTCCCCACCATGGCCGAGCCTGAGCTCGCCGTTGACGCACGCCTCGCCGTCGTCTGAGACCTCCCCGAGCAAAACGAAGACCGTCATCGACACCGCCTCGTCGTCCTCTGCATCTCTGTCCAAGGAATCGAGAAGGGACGCCCGGATTCGTCTCCTCCGAGCTCATCCCCTTCCGCTCCGGGCACCACCTTTCCAGGAAGCTCACGAGCAGTTCCGTCCACCGTTCTTCGCCATTTCTGCACCCTCGTGATCCCCTTCCTCTGCTCTATCTCATGGACAGCACCATTCCTTTCAGGAACCCAGGAGTCGCCGTCGCCGTTCCCGCCCGAAGCTCCAGCTCGCCGTCTCGCCCTGCCGTGCGTGTCGAGGAAGAAGAGGGCCCGTACCGCTTCGCTTCGCTCATGGGCCGCTGGCTGGGCCACCTCCAGCGTTGCTCGGCCAGATCTGGGCCAGATCTGGCCCATCCGTTTATTTTTCCAGTAGATCTAATATATGATTTTATTTCCTGTGATAATTGCAGTGTAGCTTTAATTCGATTGTGGTAGATCTGTGATAGATGTTTGAGTGATTCAAATTTTGAGGAGTTCCTATGTGTTTTCTTAATTAGCTAGAACTGACTGTTTGCAAAAATATATTTTAAAATGACGTCTAGATTAAATCTTGTCAAAAGTATCTTTTTCACTAAATATTTAATATCTAGAGTTTTATAACTCCAAAATTTGCAAACTAAATTTCTGTTGATAGCCTGAAGTGATACCTTTCCAGATCTGTTGGCCTTGTATACAAATGAAGTCTAAAACAAAAGTTCTATTCATTCTTGTAAACACACCAGTGGCACTTTGGTGATTTTTGTAGATTTTTGTGAGATGATTTTTGGAGTAAATCCAATTGGCTTGTCTTCTATATGTGTAGGAGAATATATCCCTAGCTTGGTTTGAATTTAGGAGTCACTAATTGACTGTGGTGCTAATTATAAGGTTTAGGCCTTTTCTGCCTATTTTTATTAAACCTTTAGAAATTGTGTGTTATAACTTTATTGTTACAAATGTGTTTCCTAGCATGTGTAGGGTGGTAATCCACTGTTGTGACATGTTTAATTATTTGTGCTAGCATGATTAGGAGAGCTACTTATGAGTCATGTATTTGTTAGGGTTTTATCCCCTATATAGCTTTCTCCTAGTAATTAGGAATTTGTTAAGCTTGTTTATTTTGATATGAGAATATTGTGTGTGATTAAAATGTATGCCTTGCTTGTTAATGATTGTTGTGGTACTGTGCTTGCATGTTATTGTTGTTTATCATGCTATAATATGTTAGTACTGTTAGTGGTTAGAATTAAACTTGTTTAGGGTTAAGCAGGTGTTGTTAAAGTGATGTTTGAAAACTTTAACAATTGTTTAATGAGGATTGGGTGTTTGATAATTTTTATAAGATGAATAAACACTTTCAACTAAAATTCTAAGCTGCTGGTTGATTAAGTTTGTTAATTAAATATCAGCCTTGCAAGTTAAAAGTAATCCCAAAAAGGTGACTTAACTTTTGTCTGAAGTATTTCCTGACTAGGGAAAAATGTTTGTCAATTACCTCTAATTGAGGATGTGTTTGTGCCCTTTTGTTTTGGCATGTGTATGGTGTTATACTCCTGCTAGTATAATGCCTTTATAATTTTGTCTGAGTAAATTGGCTTGATAAGTAGATTGTTTTATTAGCATATAGATAAACATGTGGTTATGTGATGTTTTGCTTGTTGGATTAATTTCTTGTTTGCATCTAGCCAAATGTAGTGATTGTTGTTTAGTGTTTGTTTTTAGGTTAACTTGTATCCTTTATTTATGAGTGATGTAGCTTTAGTAAATAAATTGTGCTAGGCTGGTTATTAAAGTAGTTTTCCTTGAAGTGTTCTTAGAGTAGATTTTTAGTTTGTTGCTTGATTAAATTAGTACTATGTTTTGGTATGATTCTTTGTTTGTATACCACTTGTGGTTTGGTTTGCTTATTGAGTGTTGTTTTATTTTCATGTTTGCGACGCTAGAGATAAACGCTACCGGAGTGGTATTTGGAAAGGATTTATTGAAGAAGGATGAGAATTTATTTCTTTGATCAGTGAGGAGAAGTCCAGGGACATTATGCTGAAATCAGGCAAGCTACTTCTCTGAGCTTGCATCTATATACATCTATTTTGGTTCACATGTTTTACCTATAAAGAGTATATGTGATTTATGTGGTGTTTGCCACTAAAGCTATGCTTTTGAAAACCCTTTTTCCAAAATACAAGTACATTATTTTGACACCCTATATGGAGATATTAGATGGAAATTCTTTTTCAAACTATAGGATGGGAAAAATATTGTTTACTCAAAACTCCTTTGAAAATACTTGTGTGTGGATATGGAATGCCGAGATGTCGGTGTTGAAGTGGAGAAATGGAGAATGGAGATGTTTATGAAAAATGTACATTGTGTCTTTGTACTATGACGACCAGCCGATAATCTGTGCGACCACATTTACCCACATATGGGAAAGGGCGTAGTCATATAGTTTGCTCATATTAGTATGGGATGCCTCAACAACGGCGATGACCCCGTTCCATGAGGGGATAGTTTGGTGACCTACCCCTGACCAGGGTCCTCTTAAGAGAAGTCTGCCAACAGGGTTGGTATGAGTGTATTGGAGAAAGAGGATTGAACGTTCCACCATAAATCGCCGGGCAGAACTACGAGTCCTCACACTTAGATTCCGACAGGCTGGGTTAAGTGTTGATGGAAAGTGTCGTAGCGGTAGGTGTCGGGGGAATACTTTCTGGATTAACCCGCGGCCCAGTGCGACTTAACTTACTCGCACGGATGAAAGCCCACTTAGGAACAAGCCCAATATTGAACCGCCATAAGGAGAAAGATCTAGAAGACAAATCCCAGAGGACGTGAAGACCAAGTAGTCTCCGAGTAGGCCTCTGTGGATGTATTCCTTATGGGGAAGTTTCCTTTTGTAACCTAGCGAGCCTCTGTGCATATAAAGAGGACTCGTAGGACTTAGAGCGGGTCAAGCTATCAAGCCCCAAACCCTAGCTCATACGGCGAGTACCAGATCGGATCGCCTCCATTGTAACACCTCGATTATCATATCAATACCAATCTAGGGTAGGCAGGAAGTAGGTCTTTTACCTCACATTGAGGGGGCCGAACCTGGGTAAATCTGTGTTGATCTTTGTTCCTGCGATCCCAAGCTCGGAGATGCTTGACTCACGTAATCCCACACCTACGAAGTCATCTATGACACCTGACGTGACAAACCCACGACAGTTGGCGCCCACCGTGGGGCCTGCGGTCAAAAGCGTCACGTTCCGCGCAGGATCCATGAAGGGAGCTGAAGATCTTGTTGTTGGCCGTATCATCACGGTCAATGGCACACCCCTCATCGACGATTCAAGCTGGGGACCGGAAGCAGATTACTTGGAGACCGGCCACGTCATCCCCTTTGGATCCATCAACGTCTTCGTCGGCTTCATTGGCGGCGAGTCAGAGGATCCATCGCAGCATGGCGACTCAGAAGAAGGAGTTGCGGTGACAGTGGACCAAGAAGAAGGATCTATCAACCACGAGTCGCTGCCTCTTGAAGACGAAGAAGGCCAATCCATTGAATGTCCTTGAGGAAAGGCTATGCGGAGGCCCTGTGGACAGTGGCTCGCCCTCTGTAGAAGATCGGCACGTGGAAGGGGTCTACAGGACCACAGAAGCAGACGAAGGGCTGGGCATGCCACCAGGCAGCTTAGCCCCCACACCGCCGGAAGCAGCAGAACAAGCCGCGCTAGATACATCAGGAGTCGCGGCATCCGCTGCGATGACGCCAGGAGTCGCGGCCTCAGGAGTCGCAAACAGAGAAACTCCACCTGGAGTCGCGCCTGTGGAATCAGGGGCAAGGGTAACCCCCAGCGCAGCGGTCACGCCGCCACAGGGAAGTGTGTTGTTTACACCAATATCTGCGGTTAACGCGGCTGCTAGGGTGACAGAATTGGAGGCTACCAGGATCGGGCTATATGATGAAGTCCAGAGAATCGCAGATGAGAGAGCCAGGCTGGCGCGTGAGGAACAGCGCCTCCAACAGGAGCAACTGCGACTCATCGAGGAAACCAATTCTCTGCAAGGAATAGGCCACCTTGCCACACAGGCACCACGCGAGTCGCCTGCAGCCAGGAACAGTAAACCCTATGGAGCTGTTCCAATCACCTACCACTGAACCAGCAATTGCGGTCCCGTCAGCCGCCACCAACACTAACCCATCAGTCGCCACCAACACGGCGCACCCGGTCGCATGGTCAGGGGTCGCACAACCCTCAGTCGCGGTACCCGCACGCATGGCACCATCTGCCATGGTTATGCGATCCGGCCCCGTTAGCTGCGCCCGCGGTTCAAGCACTCGCTGCACCATCAATCGTACCAGCGGTTCCATCTTTCGCAGCACCAAGAGTAGCAGAGATACCAGGGTCAAGGGCCATAGTACAGGCTAACAACAGGGCCATGATGCCCCCGCCGTTGACGCAGCCAACCTTTGTTCAGCAATCGCCACAGCAGCCTCAAAGGTTCCACACGCCGCAAGGGCATTATGTTAGCCCAGTGGAGAATCTCTTTGCGGCCACAAACATCTTGGCCAGATTAGCGCCAGCAGGAAACACGCCAATGGACAGAGAGGCACGGCGCGCCATCGAGATGCTGAGCACAGCAGTAATACAGCAGGCGAATATGTCCGAACACGCAGGACGGCTGCACTCCACCCCTTACAATAGCAGAGCAACGGCGGAGAGAAGCATCCACGCGGAGTCGCCACACGTTGCGACCTCAAGCTCGGCTAGGCGACAAAGGGAAGATCAACCTGCGGCTCAAAATCAACCTCAGCAGATTCAACCCATAGAGATTGTGCAGCCGCGCGGCGGCCAATCCAATAGGAAGACCAGCTTCGTCCAACCTATCGTCGCGACTCAAAGGCCCAGTCTGTTTTAGCGAAAGAATCAGGTCTGAACCGTTTCCTGCAGATTTCAAAGGACCTCGCAAGGTCGCCAACTACAACGCCAGCATGGACCCTGTTACTTGGCTCAACAATTACGAGATGGGCATGAGCATCCTAAATGCATCCGAAGAGATCTGCGCACGTTACCTAAACATGATGTTAGAAGGCGCAGCCCACATATGGCTACAAAATTTGCCACCAAATTCAATAAACTCTTGGGATGAGATGAAGGAAGCTTTTATCAAGAATTTCCAAGGAACATGCAAGCGACTCTGCAGCATAGAGGACCTAGAGCGTTGTGTACAGAAGGAAGGCGAGTCGAGTCGCCACTGGATGAGAAGGGTCGCAGAGATCATACATTCCTCAGACAATATACCACCCAGTTCAGCAGTCCTTGTCATGGAGAAAAATTGCAAATTTGAGCCGCTAGTCCACAAACTAGGTCGCATGAAGGATAAAGTCAAGAGCCTAAGCGAGGTAATGGCGGCGGCCAACAAGTATGCTAGCTCGGATAAAACCAGGGACGCATCTGATGGGAGGAAGAGGAAAGCACTGGCAAGGGAAAGAAGGCCAGTAGCAAGCCTCAACAACAGCAAGCTAGCAATGCCAATGCGAGTTATAACAAGCGCAAAAACGAGGAAGGAAACTCAGGGTTAGTCGCAAATACGAATACTCGTTACAAACAAAGCAGCGGCAGAGGAAGGAATTTTCACCCAGTTAATTTGGAAGAGGTTTTCAACCGCCCCTGCGACATCCATATAGGAAAAGATGGGAAACCACCCAACCACACGAAGGCACAGTGTTATCATTACAAAAAGTGGAAGGATGGACAGCCACTCAACACAAACTTCAATCATCAAAACATGAGGAAGGTAAACATGGCGGAGGCAACAACAGCAACAACGCCGTCCCAAATCCGCAGCCAGATCAGCCACAGTTCCCAAAACAGTTGGGTCAGTATCATACCATTGTGGTGAATACTTCAAGGAGGGAACAAAAACTGCGACGACGCAATCAGGCTGTTAATGCCATAGTACCAGCCGTCCCACAGTGGCTAAAGTGGTCCGAACAACCAGTAATTTGGAGCCGCGAGGATCACCCAGGAGAAATAAATGAAGAGGGAAAACTCGCGCTGGTGGTTGCCCCTCAAGTCGCAGGGTACAAGTTGAGCAAAGTACTGATGGATGGAGGCAGCAGTATCAACATATTATACTATGAAACCTTCAAAAGAATGAACCTTCAAGAAAAGCAGCTACACCCATCAAGAACAACGTTTCATGGTGTCGTGCCAGGCATATCAGCTCAGCCATTGGGGCGAGTTAACTTGGAGGTCGCCTTTGGGACACAAAGCAACTTCAGGAGCGAGTACATTTGGTTCGAGGTTGTAGATTTCCAGAGCCCATATCATGCGCTGTTTGGCAGAGAAGCATTCGCAAAGTTTATGGCTAGGCCGTGCTATGTGTACCTAAAGCTTAAAATACCAGGCCCTAGAGGTGTCATCACCATCAATGGCGACAAAAGAATAGCTCAAGAATGTGAAGAAGGCGACAAGGCCATAGCCAGAGCAGCTTGCATCGCAGAGAGCGCGCCCATGCACGAGTCGCAGGAGAATTTTGATGACATCGTGAAGGCCAAAGGCACCTGCCTGACTTGCGACTTCAGATTACAGCCGCAAGGGAGGCAAGGAAGTCAAAGGCTACAAGCCATTGCCAATAAGGACACATCCCAGCGTCGCGAGTTGCCATCAGCAGCCGCAGCAAAATTATTAAGAGTTTACATCATCAAGCTGGCCACTCAGGGCTAAAAATTCAATTCTGGTCGCCACTCAGGCGCGACCGACCCAATGACACTTCTGATCGCCACCTAGGCGCGATCGACCCAATTCTGGTTGCCACCTAGGCGCAACCGACCCAATTCTGGTCGCCACTCAGGCGCGACCGACCCATGTAACATCTCGGTTGCCACCTAGGCGCAACCGACCCAATTCTGGTCGCCACTCAGGCGCGACCGACCCATGTAACATCTCTGGTTGCCACCTAGGCGCAACCGACCCAAGCATCACTTCTGGTCGCCACCTAGGCGCGACCGACCCTATGTATCATATAATGATTCTGAAATAAAGCATCTCAAACTACCAATTGAGTTGTGAGTCTTTTATTTTTTAATCATTGGTCCCTTGGGGGTGCGGCAGCTTTTTAGCGCGGCCTATTCCTTGGGATCGCCAAACAAGTGGCATTTATCGTGATTATACTCAACCTCTCTTGGATGCGACTTGCACTATGCGGCCAAAGTACTGGGGGTGCGGCGTCAATCGAGTTTGATTGCCTATCATGGCCGCTCTCGACCCTGAACACGCACTTTTTACCTGGGAAATACTGAGCCGCGCAAGGGCCTAAGTGAGGAAAAACCGAGACAAATCATAAGGACCAGCCTATTGGTCGAAACATGTACTGCCAAGAGTACTTAAGCAAACCATAATATTGTCTTATGACACATAAATTCTAACAATTATTACAGACCGCTAAGGGCCAAGGCATCAAACCATTGTTTTCTCTTCTTCACTTGTGCGCAGCTTTTGGCCGGTGGGAAGGAGGAACAGGCGGCTTACCAAGCTTGCCAGAAGGAGCAATCGCAGGCTCGCTGGAGGGCTCTTCAGTCGCGGGCTTGGGGGCTGCAGAGCTGGATACGCCTGGAGAGGGGTTCTTTCCTGCGGAATCACCGCACTGGATGACGGAGCGGGTAACTTCTCCCATCTGCTTCCATCTGCATTATACTTGCCCATATAGGTCGCAAGATCAATCCCCTCCACCAGTTCAGTCGCATGGCCGCGCATATCCTTCCAAGTCGTCGCATATTCTGAGGCCGTCAGTTCGGTGCCATCCACCTTCTTCGAGGGCCTACCTTTTGCAACCTTGGCAGCATCAAAAGAAGGATAGTACGTCTTGGCCAAAGCAAGAACATGAGCCGCGCCGGTGCGAGCTGAGGACTCTTTCCAGTCCAAAAAGAACTGAGGCGCCCTAAGCAGTCTTTTCAGCAGCCCTTCAGAATCACCGGGACTGGCTTGGTCGGCAGCAGGCACTTAGACAGTGATTTCATGGCGTCACAAGCTTCGCGAAAAATCGCGGATATACTCCAGCTGCTCTTGAGTACTGCCGCGCTGCTCCTTGGCATCTTCACCTACATCAAGGCATGTCTCCGTCAGCTCTACAACACACAGGCAAAGATAGTAGAGAAAAAGATGCAGTTACAAGTCGCAATACATACCAGTTAATTCTTGAGTCATGATGCACACTTTGGCGTGGACGAGGTTATGGGCATCAGAAACTTTCTTCAACTTTTTCTCAAGCTCACCAATGGAAACAGCCTTAAGCCTTGCGTCCTCGTTGACATCAGCAATGGCGTCTTTCTGAGCACTGACTTGGAGCTCCAGCTGCTGGACCCTCTCTGGAATTTCTCTTCAACAGTTTTAAGTCGCAGCTCGGTATTTTGGCTTGCTCAGAAAACTTGAAGCTTTCATCAGATAGCTCGCCCATCCTGGTTTCCCTCTTCTTTAGCTCAGCGTCACGCTGGCCAAGGAGCTCGCGTAGCCTCTCCAGTTCAGAGGGAGTATCCCCCAGCTGCTTTTCCAAGGCAATTTTGGCAGCTGTTATGGAGCTTAGTTCCTCCTATGAAGGGAACATCAGTCAGTAAGTATATATCAACAGCTAAAAGAGAAGCATCAAGTCTCCCTTTACAGTCAAAGAAGAAACTTGATCCTTGGGGGCTAGAGACAGATAACTGGAATAGAAGTTTACCTTATAAGCCGCAGACAGGTCAGACAGTGCCTTGCGGAGCTCCATGGCTTGCTTGTCATTTGAGGCAATGATAGCCTCTGACAGTTTCTCAGCGCGGCTTGTGGAGGAGGAAGAAGCAACCTCAGCATGTAGAATTGGCGACCGCAGATTGTCCGCCACTGGCGACTCAACCACTGGCGTATCAGCATCCTTGGCCATTACATCTATGGAGGAGGGGTTGACCTTCTCCACGTCCTGGATCATAAGGGGATCCGTTCTATCCTCCAGAGCCACCTCTTGGGTGGCTGTGTCAAGAACAGGGACCGTGGCCAGGTCATCAGTGGTGGCCACGCCCTCTACCATGGCGGTATGAGCCGCAGGTGATAAATGCGGCTCAACCGCGGCTCCAGGCTCAGTCGCGGGTTCAGCCGCACTTCTGAAAAAAGCAAGGGCATTGTGTGAAGAAGAAGAACATAAGCCAGAATAAAAGTATTGAAAGCACAGGGAAAAGTTACTAACTCTGGAGCCATCTTCACAAAGGCCATAAGTTCACCGCTTGACGGTGAGGACAGGCCTTGGGTCCCAGAATCTACGAGTAGAGTTTTGCATGTCAGTAGAGGAAAAAGAATAAGCATTCAAGATGACAAGACAACAGAAATTACCAGAGTGGGGACCCATGTCTTCTTCAGCAGAGGCGGTGGCTTTGAAAGCACGCCTGGCAACGAAGGAGATCGCGCCCGTAGCAGGTTTGCGACGCTTCGTGGCCTCGGGGTTTTCCAGAGCATCAACCTCTGGTTCTTCACGAGATAGCCTCTTGGAGGCTCTACGGGGAGTTGGTTCAGCCGCGGCAACAGAACTCGCGGCTGGCACTGGACTCTCGTCCTCGTCCAGTTCGGTCTCTTCATCATCTGAGGCCGCAGAGGCAACAGAAGGGATATCAGCAGTCTCGCTGCCCTCTAGAGTGGGCAGCAGCTTCTTTCGTGCGGCACGCTTGGGAGCAGCAGTGCCGGCCACAGTCGCAGGCAGCGACCAGTAGTTCTCGTCAGCCTGGATGAGAGAAATATAAGTTGCAGTATTAAGAAAAGGAATGCGACTCAACTACGAAGGCGAAAAGACAGAGAAGAGGAGTTACCTCAAAAGGCTTGTTGTTAACACTGAAAGGGGCAAGCCCCACCTTATCGAAGGAGATGTCCTTCTCCTCAGTCACGCGGGTGACAAATTCCACCCAATCCTCAGGCCTCCAGTCCGAAGCCTTGATACGATCAACGTCAGCAGAGGTGCCTGTGCACTCAAGGAAGGATCGCTGTCGCGGACTCACGGGCTGAATGCGCCATTTGGTCCAGCAAGAGAGAAGATCAAGGCCAGTAAGACCATGACCTATTAAGGCGCGGACTTTGATCAGCGACTCATTGATGAAGGACATGGATGAGTCGCGGGGTTTTGATTTCAGTGCCTCGGTAGGCACGAAGAGGGTGTTAGACCAGGAGGGAAGGCGAGTTTCGCCCTCCGGTGAAGTATCTTGGCAATAAAGAAAGATTTTTGCCAAGCCCTGGGTCGATTCGCCAGGGCTAGCTTGGGAAGGCAAGAATTCCTATGGCGCTGAAGAGAGATGGCGCCGACCTGAACGTAGGCGCCACCCTTGGAGACAAGTTGGCTGTTGCAGGTGAAAGAGGCCAGCCACAGATCGATGTTGGGGGCTATGCCAAGGTAATCCTCACACAGCACGTGAAAATTGCTCACCTGGAGCATTGAGTTGGGCCCGATGTCGTGAAGACGGAGGCCTAGGCGTTTCAGCAAATTGCGGAAGAAGGAGAACCTGGCGGCGTGAATCCACGCTCCACGTGCTCCACGAACATCACCAGCTCGTTGGGCTTGGGGCGCGGCTCGATTTCATCGCCGGTGCCCGCCAGACGCCGTCCCCCTTCGGCGGCAAGAAGCCAGCCTCGGCCAGATCCGCAAGAGTTTCCTCTGTTACCCAGGATCCTTCCCAGTTGCAGGAGATCTGGCGCCTATTGTCAGATGGCTTCGCCTTGGGCGCCATTGCGAGGGGGAGATTGAATTGGGGAACTAGGCTCGGGTCGAGGAAGAAGACGGCGCGGCTAGGGATGAGAAGATTGCAAGGGCAAATGGATAATGACCTAGGTGGCCGCAGCTTATAACTGAAGGGCCCCGCAACTAACGGCATTTCTGTGCTCGCAACCAACGGCACAATTTGCGCCCGCAAAAAGAGTAACGGTCCGCAATTAAAGGAAACAGAATATTTCCAGAAGGAGAGATGAGTCGCGCGGATGAGTCACAGCGATGAATCGCATGAGTCAGGAGATTGGTCAGAACGTTTACAGTGCGGCCCAGAGACCATTTCAGAGGCCAGAAGATTCTCACCGTAAAGTCCTAACCAATCTTGGGGGCTAATGTCGGGGGAATACTTTCTGGATTAACCCGCGGCCCAGTGCGACTTAACTTACTCGCACGGATGAAAGCCCACTTGGGAACAAGCCCAATATTGAACCGCCATAAGGAGAAAGATCTAGAAGACAAATCCCAGAGGACGTGAAGACCAAGTAGTCTCCGAGTAGGCCTCTGTGGATGTATTCCTTATGGGGAAGTTTCCTTTTGTAACCTAGCGAGCCTCTGTGCATATAAAGAGGACTCGCAGGACTTAGAGCGGGTCAAGCTATCAAGCCCCAAACCCTAGCTCATACGGCGAGTACCAGATCGGATCGCCTCCATTGTAACACCTCGATTATCATATCAATACCAATCTAGGGTAGGCAGGAAGTAGGTCTTTTACCTCACATTGAGGGGGCCGAACCTGGGTAAATCTGTGTTGATCTTTGTTCCTGCGATCCCAAGCTCGGAGATGCTTGACTCGCGTAATCCCACACCTACGAAGTCATCTATGACACCTGACGTGACAAACCCACGACAGTAGGGTCCTATACTAGCATGAGCAAAGGACAGGCTATGGTCGGTGACTCAACTTCGCATACACCTTGTATGGCGAGACGTGGCTGACACGATGAGCTGCCGATTGATGTGGGAAAAGCGTGCTACCTCTGCAGAGGGTTAAAACTATTCGAATAGCCGAGTCCTCAGATATGGACAATTGGGAGGCTGTCCTCTGACCATGTGCAAGTTTTGCAAAGTTTTGAGATTTGAAAATAAAATGGAGATGTGTTGTATCTGCAACTATACCGACGGGCTGGTATGAGGTTGCTGGGAAAGAAGAAGACCATGACGGGCTATGGTCGAGAAGTGCAGAGTTTTGTGATTTGAAAGTGGAAAATGTTTTATGCAACTATACCGAAGGGCTGGTATGAGGTTGTTGGAAAATGTTTTGACCATGAAGGGCTATGGTCGAAAAAGGAGGAGTTTTGGGGAAATAAACAAAATGGTGAATTTCCGGGAAAATGTTTTAAAAGAGACTTCTTATCACTTTTCAACAAAGATATATTTCGGGAAAAGATTTTAAAGAGACTTCTTACAAAGACAGATTTATGGGAAAAGTTCTAAAAGCCTTCTTTCTTTTTTTCAATAAAGATATAGAGATTTCAAAACAAGGTTTTATTAAACAAAAGTATATCCTTCTCTTTTTCAACAAGGATATAGAGTTTTCAAAGCAAACGAAATTTTATTTAAACAATAGAAAGAGTAGTGCATGCTCATTCCGGGGGTAGTTTGCGAGTACATTCAAATGTATTCATATTGGTTCGTCCCTGGCTATTGTCTTAGGAAGATTTTGAAGAAGAGCCGCTCGAAGAGAAAAAGGGCATTCACTGACGTCAATGCGAACTAGGGCGCTTCCCAGTCAGCTGCCTGTAGGGTTGGCAAGTGACTTGGGCTCCACGTTGATTTGGTGATTTCCGCTGCAAGTACCTGATGAAGTTATGGCTTCAATCAAGTAAGTAAATTCATTCGGTATTTATGGGTGTTCTGTGATGCCAATTCGAGTTATGTGCAACAACAGACTGATCATGGGATTGTTGCAGGAACATAACGAGTATCTCGGATACCTAATCTGGGTCCTCACAACAGCGAGGAGGAAGAAGAGCACAGGTTTGCGTCTGAACGTTTTGTACTTAAATTTCTGCTTGTTGATAGTCTTGCTTATGCTGTATTTCCCCTGTCGCTCGCAGTGCTGAGACTGTGCGACCTCCAACTCCTCCAACCGAGAGAGCTTCGACTCCAGATCAGCCAGAAGCTTCCTCTGTTGCGGCTGAGGTTGTGAGAACAGTAGCCACGGCTACTACCCTTGAGGCCGCCAAGATCGCGAGTGCGTCAACTCCGCAAATTGGGACTTCTGCTGCCAAGCCTGCGCCTTGGGTTGAACACGTAAGTGTCGTTTGTCGAGTCCTCACTCTGAGACTATTTGTGTATAGCTTATGCTTGTTCCATGTGCATGCAGCCCTTCTATCTCAACCTGGTGGAATCAGGCAAGGCGTTTGTCTAGGTTGAACAGGAGAGGGACAATCTACGCGCTATCATGGAGCAACTCAGCCGTAAGTGTGTTTGACTTCTGTATGCCTTTGCTTTGTCGATTGTGAATGACATCTGTCCATCTATCTCAGGTGACAAGGCAACCGCTGAGTCCCGGGTTAAAGAGCTAGAAGACGCACTCGCCAAACAGCGCGCTGAGTCGAAGAAGGCCTTGGATGATGCCAAGAACTCCGCTGCTTTGCGTGAGAAAAATTATGCTGAGCGCTTGGCGAGCCTCACCCGAGATGTAGGCGGTGAGTTGAATCTTTCACTTTTTGTCTACTTTTTGCCACTGAATGTTGTGTAAAATTTTCTGTTCTTTCTGCTTTTTTGAAGGAGCTGTTGGCGCACCGGCACCTGTAGACCAGTCGAGTGGCGATTTGTCCCTTGACTGCGCGATCGGCGACCTGGATGTCGTCTCCACCCAAGCCAAGGATGCACTCGCCAAGTCTACGAGCACGCTCGGCGCCGTGTACAAGGACGTGTTCCCGTCTAGCCAACCTCCTTCGACTGTGGATGGCTTCGTCGACGTCCTGGGCCCGGGAACTTCGACTATGACGAACTTTGCTCGTGCTTTGACGGTACGCGGCTCAGAGACCACCCTTAAACTCCTTTTAGGTCATGGGATAGAGGGTGACTTCAAAGCCGCTCTGTCTGACTTTCCTTGCAAGCCGGGCGGGAAGCTGGTGTCCCTAAAGCATGTGAACGAGCCAGCCGCGAAGTTGGCTGAAATATTTATGGCTACCATGGAGCGTCGGGCAGCAGAGGTCGCCGCCCGTGTGAGTAGGGCTAGGTCGGAGTCGATGTCTGAGAAGTAGGGCAGCCGCGCCTTTTTATGCCTTGTAATTAAACTTATGACCATGCGAGTATGCATGTGCTTTTGCTACCTTTGTATGAATTTATTTTCCTCGTTATGATTCTGCTTGTAAGGCTGTGTGTTGTTACTCGCCTAAGCTTTGTGATGAGTTTCTTATGAAACTTTTATGATGTTTGGAACAGAAACAGCCAGCCGCCACTGTATCCAGCTCGTCGCGGCATCGTGCCCCTACTCGATCTCGAGCTCAGGTGGCAAACGATGCCTCAGTAATACGTTATATGAAGGCCCGACTCGCGAAACTGGAGCAAGAGCTGGGGAGTGCCCGAAGTGAGCTGGACAGGATGAGGGCGAGGCCTGCCCTACCCACTCAACGGGAGGAGTATGTGCTTGGCGAAATGGAGATCGTGAACAGACAGCTCGAGTGTAAGCATGACTGCCTTGACTTTTTGGAGAGTTCATAGTCTGTCCCTTTTTGTTGATCCAACGTGTGTTGTTGCAGGTTTTGTTCCAGATTTCCAGGCGGAGCAGGCTCGTGTAGAGGAGCAGTTGAACCATGCGACTGACGAACCCACGACTGGCCGTCAGCACTTTCGCTTGGATAGGCACCGAGCACGCATACTCGCGACTCTGCAGGATCGTGTGTGGCGGAGCACTATGCTCCTTGAGTTATGCAGGTCGGCCTTCAGTCGAATCAACCAGACGCTTTTTCTGACTGGGCAACAACCTCAAGGAATCCACGCTTTGCTCGGGCTTTTCCGGAGTGCAGGTCCCATTCGAGATTTTATCGCCCAGAAGCTTGTGGATGGGGCCAACGCAACGATGGCATACATCCGAAGTCAGCGCCCGAATTTGCAGCTACGTACACCCGTGCCTGGATCATCCTTGTCCCAATCGCATCTGGACGATACAGTCGAACATGCGAGGGTGTTGGTTGAGTGTTATAACGCTCAACTTATGGGCCCCGTTCTCCCAGTCAAGGACGAACCAGAAGATTAGGGTATTTATGTATAGGGAACAGCCCCCGAGTGTAAATTTTGCCAATTGTACTTAGTACATATTTGTTCACTTGTATGTATGCAGCCCCCGAGTGTATCGAGTGGGGTTTATGAAAAACACTTTGTATAGAACATGCATTCTACAGCCCCCGAGTGCTCGAGTGAGGCTGTGAATTTTTACGGTGTTTGAAGCTTCAACTCCTGTTATTGAGCAACCTTTGGTTTATGTATGATTTTATACGACCCAGCCCCCGAGTATTCGAGTGCGCCTGGGTATTATGTTTGAAGGAGCGAGAGCTCACGTTTTGAAGTAGCGCAGCCCCCGAGCTTCGGGTGAGGCTAAGGTTGTGCGAGTAGTAAACAGGGAGAAATATGAGGAATTTATTGACTATATTCCATTTATGAATGTTAGGCTGCAGGCCGCCTCATTAAAAACCTTCCAGTCCCCTTAGGTACCCTGGTAAGGAAAAGAGCGCGTCTGAAACCTGCAGCCATCCGACATATGTGCCTATTACATTATGCGACTGAACTATCTAAGCATAGAAACGGCGCAGCTGCGCAACGTTCCAAGGATTGTGGAGAGTTCGCCGTCTTCGCGTGCTTCAGTCTGTATGCTCCACCACCAATGACCTCGGTGATGATGAAGGGTCCTTCCCATGGAGAAGCAAGTTTATGCACCTTCTTTTGCTTCAGTCGAAGTACCAAATCGCCAACCTCGAAGGACCTGGTACGCAGTCGACGGCTGTGATAGTTGCGTAGATCTTGCTGGTAGACAGCTGTGCGTGCTAGCGCCGTGTTGCGTGCTTCTTCGAGCAAGTCGACTGCATCTTCGAGTGCTTCATCTGCATCGTCTTCATTGTATGCTTCGACCCTTGGTGCGTTGAACCTTACGTCTGATGGCAGGATTGCCTCTGCGCCGTAGACCATGAAGAATGGAGTGAATTGCGTTGAGGCGTTGGGTGTTGTGCGTAGGCTCCATAGCACAGACGGGAGCTCTTCTACCCAAGCACCCGCGGCCCTTTTGAGTGGCACCAGGAGGCGTTTCTTGATTCCGCTTGTCACAAGTCCATTGGCCTTTTCGACTTGGCCATTAGATTGCGGGTGTGCCACAGATGCATAATTGAGCGTGATATCTTGCTCTTTGCAGAAGGATTTGAATTCCTCAGCCGTGAAGTTTGTACCGTTGTCAGTGATGATGCTACTTGGCACACCAAAGCGGTATATGATGGATTTTATGAAATTGACTGCTGTAGTGGCAGTCGAACTTGTGATAGGTACTGCTTCAATCCACTTGGTGAACTTGTCGATTTTTTGAGTGGCCCAACCATATCGAGCCCCCACTGGGCGAAGGGCCAGGCCAATGGTATTGTCTTCAACGCCGATGCGGGTGCGTGCGGCTTTGTGGCGAATTTTTGGCAGCCGATGCACCTTTTGACTATGTCCTCCGCGTCTTTGAGTGCTGTGGGCCAGTAGAAGCCTGCGCGAAAGGCTTTGGCTACGAGTGATCGACTGCTGGCATGATGCCCGCAGTACCTGCATGAATATCACGAAGGATGGCTTGGCCATCTTCAAATGCTATGCAACGTTGGAACATACCTGATATGCTGCGTTTGTAAAGTTCACCGTTGATGACAGTGTATGCTTTAGATCGTCGAGTGACGCGTCTTGACTCTGTGATGTCTTCGGGTACCTCGCCGCGGAGTATGTATGCGAGGAAAGGTTGAGTCCAAGTTGGCTCGATGAGGAGTACCTCGACTGGTGGGTCCTCTGTGCTAGGTGCTTTGCTCTTGGCTGGTGCGGCTGATGTAGGAGTTGCTCGCTTCTTTTTGATGGATCTGTGCTCGATGCGCTCGAAGAAGACACCAGGTGGCACTGGTGCTTTGGTCGCACCAATGTTGGCTAACTTATCTGCTTCTTCATTGCTCTCACGCCCTATGTGCCGCAACTCGCAGCCTTCGAAGCTGCCCTCCATGATGTTGTACAGGTCACGGTAGGCGATCATGTTATCTGCGATTGCGTCGCAGGCCTTCATTGTTTGCTGCACCACAAGATTCGAGTCACCGTAGATCATCAGTCGAGTGCACCCGAGGGCTTTGGCCATCCTCATGCCATGGATCAGAGCCTCATATTCTGCTTCGTTATTGGACGGGAACTCGAACCCCATTTGTAGGATGTAGCGGAGCTTGTCGCCTTTTGGTGATATGAGGATAACACCTGCGCCTGCGCCTTCGTTTTTTTTGAGCCGTCGAAGTACATAGTCCATGAGTTGGACACATCTGGTGCTCCTGGGAGCTGAGCTTCAATCCACTCGGTGTGGAAGTCAGGTAAAACTTGTGCTTTGATGGCCTTCGGGTAATCATACTTGATGTCTCTTGGTGCTAGCTCGATGAGCCATTTTGCTACTCGCCCAGTTGCGTTGGGGTTTGTGAGGATGTCCCCGATCCCTGAGGTGCTGATTACAGTGATCGGGTGCTCGGAGAAGTAATGCGTCAGCTTCCTTGAGGACATGAACACGGCGTAGGCCAGCTTCTGATAGTGCGGGTACCGCTGCTTTGATGTGGAGAGCACTTCACTCAAGTAATAGACTGGACGTTGTATGCTTTGGGCGTGTCCCTCCTCCCTTCGTTCGACTACCAGTACGGTGCTTACCACCCTGTTAGTTGCAGAGACATATAGGTACAATGGCTCGCGTTCCCTTGGTGCGACGAGGATTGGAGGGCTTGTGAGGACTCGCTTGAGGTCCGTGAAGGCTGCTTCGGCTTCTGGCGTCCACTCGAATTTATCTGCTTTCTTCATCAGTCGATAGAACGGGAGTGCTTTTTCGCCTAGCTTGCTGATGAATCGACTGAGCGCTGCCACTCGACCCGCTAACTTTTGCACGTCATGGAGCTTTGAAGGCCTTTGCATCGTCAAGATGGCCTGTATTTTCTCCGGGTCCCTCGATTCCTCGAGCTGAGACTAGATACCCGAGGAGTTGCCCGGCTGGCACGCCGAACGTGCACTTCTTCGGGTTGAGCTTGATGTGGAAGCGTTTGAGGTTTGCGAATGTCTCTCGCAAGTCATCGAGTAGTGTGTTTTCCTCTCTTGTGGTGATGACGATGTCATCTACATAGACCTGGACGTTTCGCCCAATTTGCTTCTTGAGGCAATCTTGCATCATGCGCTGGTAGGTTGCGCCTGCGTTCTTGAGCCCGAAAGGCATTGTGGTGTAGCAGTAGACCCCGAGTGGGGTTATGAACGCCGTTTTCTCTTCATCCTCTTCCTTCATCCTTATCTGGTGGTAACCCGAGTAAGCATCCAGGAAGGACAAGCGAGCGCACCCGGCGGTGGAGTCGACGATCTGGTCGATTCGAGGTAGTGGAAAGTGATCCTTTGGACACATTTATTGAGTGCTGTAAAATCTACGCACATCCGAAGGATATCTGTGTGCTTCTTCTCTACGAGTACGGGGTTGGCCACCCATTGTGATTTCTTGATCTCTCTGATGAATCCTGCTGCGAGTAGCCTGTCGACTTCGGCTTCGACTGCAGTTCTTTTTGGGCCGGATATGCGGCGCATTGTTTGCTTGACTGGTTTAGCATCTGGAAATAACTGGAGAGAGTGCTCGGCGAATTCCCTGGGAATACCTGGCATGTCGGCTGGACACCATGCAAATATATCCCAGTTCTCACGGAGGAATTCGACGAGCGCGCTTTCCTATGCGATAGGCAGACTCGACGAGACATTGACTGTCTTGGTCGGGTCAGTCGGGTGCACCTGATGCGATCTTGTGTCATTGGTGGCATTGAATGCTCTGTCGACTGCCACCTTTTTGTGTTCTGGCATAAGTGTTCGATCGTTGGAGACCGCTAGATCAGCGAGTGTTGCTTCCATGCCAAACATCTCAGAGATTTTGCTGAATTCTCGGTCACAAGAGTCAGACTTTTGGAAGTTCCCTTGACTGTGATTACTCCTTTTGGTCCAGGCATCTTCAGCTGGAGGTATGCGTAATGTGGCACCGCCATGAATCGAGCGAACGTCGGGCGTCCAAGTATAGCATGGTATTGTGACTTCCAGTCGACAACTTCGAACTCAATCGATTCTGTCCTGAAGTGGTTCTTGTCCCCAACGTTACGTCGAGTTGTATGGTGCCTTCTGGGCTTATTGCTTTGCCTGGGACGATACCGTGAAAGGTATTTGAGACTTGGCAGGTTTTCGACTGACCTGTTCATTTTGCGGAGCGTATCTGCGAAGATGATGTTTATGCCGCTGCCACCATCCATGAAGACCTTGGACATGGCGTAGCCTCCAATTTGCGCGTCGAGTACCAGAGCAGAGTGCCCTGGACGAACAACCGATGGAGGGTGGTCCTCTCTGAAGCTTATTGTGGTTTCAGAACCCTTCAAGAATTCAGTTACAGCGGGAGGTGACATGACCGCCATGTTTACTTGTCGAGTGCGAAGTTTTTGCTCCCTGTTGGAAGGTCGACCTTTCTGTATCATGTACATCTGCCCTTGGGGCGGAGGGTACTGTGGCTCGTCCACCCGAGGTATGTGCTGTATGGCACCCGCGAGTTTCCGCCTGCAGCAGGCTGTGGTGGTGGAGGTGGTGCCATCAGAACAGGCACATTGTTTGGCTGAGGCACGGGTGCAGGTGCTTGTGTGGCTGCTGCCTTTCTGAGATTTACGTAATCAGTCGCCATTTGGTCGAACTCCCTGCAGTTTCTCATCGAGTGATTGGAGCGCAGTTTTCCGTCGTCCCCCTTGTACAGGTGGAATCTGCAATCAGCATCCATCTTTTCTTCGAATGATCGCTCAGATTGTGCCCGTGACTTGCGCCAGTCCTTCCTCTTGTAGCTATCACTGCGTTGGCCGCGGTCTCGACTGTCCCGACGATCATCTCGACTGTCCGCCGATCATCTCGACTGTCTCGCCGATCTTCCGACCGTCGGTCGCTTCTGTCCTGGTCATTGCGGGGTGTGGAGAACCCAGCCGCCATGAATTCGGGTCTGTCATCGTCGTAGTGACGTTTTGAACGTTTGCGCCTTCGGTCGTCTCTGTACGAGTCTCTGCGGCTTCGACTGCCGCTTTCATGATTGTCACGGGGTGAGGACCCGCGTGTGGTGCGCGCCATGTCTCTCCGTCTGCCCACTCAGTCGCGGTCATCAAGAGGTTAGCCACAGAGGTTGGCTTTTTGCGACCGAGTGCTTCTTTGAGGTCCCGCCTGGCGAGTCCCATTATGAAAGCATCCATGGCCATATCTTCTGAAATTACTCCGACTGAGTTGCGTATCTCAGTCCATCGTCTGATGTATGACCTCAACGTTTCGTCTGAACGTTGCACGCAGGCCCGCAGTCCTCGAACGTTTTTGGGCGCTCACATAGAGGCTCGAAGTTTTTGATGAAGTCATCGCGGAAGTGATCCCACGAGTCGTACTTTGATGGAGGTAGGGCCTTGAGCCAGTCGCGGGCTGTGCCTTCGAGCATGAGTCGTATGTATTGCATGGCGTGGTGTTTGTACCTCGCTGGCACGCGACAGCCAGCCTGTAGTCTTCCAGCCACCCAGAAGGTTCCTGTCGACCCGTGTACTTGGGCTGTTCAGATGTGAGTTTGAACCCTTTGGGCATCCGTGTCTCGCGGACGCGTCGAGTGAAGCACAGAGCTCCATGTGGCTCAGGCTCTCGATCAGAGTATGAGTCGCTACTGTAAGATCTGCGTGATCTGCTCCTGGACCTGCGCCTACGCGAGCCGCTTCTTTCCTTCGAGTGGTGGCGGTGACCACTGTGATTATGCTCTTCCCGACGTGCGTCGACTAGGGCACGGTCTCGACTCCCACCTGGAGTTCTTGGAGTTTGGCGTATGGCCTTCGCCGCTAAGGCGAGTGATTTGATCTGCTGGCGATGCAGTTTTGCATTGGGGTCATCAGCTGGAGGCTTGATTGCCTCTAGGTATGCTGCAGCGGTGAAGAGGGCACCCGCAGCTGTTTTGGGTACTGGCACTCCCTCTTCGTCGTATGTCATGAAAGAGTTGCCTAAGTTGCGGGTGAGTGCCGCCCTTTCGTCTGGCGAGAGGTGTGACAACCTTGATCTGGGTCTTGTGTCTGCTCGCCCGGTGGAGCTCAGGGAGAGCTGTCTTCTTCGCGCACTCGACAAGCTAGCTTGCTTTTTGCGTTCTTCGAGTGTTGCTCTGACCTGCCGCAGTCGAAGTGATTCCTGCCAGTTGAAGTACTGGAAGGTCAACATCTCCTCTTGTGTTGCGTCTGCTGGCATCATTGTGCACTCCTTGATGACTTTATCTGCTTTTGCTGCCATCTCAGCAGTGATTGTGAGAGTTGTGACTCCGTCCGGCATAGTAACTGTGCACGGGAATTCTGTAGGCCTGCGGCTGGCCGCAGCATCTGATGATTCTGCGGCGATGGCGACGTAGACCTGCTGGGGTATCACCCGAGGGTATGTATGTGTGTCTTCGAGTCCGTCATGGACTCGACATCGTCATCAAGGCTCATGTCGGAGTCGATACCCGTCGAGTGGTCCGTCTGGACGGATCTCGCTGTTGATGCCTTCATCGCCTATGCTCATCTCGGCGTCGACGAAGTTGTTATGAATCTCAAGTCGAGGTTGTTGTTGTTGGTGCAGATCTCGGAGTCGACGTGGTTGTCGATATGAGTTTCGAGTTCGTCGAAGTCGCTGAAGGAGATCCCGCAGTCGAAACTATCCTCGAGTGAGAGATCGAGCTCGGGATCGTTTGTGCGGTATGCTGATTCGGCCTCCTCGCCCTGAAGTTCTTCGATGAGCTCGTGCATCTCTCGTGTGGACATGGTTGTTGCAGACGAGCAAGCTTGGAGGATCGACGATGGTATGGACGCAGTTGAGGGATCCGCAGTCGAAGGAACCGCAACCGATGGAGCCTCGGGTGCGGAAGTCGCGAGTTGGCGTGGATCCGTCAAGTCCTGCACACCAAGCTTGTTGACGAAAAAATTGAACGAACCAACGGTTAAACCCAAACCTGACTCGAGATCGGAGAAGGCCTCCTGGAATCCTGGCGAGTGTGGCTCGAAATCCATCAGAGGATCCGATGCGCTTTTTGCGGGTGAAGCTGGCGTGTTGCCGTTTGTCGAGTGAGCCGGCGAGTTGCCGTGTGCCGCCTGAGTCGGCGAGTTCTGGTTTGTCGATGCAGCCGGCGAGTTGCCGTTTGTAGATCCGATCGGCGAGTCGCCGTTTTCCGATGGAACCGAAGAAACCGCGAGTCCAGCACTATTCTTTCCCACAGACGGCGCCAATTGACGAGGTGTACCCTCATCAAATCCCATGGTTAAGGACCTAGGGTTGAGATTATGGGGAGAGAACGTGGTAGTACTGGTAGTTTCGTCGGCTGACAAGCAGAGGCAAAGATTTACCCAGGTTCAGGCCCCTCGGGTGGAGGTAAAGACCCTACTTCCTGCTTGTCTGTATTGATGTGTGGATTATGCGATTACAGGGAGCTCCGGCGAGGTATCGATCTCGCTAGAGCTTTGGTGGTTCGAGTATGGCTTGTCCTAGATCGGCACCCCTCCCAGCCTTTAAATAGGCTGGGTCTCGGGAGTTTGTAACCGACCTAGTTTACACATAAGGAAAGTACAAACCGACTATGTCTATGTCTAAACTTGGAGGGTACTCCATCTTGTTGGGCCTCTGTCTTGGGCTTCGAGTTGTCTCTTCGCTATTGGGCCTTTAGTCGTCACGTGCACCAGGTACCCTCACGGTAGGGTACCCGAGATGTATACCCTTGTCACATATGAACTCCAATCTTTTCCCATGGACAATATCTATAAGGATAACTCAATGCAAACATTAGTCCATAGGGATTGTCATTAATTACCAAAACCACGCATGGGGCAACACATGCACTTTCAGAGGTCACGAGGAGAATAAGGTGAGTCATTGTGGCCACTATGGGAGAATTGTTCCTCGACAGCTATCCGACGGAGACTAGCTTCCATCGGGAAGTAAATTTCGGGATAAATCATGGTCTTCTCGTACCTCGATTATATCTATAACGAACTCTTTACTTGTGCATTTACTTCGTGATGGTCATCGAGATTGAAGTTATATATCTTGCTATCGCTTAGGTGTATATCTTGTTAGTATAAGTTGTTGGTGCACATAGTTGATCCTAATAGACTGAGGTTGTGTGCTTGATAAATAAAATGCTAGTTTTATTCTGCATTTGTTCAAACATAAACGGTAATTATTTTAAATCGCATGTTCACCCCCCTACTCCTCTAAGTTTGTAGGGAACCCTAAACGGTTGGTGTTACCTTGTGAGCTTATGGTGTGTGGGGGTCATCAAAGATTTTGTAAAGGTTCGAGGATCACCACAATATTCCGCTTAGTGGAAGGGCTCTCACTTCGTGAAAAAGAGCTCGTTGAAGAAGAAGGCTAGATTTGGGAAGGCATAGTGGGGCTTAGTTTGCCACGGTCTCTCAAACGGAAAGTAGATTCCCCAGGGATTTGAAGTTCAGGATATATCATCGTGTCTTCGTCTCCTTCTTGCAGTTATTTGAATCCTCACTTTACTCACTTGTATCTTGTATCGCATCATATAGCATTGTTCACTTACTTGTATTTTCAGGGTCACCTTATTTATTCGCAGTTATCTCTAAAGTCAACCAAATTGGTTAAAATTTGTACTCACTCACTCTAGGCGCCACTTTGATCGTTCAATATACCTTTCTTAAACTGGAGACACCAGCGTCAAGAAATACCACAATTTCTTAGCGGTGGGATGAAAAACAAATTAACAACTTGCATTATTTAGCATGACTCGACAGGAAAACAACTATAATTCTTCACGGTTTATCCGGTCCTCATCGAGAACATTTCTTAAAAGAAGTGAGCCTATCTCACTTGGTTAGGGGAGTGAGTGGATGTACAATCGAGGCGCCCAGATTCAAGTTCTCACGTAATTTGGGTTCTTATTATTTAAAAATAAATCTCTATGTGGGGGCTCCCATCCCTTTCCTTTTAAAAAACGCTTTTGCTAATACTCGGTTGCCCGATTTTTAAGTTTCGTCTCGGTCGACGCTTCGATCTGTTCGATACGATTGATCATGTTTCGCGAATAAAGCGGGGAGCTGGTAGTTTGTTCCGTTGTGCTCGGTTGTGGCCCGTTTGCTGTTTGTTCATTTTTGTTGCTCTTTTCGTTTTTGTTTTGTCTTTTTTTGTTGGGCCCTTTCTTGTTCGGTTGGGCTTTTCTTGTTTTGCGTTTTGGGCTGGTGTCACATAATTTTTTTCCGTAACTTGAGTTGAAATGGCTTAGTGTGCAACTGCACATGATATATGTAGCGTGTAGTTGCATATAGATTCGCTTAGTGTGCAATTGCAGACGAATTTTCTTTTCTAACATGCAATTACACATGATATATGTAGTGTGTAGTAGCATATAGATTGGCTTAGTGGGCAATTGCATACGGATTTCCTTTTTTAACGTGCAATTGAACATGATTCTCGGTAACGTGCAATTACACATTATATATGTAGCATATGTGCAATTGCATATGAGCTTTTTAAATGCGCAATTGCACATGATTTTTCGCATACAACTTTTTAGTGTGCAATTGCACATAATTCTCGTTAGCGTGTAATTGCATATGATTCTGGTTAGCGCGCAATTACACATGCACTTTTTTTATCCATATCATTCGCAATTGACATGAAGGCTTTTTTAGTGTGCAATTGCACATGATTTTTTTTTTGCATAGCATGTTTTTGTTGTAAGGCCCAACCTCCTATTTAAAGCCCAACAAGTAAGAAGGGAACAACCCAATAGCTTTGTAAGAGTAGCTGTCGCTATTAGGCAAAGGAAAACAACGTTAACCTACTAATCAACCGAGAGTTTAGTTAAATCTCGGTACTATCCACGTCCTTTAAAAAAGAACATTTCTTGCCATCAAGAAAAAAACTGATTTCCACTAATTAAATTGTACATGACCTAAACATATTACCACCTCTGGTTCGTTTTAATTGTCGTGGAGAACGTACTGCGGCAATATAAAGTCATGTACAGCTCCCGACACTTTTTCGGGATCGGAGGGAGTATATGTTTCTCCATGTTTCTAAAAAGTATTGAAAATTTAACCTGTCACGTGCATATTTGTAGAACTATACTCACTCCGTTCCGAATTGTAACATATTTTGGATATTACAATATAAATTAAATATAGACTGAAATAATAGAACAAACAAACTAAAACACGTATATACTTGTGATTCAGAAAAAGATAAAACATCTGTAATTCGGAGCCAATGGAGTAGAATGTAAAAACAACGATTTAACCATTTCTAGCGTTCCCAACGGTGGCCTCTTTCATCCATGTGAAGCGGTGTCTGAATGAACCAGCGCATATCTTATCACAATCATGTCGTACTGTTTACCTCTAGTGAGGTTCTAATTCTGTTCCGGAAAAAAAAATAAAGAACTTGTCTGTGACAAGATGGTTAGAGGATGGTTGTACTCTCAGCCCACCAGAGTTCAAACCTCAGGTTTGACACAGGTGTTTCTTATTTAGACGGTCTTCAGTGGGAGGCGACATTCTTGTCGACAGCGAGGCGCCAACGGTGACTTCGTAAATCTCAAGACTCGACCCGCCGATTCATTCTCTCGGAGGTGCTCATAGGGGTAGGATGTACGTGCGTTCATAGGGGAGAGTGTGTACATGTATATGTGAGCGTATGCGTTTGTACTGTGTTTCGAAAAAAAAAGACGACCCGAGGGGTGCTACTAGCACGTGCACCAGACGGTCCGTGGTCCGAGCAGCCTGCCACGTCGCAGAGAAGGCGCAAGGGCCAAGGCCGGTAGGCTGGTAGCCCAGTAGCTAGTTCTCGCGGCGCCAGAGCCGAGACAAACTGGACATGAACCGCGCCGTCTCCTGTCTGCGAGCCCACCGCGCCGCCCGCCTCGGCTCCTTCTGTACCTCCTCCTCCTCGCCGGCGTCGGAGGCGTGGGACGGGCGGTTCCGGCTGCACAAGCCTCGGGGGCAGCACCTACTCACCAACCCGCGCGTCCTCGACGCCATTGTGCGCCACGCGGCGCTCCGCCCGGGCGACGCCGTACTCGAGGTCGGCCCCGGCACTGGCAATCTCACCGCCCGACTCCTCGCCTCCCCGGTCGACCACGTCGCCGCCGTTGAGATCGACCCGCGCATGGTCGACGCCGTCACGGCCCGTGCCGCCGCGCTCGATATCTCACACAAGCTCACGGTCTGTATCTGCCTGCGCCCACCACCTGCTCGATCAATTGCCTAAATTCAAGTGACGAACTAAGTCTTTTTTTCTTCTCCGTTGCCAATGCCAGGTGATCCGCGGGGACGCCATGGAGACCGACTTCCCGGAGTTCGACGTCTGTGTGGCCAACATCCCGTATGGAATCTCCTCGCCGCTGATTGCGAAGCTGCTGTTCGGCGCCTACCGGTTCAGGACAGCAACGCTCCTGCTGCAGAAGGAGTTCGCGCGGCGCCTCGTGGCTGTGCCGGGTGACTCGGAGTATAACCGCCTGGCAGCCAACGTTCGCATGGTAGCGGACGTGAAGCTGCTCATGGACGTGAGTAAGAGGGACTTCGTGCCCATGCCCAAGGTAGACTCCTCCCTCGTCGAAATCCGCCCGCGAGCGGCCATTCCTGACGTCAACCTTGCCGAGTGGCTGGCCTTCACACGGGAGTGCTTCGGTCAGAAAAACAAGACCCTCGGTGCCATCTTCAAGCAGAAGAGGAAGATCCTAGACCTTTTCAAGCGGTCTCAGAGAACCGAGAGATGCACAAGCGATGCCACTGGCAGGGGCACCATCCTCGGTGTTCTTGATGACGGTAACGATGAAGCCTGCAGCGACAACGACGACATCAGCGATCAAGGAGATGGTTTGGGCGAGGAAGAGGTCGGGGCGTTCAAAGAAAGGATTGTTAGTGCATTGGAGTCCACCGAGCTCGCCGGGAAGAGGCCATCAAAGATGTCAAACGACGAGCTTTTGCGTTTGCTCAGGCTTTTCAATGAGCAAGGGATACGGTTTCAGTAGCACTTGTTCGTGTCACGGCACATCGGATCTACGATGGCGCGGCGCATCGGGTCTATGATTGTTCACCACTGAAAATGGTGCGCGGCCGTCCTGAGGTTTGCCCTGCAATGCATATCGCTGGATACTGGCAACCACGGGCAGCATGAAAATGATCAATTGCTCGGGAATGGTCGCTCCTTGTCTGGTCGTCAAGATGAACAACAAAAAGGAATCTGCAACTAGATGTATGTTTTAGCCATTGCCTAGGTGTAGGCTGAATTGGTTCAGAGATGTTGAGAGTATCTTCAAATTCGTCCATACATTCATGTAACTGTAAACGTGTGCTACTTTTTGGTACTGAATTTTGAGATAGCTTACCAGAGGTTAAACGTAGTGCTACTGAGCAAGTCAGTCTGCATTATGGCAACTAGATGTATTTTGCCCAGGAATGGTTGCTCCTTGTCTGGTCGCCATGATGAACTAGCACATAAAGGAATTTGCAACTAGATGTATGTTTAGCCATTGCCTAGGTGTAGGCTGAATTGGTTCAGAGATGTTGAGAGTATCTTCAAACTCGTCCATACATTCATGTAACTGTAAACGTGTGCTAATTTTTTAGTACTGAATTTTGAGATAGCTTACCACAGTACCACGTTTTCCATGTGGTTTTACGTAGTGCTACTGAGCAAGCCATTCTGCATTATCGCAGACTGTTTATATCTCTTTTGTGCTTAGGTGAAGTTCTCACCGTAGATTAAACCAAGTCAATTCCCACACAGTTGCTAATAAACAACCAACGGCCATTGAAACTTGATAAGGTTAGGCCAAAGATTTCAGGCATGTGCTATTCATGAAACGTTTCTGAACTCCTCGATGAAACAGTGTTACTAGGAATCACAAATACAGTCGTATTGCTAGGATTTCAGAGAAGCAATGTTCGTATTTCTCCATTTCAGAGAAGCAATGTTCGTATTTCTCCGCTTCGCCGAATCAAAGTCCGGTAACTGCTGACAGGACATAGCATTAAGCAAGTCAGAGGAAGTATGTTTTGACAGTTCAACCAAGACTGATACTTATAGTCTATAGAGAATAGCCAACACACCATCAGGATTCTATTGTAGACCATAACGAAACAAAACAGTGGTGCAATGTGTAAACGCTTTCCTCCAGTTGGCTAGTGCAGCACAATCATCCTTAACCCACAGGAGAGTTCAACATACAGAAAGAGAACATATGTAAGAAGATGGGCCATTCAAGTAGCATTGCTACCATATATCATGTCATCAACCTAGATACACTTTTACTCGATGGCAGGAAAGAGTGCTGAATTTTTAACTGGATGGAAAGGTTGCTACCACTATGTCATCAAATGACATATTATGAGAGCATACAATTGTATAAATATTGACATGGGAGAAATTAAATCACCTATCATGAGACCATACACTTATACAGTTCAACTAAAATTGAACATTGGGTTTACAAATATCCTTTTCAAATTCGTGACATGCCTCCATGATTCCATCACATTGTATGTATGTGCTGCCACACTGCTGCTGATGGATAATTGCACTGAAGTAGTGTCGCATAAAACATATCCCTTTTTACTGGAATGGGTTCTTTGGATAGTTGAAACTAAACTATAGGCTCAGCTGATCATGCCAGACAACATCATTCCAACTGAAAAATCCATTTAGACTCAAGCGCTGACCAATGAGGCAATGAGTTATACTACATCCCATTTCACAGTTGGATCCCTGGCTTTCATACATCAAAATTCTTATAATTACCATGGATCATCTTCATAGCTCCGCAATTTGTAGAGTTAATACGCCCGAATTATACAATTTTACACGCTAAAATGCTAACCACATTGAAGTAAAACCTACCCGTGGGATTATGAAGTACTAAAAGCAAAGGCGAAAAAGAGTGATAAGAAGAAGGTTTAGTCCTATACCCTCCACAAACTCCTTATCGGTAACAGGCTACAGAAGCGGAAGGAATGCTTCACCCTGAGGACGGCGAGGAGGGGAAGACGTCCTTGACGGCGGACGCGGCGGTGAGGTAGTTGAGAGTGTTGCGTAGCGTGTCCCGCTCCCGTCGCAGCCGCGTGGGGGTGTCCTCAAGCTCGAGCAGCGCCTGCTGCTCCCTGGGCGCGCCCTCGAAGGTGTTGCCGACGTAGAAGGAGAAAGGGGTGGGGAAGAGCCCCCGGCGCAGGTCCCCGACCTCCTTCTCTGGCTTTCCGTTGAGTCGGTTGGCGATGCGTATGACGTCGCGCATGAGCGCCTCGACCTCGACGGCGAGCGCCTCGGCGTCCTCCCCTGGCGCCGGCGCCTCGGCGGGCGGGCGGTCCTCGAGCCACCGCACGGCGGCGACGAGGTAAGGCTTATTGCGGACGACGCGGGCGACGCGGAAGCGCTCCTGGCCCTTGCAGATGAGGAAGAAGCGGTCGTCGGCGAGGCGCTCGTGCTTGACGACCTCCCCGACGCAGCCGACGTCGGAGGCGCCGCCGGAGCCCGCGAAGACGACGCCGAAGCGGAGGTCGGTCTCGAGCACGGTGTGCATCATGATGCGGTAGCGGAACTCGAAGATGTGCAGCGCGTGGGTGGCGTCCGGGAAGAGCACGAGCGGGAGCGGGAAGAGAGGGAGCTCCACGAGCCCGTCGTCGGGCTCGGACGGGTACGGCTGGTCGGGCGACGGCGAGGAGCCGGGCCCGGACGCGCTCGCCGGAGCGGCTCGGCGGGCTCGGCGGGCATGGAGGCGAGGCGTCCGGCGGAATGCGTGGGCAGGGGAGAAGACGTGGCGGGAGGCGGCGAGGTGCGGGTGGGGGCGCGGGGAGGGGAGGATTTGGGGGAGGAGCGCCATTGGGGGATCTTTTCCCCACGGTGGTGAGAGGAGGGGAACGTGTGGATTTGGGGGAGGCGATTTTTCAGGGGTTTTGTTCTTCTCTATGGGGAAGAAGAGAGTGGGTCCTACGGCTACAGAGTGTTAATGGCGAGCCGAGCGGGGGAGTGATGGCGTATAAGAGTCCACGTGGGGGCTTATCCGCCTGGAGTAGCTTGGGCTGAGAGTGTGACACACAAATGCCACCATCGTGTTTTCAGAGGAACCAGTCACACCGCTTTTTGTGCTGTTTAACAGTTCGGCCCGGTTAGGGCTTACCCCGGCCCGCCATAGGAAGTTTGCGGGCTGTGCTTGGACTAGTCCGCTGGCACGCACGGGAAGCCCGTATACTCCGGTCTTTTGGAGCTCCTATTCTACGCGTGCAGCGTCGGTTCGCACAGAAACACGTCCAAGAAACAAGAGATTGGCCGAGCATATACCCCGCGCTACCTCGCCTTCCTCGACAACGACAGTGTCGCACCTCCACTGTCTCCATCGCCCCAATCCCCCCGCCTCCTCCGTCGGCTAGGCCGTCTCGCCGCCCCACCCTCCTCCATTCGCAGCCGCCCCATACATCCCTCTAAACCCCCCGGCCCCCTCTCCCTCCCCTGTCTCCGGCGACGTCGAGCACCCCGAACCCTAAGCCTCCATCGTCGGCGAGCTCCAAACCCAACCCCCCTCTCCCAAGAAAACTTCTTCCTCACCTCTAACTGCGCCGCCGCGGCAAGCCGCGTCGTCGCCGGCTACGGTGAGGTCCATTCCTCGCCTGGCCAGCGATGCCGCGGCCAGCAGCGCCGTCCCCGTCGGCGGCGAGTGATTCGTTTTCTTCTCTGGTTATCTTCATCCTCCCTCCATCGAATCAAACGGGCCAGGCCAAAAAAAGTGAGAGGAAGAGCGGGAGGGGTACGCGTTTCGGCGCTAACCCGCGCAATGGGCATAGAATAGGATTCGTCCCGATCTTTCTTTCCGTTAAAGGAGGTGTTAGTCGTTAGCCGACGGATTTGAGTTAGAAATCGGCCCTCTAGAACTTTGCAGCATAGGAGGAGGACCAGAAGGAAACGGAAACGGCGCGCTTTGCTGCGCCCGTGAGAACAATCTAGCTTTTCTTTTCCATTTTTTTCCCGTTGGGAACCATGTCTTCACTGTTTCGGCCCATTTTGCATTGTCTGACGTTGCATAGTATGAAAAATTCATTTATATAGATAATAATATGAATCCTTAATAAAAGATGAAATATAATCAAGAGAGTCATCTCCTCTCATATCCAACCAGGAATTTCACTGAACATGTTTATGTTGACCAGCTTAGACTTTTTCCAGTAAAAGCAATAATCAATGTCAGCATGAAAATAGAACAATTTAACTCCTCAAGGACTTTCAAAGAACGGATACAATTATCAAACATTCGAAGGAAAACACAAGTTTAACCACATGAAGATAATGTAGCTGCAACAGCGAGAAAAGATTACAAAGTGACCACCATATATAATGGGATTTCTTGATATTAGATGGAATGTGCACAAGAAATGGATCTCACCAAGAAATTCACTTAACATGTCTACATTAACAAGCTAGCACTTAGGATGAAAAAAGAAACCAACAAAAATTTCATATTTAATATAGTCTTTTCTTTTAAAAAAAAATCAGATTTCATTCGCCCTATTCTTAGAAAAACAAATACTGCCTCCGACTGAAAATGATTGACACACTTGTCTACATACGGATGTAACTAGACGTAGTTTAGTGTGTAGATACATCCATATTTTGACAAATATGTGTCAACCACTTCTGATCAGAGGGAGTAATATAATCGATAAACTTATCTCAACATCATATTAAGCACTATGTAAATAGCTAATCAACCCTTGTATGGCTAGTCTAAGAATTTACATAAGCCTTACATGTATGAAATGCCGAATAATTGTGAAGTGACTTTTTCTTGCAAAGCAAAGTACTAAAATGAATGTGCCAAAAATGCACCAACTTTATTGCCAAGGGAATAAATATCACAGAGACATGGGCTAAAGTCGGAAAGGATGCTCCATATTGGCTAGGTTCTATTCCAGCTAGATTTTGACTCTAGTTTCTATGGCGAATTTAGCTCGGTGGTGATTTAACTATTTAGTAAATTCGATCACCAATCTTTCAGAACCGTTTGTTCTAACAGCCGACTAAACCTCCAAAATTTCGTAATAGATGGTGCCTACACCGATATTTGGTGCATGAGTATAAACCGAGTGTATGGGATATGTTGCCAACTCTAGGCAAAACCTCCGATCAAAAATATTTCAAAACTATACTCTTATTTCAAACCCTTACAAATCCTCCATTATTTCTACCAACTAAGGCTACACACAGATCCCCGCCCCCTTATAATGGAGGGGAGTTTCAGCCTCCACGCTGTCCCTGCTTCCCACCCCTTTCTCCAACATTCCATTTGATGTTTTGAACCATTCTCTGTTGACTACATACAGTGCCTACTAGACGCCGCCAGTACAATGCAGAGAACGATGGTTCTCCGGTTCGCCGACCACTCATCTGAGGCTGTTCACAAAGGCGAGGAGCGACTCGACGTCCCTCTTCTCAGACGGGTACTTGATGGGCCTCGCGGTGCGGCTGGGGAAGAGGAGGATCGTCGGGAAGCTCTGCAGCTGCAGCTCTGCCTGTGCGAACGGCTTCTGCTCACCATCGGCACGGAACTTAGCCACCTTGATGCCTGACCCGCTCAGCTTCTCAGCCAGCTGAACGTAGGAAGCCTCCATAGCCTGCATGATACCATACATCACACCATCGATTAAGCAAACCATGTTCTGAGTTTTTTTATGCAACTGAAGAAAACTATCAGCTAGACTTGATATGTACCTGGCAGTACGGGCACCAGGGAGCATACAGGACTGTGAGCCACGGCTCGGTGCGGTTCTCGAGCCGCAAGAGGTTCTCGATCCCAGGACGGGTGAGATTGACAATGGCCTGGCTCTGGAATATATCAGGAGCGCTGGCCTCTGCGGAGCCATTGCCGTTGACACCAACCTTAGGTGCCTGACCATCCTTCTCGATGTTGCCCTTGTGGAGGCCGCACTCCTTGGCCGTGGCGTCCTCCCACCACCACCTTCCTTCCCTCTCGTGCTGCCCCGGCAAGACAGGCCTGGTGCACGGCTCGCACCCAATGGAGACGTACCCCTGAACAGAAAATTCAGTACACGATGGTCAGTTACCTCTGCATATAAATCCCCAAATTACAACTCCGCAACAGCACTTACTTGAGCATGCAGGGTGTTCACGGGAACATCCATGGTCCTGAGGAAGGTCCAGACATCCTTGCCATCCACATTGGCCACAGGGTTCCACTTTATCAAGCTACCGGCTCCACCATCCAGCCCTTCAAAAGAAGGATCAACCTGAACGATAGGGATGCTAGCCCTGGTGCCAGGGGACTGGTCTTTCCTCTGTCCGGTGATCCAGGCCTTGAGGCCCTTGAGGGCTTTCCTCAGTGGCCGCACCTTCCTCACCCTGCAGCACTCCTGGTGGCCATCCTCGTAGAAGGAGAAGAGGCCCTTGCTCCTCACAAGGTCCTGCACCTCGCCGGCTTCCGGGAACATGTACTCGATGTGGATGCCGTAGTGCTTCTCCACCTTGTCGAAGAGCTGGTACGTCTCCGGGTTCAGACGTCCAGTGTCGAGGCTGAACACCCTGAAGGGCCTCCCGGTCAGCTTCGCGTATTCGATCAGCGCCACATCCTCGGCACCGCTGCACAACCGAGAGTGAATGGAAATCAATGAAACGCCAAAAACTTCTTTGTGCGTGTAATGAGACTTGTCAATGGAGAACTGTACGTCAGAGTTCAGATAAGCTAAGACTAGTCACAATGGGGAGTAACATAGGAGTAACATCAGTGCCACATAGGCAAAAAAATCTGATGGGGCGGGTAATTAATGAAGAGAGAGATGGTTGTGGTAACTAGCTATGTTACCGTAACATCACACATTTCAAGGCAAGATGAGTGTATAACCTATTAAATATGACACTACACACATGTTACTCCCCACTATGGAGGTAGTAACTTAGACTAGTAACATGCATATGTTACTACTCTAAGTTACTCCCCATTGTGACTAGTCTAAATGCCGCTGTCGTTTGTGTGACACAAAAACAGGTGTACAGCCATGCCCTTTTCCCACGGATACCATACATGATTCAGTAACTCTGCTCCAAAATAGAAGACGTAGTAGTACAAATGTACAATACAAGACGAACAAGCGAGTGGTTGGTACTTGGTACTAATAAAGTATGGATGAGATAGATTATTCCTGATATATTCCAGGCCGGCTTTATAAATCAAAAGTGAAGTTGATAAGTAACGGAATCTATTAGGCTGCTGTCCACTTTTTTTGCACTAAAGCTTTACTCTATTCTGTATGATAATCGAGCATCTATTATGTCCGCTTGTGCGTGGTCGGTAGGCTATGATTCTAGCTATGGGTCTCCGACAACGGACAAATGAACCTAGACGTTCTCACAGTTTTGTTCACCCGTCTAGATACATCAGTTGAGAACCAGGAAATAGGCGAGTTTCTTGCCAACCGAACCCGACCTGAGACCCGACCCACTTTCTATTTTAATACTGACGAGTCATGACAACAATAAATCATGAAAATTTGAAACTCCTAACTATAGGGCATGAATATCACCGTCTTGCAGTACAAACTACCAAACGAAAGACTCCTCCTGTAGACCCACTTGTAAGTAGCATAAGGCCCAAAGCCGCCATTGAGATCACAATCGTGCACTGAGTTATCAGCTGAGGATCAGGCTAGCAAAACCAGGAATCTCCACGACCACTCGTTCGGAAGATACCAAGATGCCCACCGTGAACCACACGAGACGAGATGAGCGGAACGGGTAGTGGTACGTATGCTAGGATCCGAAGCCTCGACAAATACATGATCAGCAGTACGAGGCATGAGTTGTGCGTGTGTCTCACCTGAAGGCGATGGCGATTTCGGATCCAAACATGTCGAGCGCCCGATCCATGATCTCCAGCGGCGACGCGCCCAACAGCTCCTGCGCCAGGGCCTCGTAGTCCACGGCCGCCGCGGTTACCTCTTCCTCCACCGGCGCCACCGGCGCCGAGGCCGCCGAGGCGGACAGCGGCTTCCTCCCAGGCTCCGCCGCGCACAGCGGCCGCACCGCCTTCATGCGCTGGCTCTTCGCCGCCGGGCCCGCCGGAACCACGGCCACCTGCTGCCTTACGGTTCCAATTTTCACGGCTGCGAGGGCAAAATCAGTGAGGAAATTTAGACGGATTGTTTCTCCTGGGCGAATGCAGATGAATTCCTACGGAAACGACCCAATTTAACGTCGAAACATTCGAACAATTCACACAATTTCTCAAATTCAGACAAATAGTTTGCAAATGTATCGACGGAATACCACATCACTTCCACAAATTTGAAACTACCAATGGACGTACCGAGCCTGAATTTCAGCTAAACCCTCAAATTCAAAAAACAAGAATCGAAAGCAGAGCTGAAGAACAAGAGAATCCTCACCTTTGAGATCGCGTAGGGCGATCGAGTGCGACGAGATGGAAACAGTAGCGGAAGCCATTGAATCCTTGCGCCCTCTCAAAAATTCGCAGGTGTGTTTCTCCGAGTTGGCAAATGCGTTTGACTCCTGTATTTTCTCTGTGGCGTACGGGGGGAAACGGGCCTTACATATAGCTCGGGCGGGAGGCTAGGTTCGTTGTATGTGGACGGGTTCCGGAAGCCGCAGCCGGAGGGGGCTATTGGCGGGGGACGCGTGAGGGCCGATCGAAGCAGTGGCGTCACTTCGCACCGCGGAAAGGGTACGTGGGCGCCACATGGCAGCGAGGCTGACAACGGATCTGCTGAGTTGGACGGGTGTGTGGCCGGGCGTCTGGATGCCTCGCTCCGCCTACTGCCGGTCCACCTCACATCTCTTCATATAACTACTACAGTGCTAAATTAGGAGCAGTGTTGATTATTTGAATTAATGTCCATTTTTACGGCTATAGGAAGGACGACCGAACACATCAATTGTTTTCCGCATTCGCTATTTCACACATTTCCACCTTACATCTCCATGTAACCCCCTAATTTTAAGAATTCTTTTTCGATTTTCCAGCTATTTAATTTTCTAATTTTTAGGCGTCCAAATATATGTGCGACCTATGCATGTGTTTTCCCCTCCACAACCACGAGCTAAAAAAGAAGGGAGATAAAATGATTTAACAATTTATGGTTTTCTCTCTCAAATAATTGATAAAGTGTGGGACTGGGTACATGGCGGCCGGCGGCGTCCGGAAGCGGCGGCATCTTAGCAACGTGGTGGTGCCAGTGGCTGCAAGCTGGACCCTCCACTGTCCAGTCAGTCTAGTGTTGGTAATGGAACGAGGATCTATGCATCCCCTTTGCCGACGATGGGGTTCTGCTCTCCTCTCGACGCCGGTGTGGCCATCGAATGGCTCAAATATGGTATTTTCCAGTGGATTTTGGGGCTTGCAACCGTGCGGAGCAAAAAAACTCTGCTTGAAGCTGACGACGGTGATGCATGCGGACGACGTCGCCTGCTTGGGGGCGTCGTCATGGTCATGCACGTGTTTTCCCTCCTCGAGCGTCGGGGGAAACCCTAGACGGTGGTGCAAGGTTGGATTGAGAAGATCATGAGAATGGTGAGCCTAGAAAATTCCATAAAATTTGTGCAAACATGGTTAAGACACCACTTTTTGGACGGAACCACAATACAAAATCAGATAACATAAGGCGTAGCTCAGTAAGCCCCGACGGTTGCCCATGCTAGAGTGGTGCTAGATCCACCCCATACCACGTTCATATAGTATCAAGAGGAGAAAATATGTGTCAATGATAATCTATTGTACAAAATCAGTCGTCGTTCGACGTCTTTTCTGTCAAACGTTGTAGGGAGAGGTTTGCAACTTCTCAAGACGATAGTTTTGTTCCTGCAAAAAAGAGGGAATATCCTCGGTCGAACGGTTTTTGGACCCTTCTGTGAACTAAATAGTGAATGCATGAAACTTGCCACACATTATAAATCCACGTATTAGCTAGGTAGAGCGGAGACCTTTTTTCAGTTCAAAAAACAAATTCTAGTTTTTTTTCTTCCATAGTCACCAAACTAGGTGTACTACGGGCGTACACAGTTAAGAAAACTAACCGCAAATAAACATCGTAGTAGTACATCTTTATTATCAAAGAAAAAACATTGTTATTGTTCTATTCCCTCCATTTCTAAACATTGTAGTGCATCTAGACATGTTTTACTGTGTATATTCACTCATTTTATCCGTATCTACAGTAGTAGTGAGATATCTGAAACATCTTATCACATCTCTGGGATTTATCGTTTTCATTTTTCATGGACACCTAGTATCGCTTACATAGAGCGTGACGACACAAAAGTCACAAACTGCGTTATGTGGTGAGCAACTACTCCCTCCGTTTCAAATTAAATGATTTGCTTTTGTCCAAATATGGATGTATCTATGACACCACTTTTTGGACGGAACCACAATACAAAATCAGATAACATAAGGCGTAGCTCAGTAAGCCCCGACGGTTGCCCATGCTAGAGTGGTGCTAGATCCACCCCATACCACGTTCATATAGTATCAAGAGGAGAAAATATGTGTCAATGATAATCTATTGTACAAAATCAGTCGTCGTTCGACGTCTTTTCTGTCAAACGTTGTAGGGAGAGGTTTGCAACTTCTCAAGACGATAGTTTTGTTCCTGCAAAAAAGAGGGAATATCCTCGGTCGAACGGTTTTTGGACCCTTCTGTGAACTAAATAGTGAATGCATGAAACTTGCCACACATTATAAATCCACGTATTAGCTAGGTAGAGCGGAGACCTTTTTTCAGTTCAAAAAACAAATTCTAGTTTTTTTTTTTCTTCCATAGTCACCAAACTAGGTGTACTACGGGCGTACACAGTTAAGAAAACTAACCGCAAATAAACATCGTAGTAGTACATCTTTATTATCAAAGAAAAAACATTGTTATTGTTCTATTCCCTCCATTTCTAAACATTGTAGTGCATCTAGACATGTTTTACTGTGTATATTCACTCATTTTATCCGTATCTACAGTAGTAGTGAGATATCTGAAACATCTTATCACATCTCTGGGATTTATCGTTTTCATTTTTCATGGACACCTAGTATCGCTTACATAGAGCGTGACGACACAAAAGTCACAAACTGCGTTATGTGGTGAGCAACTACTCCCTCCGTTTCAAATTAAATGATTTGCTTTTGTCCAAATATGGATGTATCTATACTTGTTATGTGTCTAGATACATCCGTGTGTAACCAAGTATGTGTCAATTAAATCCGAACGGAGGGAGTAAAACAAAACAATATCACAGGAGTCATAATGCGTACGTGCGCTAATCAGAAACTGATGGGAAGGTTCGTTGCTCGCGCGACGGTCCAGTTATAGCCAGGCTCCTTGACAGCGACTGGGAGCCAAAATAACCCAAAGATTGAAACGAATAAGCGATACACATAAATCATCTCAAAGGAGTCCAAGATAGATCTCGTTGCCCCTGTAGATGTAAGTTGACATCACTTGTGGTTTTTTTAATTGACCGTAGTGCCAAACGGGAGTGTATCTGTTCAAAAAAAAAAAACGGGAGTGTAGTGTCCAAATTCGCGCAATTGGCCAGGTGGAGGATACAGATTATAGAATCTGACTGTTTGAGGGTGGCTCCTCGTTGGTTCTTGGGGACAGCCCGACAGGGATCTTTGGGGTCAACAATGGCAAAAGTAACTTTCTTGTGGAAAAGTTTCCATTAAGATTTTCATTTAGCTGCACGGAATTTTCCTCACAAATTCGCTTCTTATCGCTTAGCTTCACTTGTTTGGAACGCTGGTACCAAAAGCGTCAGCGCCGAGCCTCTCAATAGCGGCAAAGTTGCCGGACGAATCTAATAAGACGACGTTCGGTAACCCCTTTTCACACCCCGTTCATAAGGGAAGTGGGATTGTCGGCAACCGCAGCCGAGCCACGTCTGATCCTAACGATTGGGATTGACATGTTAGCGACTCAACTGCGTCGGTAGAGTTATTGTGATCGGTATGCCGCTTTAATGGCGTAGTGATTCCTCTGCCGTGCGTAGAATGACGCGACGCGTCAAGCCGCACCTGGCTCCTCCAGGCGGTGTTTAAAGGTGCATCGTCGGCGTCAATGCATGCCAGACAAACCGGTGCTCGTGTTAATGGTCGCCACCCACCTCCGCTCCTCCGGTCGGCTTTGAAACAGCGGTGTGCGGCGCGCCTCTCCTCTCACCATAGAGCCTACTCTCCTCTCTCAAGTCCCTCTAGCCCTACATACACAGCCCACCATGCCATGACGACGCGAGGTGGACCGCGAGGAGCAGATGGGGCGTGACCTTCGCCACGCCGCATTGTTCTCTAACTATGCGCGACAAGCAATTCGAGCAGCTTCGCCGGCAGAACAAGAACCGGCAGCTAGGCGAAGCGTGAAGCCGCAAGATGCGCCGCGAGGAGTAGCTCTTCCATGCACGCTGCCCCGACCAGGACAGCTCGTCCCGAGCGCCACCACCTCCGACATAACCTGTCGTCCTACACGGTCGGTGACCCCACGTAGCAGGCCAGCTCCTCTCGCGGACGTCCACCTCTGATGATGGTTCAGCAGGCGCAACGGCTCAGCGGGCAGATGCGCTCGGAACTACATTGGGAACATCTAGAGGTTCTTGCCGTGGGAGCAGCGAATCTGTACTCCATATCGTCAATGTACTGGACCGCCGAGGTGGACGCGGAGTACGAGACGCGGCGTGTCAGTTTCTTCCTCCCTGCCGGCATGTCGTCACCTCCAAGGGAGTGATTCACGTCAGACGATGAGCTAGCCGGCGATGAGGAGGAAGGCAACCCCACGCCGCAGCCTGCCGAAGCACCGACACGTGCCCCAACACCGAAGGGAGGAGGAGGAGTAGGAGGGTGAGAAAGCGATGACGACAGGTGATGACCCACAAGTATAGGGGTGTATCGTAGTACTTTCGATAAATAAGAGTGTCGAACCCAACGAGGAGCAGAAGGTGTTGACAAATAGTTTTGATCAAGGATTCATTGTAAATACTAGCAGACAAGTTTTTAGGGTTTTTTGATATAGCAGATAAATAAAATACAAGTAAATAAAAGACGGTAATAATAATTGCAGCGAGTGGCCCAATCCTTTTTAGCACAAAGGACAAGCCGGTTGGTTTACTTATGATGGCAAAATGTTCTTGAGGACACACGGGAATTTCGTCAAGTGCTTTCGCTTCATACAGTTGATTAATCTTTATTGTTTTGATAAGTGTTGTGTGGGTGAACCTATGCTAATGCACTACCCTAACTTGGACTAATACATACTTGTGATTAAACCCCTTGCAGGCATCCACATTACAAGAAAGTAATTAAGATAAATCTAACCACATGCTTAAACTCTGAGATCCTACACTCCCTCGTGCACCGGTTTACTAACGGGGGTTTAGGTTTCTGTCACTCCGGCAACCCCACAATTAGTAGTCAAATACACTATGCATTCCCCTAGGCCCATAAAGGTGAAGTGTCATGTAGTCGACGTTCACATGACACCACTAGAAGAATAACACCGCAACTTAAATATCAAACCATTAAATATTACTCAACATAATTCCACTACTAACAACACGACTTCTCCCATGTCCTAAAGAACTAAACGACCTACTCACAAGACATCATAATGATCATGATCAGAGGTGATATAATGATGAATAATAATCTGGACATAAACCTTAATTCACCGATAAAACTTAATAGCATCAACCACAAGGAGTAATTAACACCGGGAAAGTTCCCCTATGAACTAGACAAAGTACAGCCTTAGATGTTACAGCGGAACGAAGTGGAGCGGTGGAGATGATGGTGACGGTGGTGGAGATGATGATGATGATGATCCCAATGAAGTCCAGCGTGATGACGGTGATGATGGCGATGATTTCCCCCTCCGGGAAGGAATTTCCCCGCAGATTTCTCCCTGCCGGAGAGCTTTTTCTCTCTTTGTGGTTTTCCGCCTCGTGGAGGCGGCGGAATATTTCCTCAGGCTCTCTCCCGACCGATTAGGGTTCGGACGAAGAAGTACGCGAAGGGGCATCGCCTGAGGTGGGCCAGGGCATCCACGCCAGGCCCCGGCGCGTCCAAGGTGGGCCCCGCGCCGTGGAGTGGCGTGGGCCCCTCGTGGCCCATCTCAGCCTCCCCTTTTGGCTGCCTCCGGCATCTGATAAAATAGGAACTTCTGTATATTTTCTATGAATTGTCGATCTTCAGAAATAGGGTGTCTTGACGATGCTTTTTTCAGCTGAATCCTGATTCCGGCAGTTAATTCTCCAATAGTCATCAAACATGCAAAATAAGATAAAATAACATAAGTATCATATCCAAATATGAAATATATCAATGAATAGCAGTAAATTATGATATAAAATAGTGATGCAAAATGGACGTATCAACTCCGCCCAAGTTTAGACCTCGCTTGTCCCCAAGCGAAAGCTTAGCTCAGTAAACAAGACCACAGGTTTATGGAGTGAAGTGTCGATAATAAAGAATACGGACAAGAAGCATCAACATTTATTAATACACAAATCATCTTAGACAGCAACTTCCCTTCATATAACTTAACTTGAAACGAGTAATGGAAATCACAATAAAGGTGCATAGAGGAAATCATAGTTTGGTGATGGCAAACTTCGTTCTTGGTCAGAGAACAATTAACAGATTGTACTTATCTTTCGAGTAGAGTCCTTATATTGGAGCTATATTGCAGAACTTACATGCTCAATCATCACGATTTTCTTACAGTCATTGATAACTTTCAAAGTTATATTCCTTCAGATAAAACTTTGTGTTTAAATAAGGAAGGATAAAAGACATGATTGAAAATATCAATATATAGATGGTTGAATCACAACAACTCAAATGCTTGCTTAAGAAAGAAGGGAATAGGTTTACTGACTCAACATAAAAGTAAAAGAAAGGCTCTTCGCAGAGGGAAGCAGGGATTAAATCATGTGCTAGAGCTTTTTAAGTTTTTGAAATCATATAGAGAATAAAAATATAAGTTTTGAGTGGTGTATGAGAATTGTCAACGAATGGTAGTGGGTGAAAACAATATCTCTCTTGTCAACCAGACTTTCAAGAGCGGCTCCCGTGAAGGACGTTATTTCTACCAGCAAGGCAGATCATCCCTTTTTTCTCTTTTGTTTACACATGCAGTTATTCACTGGTATCATTGCTTGTCTGATAAATTGGGGCAAAAATGTGAAGAGAATTAAGCGGTTAAAGTTGTAATTAATTGGGACTGGGCACCCCATTTGCCAGCTCTTTTTGCAAAATTAGTAGATAAGCGGATGTATATGCCGCTAGTCTGGTGGTGAAAGTCTGTCTGACAAGCTAAATAAAGAATAACCCACATACTTCCTCATGAGCTAGTAAACATTGACACAAAAAAGGAGTAATTGTTTTTGAATAGTTTAAAGGTAGCACATGAAGTATTTATTTGGAGTGGCAAGGAAATACCACATATAGGTAGTTATGGTGGACACAGATGGCATGGGTTTTGGCTCAAGGTTTGGATGCACGAGAAGCATTCCCTCTCAGTACAGGTTTTAGGCTAGCAAGGCTAGGTAGCAAGCATAAGAGTTGAGGGATAGAAGCAAATATAAATGTAATAGAAACAAACATGCAATCTTCCTTGTAGACATAAATAATTTTAACTTAAGAATACTAAGCTCATGAGCCAACAAGAAAGAAAGATAATGAGATAATATATCTACATGCAATCCCCTCTTTTCTACTTAAGCCTCAAAATATTGTTGCTACTGACCAATGCTAAGTTTGCCAAAACCAAATAGATTTACTTGATGCTCCCAAAGTGATGCCAACACTAACAACAAGATCGTTCATATGACAGAAATTTGCAAACTAAAATAAAGTGTGCAGAAAGTAAATGATAAAACTTCTCATTAATATTCCAATAACGGCAACTCACACCAAGGGATACATAGATAACCAACTAAAGGAGAGATACTTTCACACTGCAAACCATCCTATATGATAACTTCTCTACTAATGATATGACTCTACTGGAAAGTAAAAGGTAAAGGATAATGGTGGTGATACCGCGACACTCCCCCCAAGCTTGGAACAAGCTAAGGGGATGCCAATACCAATGATGAATTACTCCTTCGGTGGTGATGGTGGGACGACCATGATTGGGGTCAGGAAACGCTCCAGCATTCGGCGAAGCCTGTTGTTCTCCTCTTGGAGTATCTCCACCTCCAGGTGGCATTGCTCCCTGCATATTATGAGAAAAAGCACGTCGAGTGTTAATTGATCCCACAAAAGTAGGCTTGCTTGTCCTTGATCTTGCAGCAATCTGTCCTTCTTTGTTTGACGACATCTTCTTTATTTCCTCCTTGACGCTCTGATCCATGTCCTTGCGCCTAGCTGTGATCCTTTCTTTCTCCACCCATCCAACGAAAGTCCCCTGATCAAGGTCACGGAGGAGCTCACGTTGACGTCGCAGCACGTAATCCTCTGAGGATGAACCCTGGGACGACATCTGAACAGAAACAACCCGAAAAAGAAAACACGACGAGAAAACGATATACGGACCTCGGGGGATCCGGGAGATTATATAGCAGAAAGTTTTACAACAAAAGGAAAGTCCAGGTCGAAACTGGGTCGGAGACGGGCTCCGAGGCGCCCACGCCAGGCCCCGGCGCGGCCAAGGTGGGGCCCGCGCCGTGGGGTGGCGTGGTGCCCTCGGGCACCGTTTCCTCCCCGTTTTCGGCTCGTAATTTTTCATATTTAATAAAAATAACAAAAATATAAGTTGGGAAGTCGAACACGAACTTTTTCTTACCAAAACTGTTACCTATTCGAAAACGGACTCTGCAGTTTTCTGAATTTGACTTTTAATAAAATCTTCCGGAGTTACTACTTGAATATATCAATGTCTTTGTTATAAGAATCCCCAGAAATATAATGCTTGAGTCTTTGCCCATTAACCACTTGAGGTTTGTCACCATCAAGCGAAGTAATTTTTATTGCACCTGAACGGTAAACCTCCGCAACAACATAAGGTCCTTCCCATTTTGAAAGTAATTTTCCTGCAAAAAATCTGAGACGAGACCTATACAATAGAACTTTCTCACCAACATTAAACTCTCTCTTTAGGATTCTCCTATCATGCCATTGTTTCACTTTCTCTTTAAAGAGTCTAGCATTTTCATAATCTTCACTTCTCCATTCATCTAAAGAACTCAAGTCAAGTAACCTTTTTTTACCAGCAAGTTTAAAATCTCTATTAAATTCCTTTACGGCCCAATAAGCTTTATGTTCTAATTCTAGAGGTAAATGACAAGCTTTCCCGTAAACCATTTTGTAAGGAGACATACCCATAGGATTTTTATAAGCAGTTCTATAAGCCCATAAAGCATCATTAAGCTGTCTGGCCCATTTTTTTCTAGATTTATTAACAGTCTTTTGCAAAATAGATTTAATCTCTCTATTTGATAATTCTACTTGACCACTTGTTTGAGGATGATAAGGTGAAGAAATTCTATGATTAACATCATACTTAGCAAGAGTTTTTCTAAAAGCACCATGGATAAAATGAGAACCACCATCTGACATGAGATATCTAGGCACACCAAACCTTGGAAAAATAATATCTTTAAGCATTTTTAATGATGTCTCACCATCAGCACTAGATGTTGGTATAGCTTCTACCCATTTAGTAACATAATCAACAGCAACAAGTATATGAGTATACCCATCTGAAGGAGGAAAATGACCCATAAAGTCAAATCCCCAACAATCAAAAGGTTCAATAACAAGAGAATAATTCATAGGCATTTCATTGCGTCTAGTTATATTACCAACTCTTTGACATTCATCGCATAATAAAATAAATTTTCTTGCATCTTTAAAAAGAGTAGGCCAATAAAAACCTGATTGTAAAACCTTTTGTGCAGTTCTATCTCCAGCATGATGTCCTCCATAAGCACTTCCATGGCATTTTCTCAATATCTCTCTTTGTTCAAATTCTGGAACACATCTTCGCATTATACCATCCACTCCTTCTTTATATAAGTGTGGGCCATCCCAAAAATAATGCCTCAAGTCATAAAAAAAAATTCTTCTTTGTTGAGCTGTAAAGGTTGGAGTCAAATACTTGGCAACAATAAAGTTAGCGTAGTCAGCATACCAAGGACTCTCTCGTGAGCTTACCTTTATCGCAGTCAATTGTTCATTTGGAAAACTATCATTAACAGAAACAGGATCATAAGAAATGTTTTCCAATCTAGACAAGTTATCAGCGACAGGATTTTCAGCCGCTTTCCTATCTACAATGTGCAAATCAAACTCTTGTAATAGAAGCACTCATCTTATAAGTCTAGGCTTAGCGTCTTTCTTTTCCATAAGGTATCTAATAGCAGCATGATCGGTATGGATAGTAACTTTCGAATCAACAATATAGGGTCTAAACTTATCACAAGCAAAGACTACTGCTAAAAACTCTTTTTCAGTAGTATCATAATTCTTTTGAGCAGCATCAAGAGTCTTACTAGCATAATGAATAACATTCAACTTCTTATCTATTCGCTGTCCAAGAACAGCACCTACAGCAAAATCACTAGTGATACGTCTCAAACGTATCTATAATTTTTTATGTTCCATGCATGTTTTAAATTAATTGCTACATGTTTTATATACACTTTATATCATATTATGACATTTATTGGACTAACCTACTAATAGTTGCTAAAGTGCACAATGTTCTTGTTTTACACTTTAATGTGTAGGAATTATCAAAATTGGGCAAAGGAAACCTTGTTGGAGTCGAATCGGGACCTTCCTGAAATCTGTCTGAAAACGTTTTTCGGAGATTGTCACGTACCGGGGAGTTTCGCGACTAGACTTTTTCTAAGTCCAGAAAATAAATCTCGTCCTCGAGATTTGCCCGGGGGTACCGGGGAGTTTTGAGGGCACGGGTTTTGGGCTTGACTTCTCTTCCGAGGTCGTTGCTTCTTCAGTAAGGTTGCCAGGTGAGATCTTGACAGCTTGATGTTGCGAGGCCGTCTATTGGTTAGTTGTATAAGAATGTAGGTGTCTTCTATGACATCAAATTGCCTTAGTCATACAAGAAGAATTTGGTAACAAGGTAGCTAGTCTTGTCATCAAATCACTTTTCATATTCCAGAGGCTGAGATGTACTGAATTATCTGATGTTCCGATTATTTGTGTATGACACTCCATTGTTTGAGCCTACAAAAGTGAGTTGCTAACAAGTTCATGAGGCTTGTTACCAAACTACTTCTATATAACCCGAACATTGGAGGATCACACTATTTCTAGAGAGGTTAAGAATAGTAGATTCTGATATAAGAGTTTCCAAATACTCAAAGATAGTCTGGTATATCACTTCTTTGGTTCCGTGTCTTCACACAGCTTCGCAGGTCTTCACAAGTAAGTTAGAGTGCACCAGAATAGTTAGGGTTTCCGAGAAAACTTTGTGGTTGAGGGGCTTATGTTAGTTTTCAAGGGAGTTGGGTGCCATACCTTAAGCATCAAACATATTATACCTAAGATCCTAAACGACCAACTTTCCATAGGCCTCTAATTCTCCATTCTTCAAAATACCATCTCAGTATTTCTGGTAAGGCCACTACTATCAATGAGTTAATTCAAAACATGGTCCTTGCTCAAGCTAAAATCATTAATCCACCCTCATCTTCCTTGGGCATAAACTCTTTGTCATGGTATATTTCAATCGATCGGTTACCCATCAAATCTTTTTAGGCATAGTCTTCCCATTGCCTTCTATCACAAAAATCATAGTGCTCCACTAATTATTTCCTGATTGACTTTTCTCTCCAGATAGGCATATCTCACAATATCTGACTCCTTCAGGTTGTCATTTTCCTATGACCACATCATCAAAGCTAAATAAAACATCCAACAATCATGTGATCATATCGTCAAGAATTGACCCACTTTCTAACCAAATTCAGATTTTATCTCAACACTTTTGGGGCCTGGATCTCATAATCAATGATAAATGATCTTTCTAAGAATAATCCAAACAGAGCGTGACAAGCTCTGAAAACTACTGTCACCTAGAATGTCTGGCTACTTGACCAAGTCATATTGATTCCTAGAATCCGATAAGCATTCATTTATCCTCCTCCAATTATTTCTCGCACACAACGATCTGCTCATTTGCTAATTCATCTCTGACCACTTCCTATATTCCGATAAGAATTTATTACAAAGGTCACTTGCGCTAAGAATCACCCGAAACATTCCAATACTGGAGGATTCTTCTTAATTTACTTGCTTCTAACCAATCCAATTATCATTTTTATCAGCAAGTGCTTCCTAAAAATCCAATAACTTTCACCTTTATTTCTAAACCTTAAATTAAGGGTCACATCTTCTAGCTCCAGATAATCACCAATGGTTGGGGACTACAACTGGTTAGCCCCAGAGCATAAGTCAGATATATCCTTTGTCCAAATCCAATTAACTTATCGTTCCACTCCAAGTTTGCACTTCTATTCTAAACCCCAAATTTTTAATATCACCAACATCATCCACCAAATTTTGACCTCATCACTAGATTCTTAAGGGATCCTTTTAACTAATACTCTTATAGTTCAACACTCTTATATCCTCCTAAAGTTCTCCTTTCCACCAAATAGTTTTGAGTCGTCCTAAGGCACCTCTTTCCTTTGTCTAGAAAAAGCAGTTAGTACTTTTGCAAAATTTGGTTAGATGCGAGATTTAAAGTTAGATCAATTATGTTAATCATGTTAGCTTTCATAATCTTTTGTTAGTCCGACGGGATCCACTAGTGTCATCGAACGTCGGTCTTGAATCTTCATCTTTCTCGATAGCTTGATGTGGTGGTACAAAATGACGTATGAAGGCCGATATCCGTCTTGCAGAAGGTCGTAGAGTCTTGGGCCTCAGGGTTGAAGTAGAGAGTAATCGATACCTTGTTCCTCTTACTAGGACAAAATTTCTGGAGGGTTTTCTAAGTCGGACTTTTGAAAGGACACAAAAATCTCAGGCTATTTGGTTAAAGATCAGGGGTCTTTTGTATCTTGCGGAACTGTCAGTTCTGTTTGGGAGATGGTTTAGATAAGAGGGAAAAATATTTTAGAAGACTTTTCCTTGGCGGGTTTACATCCGTAACAAGGTGCACTTAGGTGGCAAAAGGAAACTAAACCTTTCTTTTTGTAAAATTCCTTTTTCCATCTCACAAACAACACACAAGCAGAGTACACACAAGCAAGGTGCACACAAGGTACGTCTAGTACCAACGGATGTCTACGCGTGGTAATCGGGGTGAAACAACCAAGGTTCCTATCATATGTTGTTCCTAGGGGTCTTGGTTAAACAGGGGTGCTGAGATCTTCATTTCGTCGCCTTAGTCTTCAACTGGAGAAACTGAGATTGTCGAAGTAGCAACTTGAGTAGAATTGCTGAGGTTGAGCTGAGGTCTTCGGAGATCTCTTGATTTGTTGATATCGATAATCTTGGTATTTGTAGACCAATGACCTTGATGTTGAATGTGGAGTATTTGCGATGGAAGCTTCTTCTTGTAGGTGCTAGCTAATTAGGTCTCACTTGGGTTCATCGTCAAGTATTTTGAACGGGTAAGAGGGAGTAGAGAAATCCTTGGTAAATTTCAAAATAGAAAGGTAAGACTCAGAAATTATTTTTAGAAGATGAGAAGAGTGGAAGTCATTTTTGGACTTCCCTAGATAAAGATATATTTTTGGTATTAACATATTTTTAACAAAATATTCTCTCCCTAACTAACGTCCATGCTAACTAAGGTCTGTTACAGTCAGGATGGCTCTGATACCAGCTCTGTGGGGACCCCGGACTAACTGTCCGAAATACCCTTGTGCCTACATATCAGCGATCCCATGATCAGTGCGTCGCTGAAGCACAATTAAACTTGGTAACCAAAGAACATCCATACATACCGAATTTATTTACTTACTTGATGGAAGTGATCAGCTTCAACAGGTACTTGCAGCGGAATCACCAAACAACGTGGAGCCCAAGTCATTCGCCTTAACCCTACAGGCAGCTGACTGGGAAGCGCCCTAGTTCGCAAAGACGCCAGTGAATCCTTCTCTTTTGACGGCTCTTCTTCTAAAATCTGGCTAAGACAATAGCCAGGGACGAAACCAATATGAGTACATTTGATTGTACTCGCAAACTACCCCAACTTGAGTAGGCACTAGATTTTTATCTCTTAAAAACTTTTATTTGAAAAATCTTTAAAAACCTTTTTAATAAAAAGGGGGTGTGAAGAAGTTTATAACCTATCCTTTAAGAAAACACCATTTTAGCTGTTTCTCCGGAGCTCCTCCGGTATCCAACCATAACCTGGTTATGGTTCCAAACCCCTCACCACCTCGTACCAACTCATTGGCACAGGTGGGAAATAACCCTTTCCAAGTCAATTTCCTCAACACAACTCCAGAGTTTGCAAAACTTTGCACATGGCCTTAGTAGTTCTTCCCAACTGTCCATATCCGAGGACTCGGCTATTCGAATAGTTTTACCCTCTGCAGAGGTAGTACGCTTTTCCCACACCCATCCGGTCACTCATCGTGTCAGCCACGTCCCGCCATACCGGAGGTATGCGAAGTTGAGTTCCCGGCCATAGCCTGTCCTTTGCTCATGCTAGTATAGGACCCTGCCGCTACGACACTTTCCACCGACACTCAAATCCTCAGAAACTAAGTGTGGGGACTCGTAGTTCTGCCCGGCGGACCCAAGGGAGCCCTTCAATCCTCTTCCTCCGACACATCCATACCGGCTTCCGGTAGACAACAATGAAGAGGACCCAGGTCAGGGGGTAGGTCCTCAGACCATCCCCTCATGGAACGAGGTCATCCTCGTTATTGAGGCATCCAGTACTAACACGAGCAAATTATATGACTACGCCCTTGCCCATATGTGGGTAAATGTGGTCGCACAGATTTTCGGCTGGGGATGTAAGTACAAGGACACAATGTGCATTTTTTTTCTTTCCCGAAACAACACCATTCTCTGGTTCTTCACCTTCGTACCGACCTTTCGGTACTTCACCTTCATTCAAGTATTTTCAAAAGGGGTTTTGAGTAAACATTGTTTTTCCCATCCTATAGTTGTAAAGTAGCTACCCTATATTTCTACATAGGGTGGCAAAATAGTTTTCATTGTTTTGAAAAAGGGGTTTTTCAAAAATCATCGATACTTTTGAACAACTCTTTTGATTAAAGTAGAAGTATATAAATGCAAGCTCAGTGAAGTAGCTTGCCTTGATCCACAAAGTGGTACTGATCCTGGTCTTCTGGTTCAATAAAACCTCCTTCCTCGATAAATCCGTCAACGGTATCGTCTAAACGTTAAACAATCAAAACAAACAATCACTATACTAGCTCAAGCATCAACACATCATAACAATCACAATGCTGCAAATAGCTACTGTATACATCAAGCAACACAAGGTGGTTTCAAATTGATTGAATTAAATTTTATTTAATTAATTTCAAACTAAGGCAGAAACTAGTTGTACACTAATTAATTCACCATTTAATCTATGTTTGTCACAAAAATTCAAACTAAAATTCTATGGATAGCTACTGGTGTGTAGAAGATCACCCAATTGGTTTGGGATCATTTGGAGTTACAAAACTCCCTACACATCTGTTTTACTTCAGAAGGGTTTTAAACAAGTTTTAGCTACCAAACAAATTTGGTTGCTCCAAAAATTAAATCCTTTTAGGGGTATCTAACCTTGGTTGAGTGTGACCTAACAAAATTGGTTTTAGATCAATTGGATCTACCAACAGTTCACACTAATTGTTTTAGTGCAGAAGGGTGCACTGAAGTTCAACCAAAGGCTAAGGATTTTATACTACTCAATTAATTCTACCAAAATTTGGGGAGCTAAAGGATCCTAATACAAAGCTACCAAAATTGGTTTCAAGTTATTTGGATTTATATAACTCCAGAAACAAATGGTTTAGTGTTTTAAACCTTCTGGAGCATTTTTACTAATACATTTTTATTATTTAATTAAATGGGGTGAGACCACTTTGGTGAGTTTAAGAATTTCATAAGCTTTCCAGAACAGTTGAGTTTGATTTATTTGGATTCCTAGAACTCGAGATTTTGAATTTCTAAACTAGGTCCAGTACTGACTTATTCAGAGAAAAAGAATTTGGAAAATCATCTCCTCTGGATAATGTTTAAAACTATGACATGTGGGGTCGGGTGGTCAGTGACTCAGTGGAAAAATTCCCGCGTGTGGATAATGTTTAAAACGCTGACGGGTGGGTCCCGCTTGTCGGCGTGTAAACAAACGAAGCGGTATGCTACCGTTGGATATAGATCCAACGGCGCACAGTGGCCGCGAACGGCGTCAACCATAAATGGGCGGCGCCGCCGCGCCGGCGACGGTGACGAGCACGGATAGCTCACCTGAGAGCACGGGAGGTGGCGGAGATGATCGGAATCGACGGCGGAGGGAGTGGGGAGCTTCTGGGACAAGTTGCGCGTGCAGGGACGGCTCCAACCGTCGACGGCGTGCTCAGCTCCTCCTCCGCGGCCGTGCGCTAACTCCGGCGAGTCCTCCGCGACGCTGCTGTGCAAGAAACACCGGCAAATCGTGGCGGGTGAGCAAGGGAGTAATGGTGGTGCGGGCAGGGGCCAGAGAGAGAGCAGGGGAAGAGGGGTGCGACCTGGCCGTGGTCGACCTCTTCCTCGACGCGGCAGCGCACTGCCGTGCGTGTGCACGGTGGCTGCAGGGGAAAGCTCGCCTTCCTGGCGATGCTCTGAGGTGAGGAGTGTGAGAGGGAGGTGGTGGAGGTGTGTGGAGAAGAGAGGGTGCGGGGGTGGGTTTTTATAGCGGCGCAGACGGTCGGCGTTTCCACGGCTCGGTGGAGGGGAGAGGGAGGTGATGGCGCTGGGTCCGGCTGAGGGCGCCAGAGGGGTTGCGGGGAGCGAGGGGGTGCTGCAGGAACGGTCAGTGGTCGAGGGGGACAGGGTAACGCGTGGGGCATCGATGCCGTGCTCGGCCGGCCATGGCGTGCGGCGAGCACGGGTGCGTGCGCTGGGGCCGGCTCGTGCGCGTGCAAGGCAGCAGAGGGGCAGAGGGGTTCGGACGCGACGCGGCGGAGGTGACTGGACCAGAGGGGAGAGGTGGGGCAGCACGAAGGCGTGCGGGGCGTGCCGTGGACCTCGGCGTCGACGCGACGCACGGCGTGCTCTGGCGCGGACGTCGCACACGCCAGAGGGCTCTGCGGCGCTCAGGTCTCGTCGTGCAGAGGCGGAGGGGCTTGGGTGGTGTGGCGGGCACGGCGCGGCGTCGTCTCGGCGTCGCTTCAGCTCTGCCCGCGAGGTGACCCGTGCGGGAGCTTGCCAGGGACGGCAATGGCGTGGCGGCATCGCCTTGCCTCCTCTGGGGTCAACGAGCACGTTTCTTCTCCTTCCCTCGAGTGAGTGAGGTGAGGTGAGTGTGGAGATGCTGCTGGACAGCTCGATTTCTCAAAAACGAGCTCGAATTTGGAAGTTGAATTTCGGCTCAGAGATGAACACAGTGGTGCTCGACATGTGTTCGATCTAATCCCTGAACCAAAACCAAATTTGAAATTTTGAAATTTCTTTTCATAATTTGTTTCCAAATATTTTTCCAGGGTTTGTGCCACCACTGGATGATTTAATTTGGTAGTGTAGTTTGAAGATTTTGATGGTTTTCCAAAGTTAAAGAAACATTTGGAAAATTTGAAAATAGGATTTAGAATAGAATTTAAAATAGAGAGAGGAAAAGAATATGAGGGTAGAGTGGAAGTGATCACCATGTCACCCCACTGAAGTTTTGTTTTGAAGATCAAATTTTGATTTTCTTAAGAAGATAGAAAAAGTTTGTGTGACTTTTGTCACATTACTTTATGTGGGAAACAATTTGTTGTGCTTCTTTTCTTTGTTTTCAAATTTTTATTTTAAGGAAACACCACTCAAGCAAGCAACACAAGCAAGCACACATAAAGTAACAGAAAATTTTTGTTGGCCCACATTTTTGACTAATAAAACAGGGTTACAGATTTGGGATGTTACAGATCCTTCCCCCCTTAAAATAAATCTCGTCCTCGAGATTTGCCCGGGGGTACCGGGGAGTTTTGAGGGCACGGGTTTTGGGCTTGACTTCTCTTCCGAGGTCGTTGCTTCTTCAGTAAGGTTGCCAGGTGAGATCTTGACAGCTTGATGTTGCGAGGCCGTCTATTGGTTAGTTGTATAAGAATGTAGGTGTCTTCTATGACATCAAATTGCCTTAGTCATACAAGAAGAATTTGGTAACAAGGTAGCTAGTCTTGTCATCAAATCACTTTTCATATTCCAGAGGCTGAGATGTACTGAATTATCTGATGTTCCGATTATTTGTGTATGACACTCCATTGTTTGAGCCTACAAAAGTGAGTTGCTAACAAGTTCATGAGGCTTGTTACCAAACTACTTCTATATAACCCGAACATTGGAGGATCACACTATTTCTAGAGAGGTTAAGAATAGTAGATTCTGATATAAGAGTTTCCAAATACTCAAAGATAGTCTGGTATATCACTTCTTTGGTTCCGTGTCTTCACACAGCTTCGCAGGTCTTCACAAGTAAGTTAGAGTGCACCAGAATAGTTAGGGTTTCCGAGAAAACTTTGTGGTTGAGGGGCTTATGTTAGTTTTCAAGGGAGTTGGGTGCCATACCTTAAGCATCAAACATATTATACCTAAGATCCTAAACGACCAACTTTCCATAGGCCTCTAATTCTCCATTCTTCAAAATACCATCTCAGTATTTCTGGTAAGGCCACTACTATCAATGAGTTAATTCAAAACATGGTCCTTGCTCAAGCTAAAATCATTAATCCACCCTCATCTTCCTTGGGCATAAACTCTTTGTCATGGTATATTTCAATCGATCGGTTACCCATCAAATCTTTTTAGGCATAGTCTTCCCATTGCCTTCTATCACAAAAATCATAGTGCTCCACTAATTATTTCCTGATTGACTTTTCTCTCCAGATAGGCATATCTCACAATATCTGACTCCTTCAGGTTGTCATTTTCCTATGACCACATCATCAAAGCTAAATAAAACATCCAACAATCATGTGATCATATCGTCAAGAATTGACCCACTTTCTAACCAAATTCAGATTTTATCTCAACACTTTTGGGGCCTGGATCTCATAATCAATGATAAATGATCTTTCTAAGAATAATCCAAACAGAGCGTGACAAGCTCTGAAAACTACTGTCACCTAGAATGTCTGGCTACTTGACCAAGTCATATTGATTCCTAGAATCCGATAAGCATTCATTTATCCTCCTCCAATTATTTCTCGCACACAACGATCTGCTCATTTGCTAATTCATCTCTGACCACTTCCTATATTCCGATAAGAATTTATTACAAAGGTCACTTGCGCTAAGAATCACCCGAAACATTCCAATACTGGAGGATTCTTCTTAATTTACTTGCTTCTAACCAATCCAATTATCATTTTTATCAGCAAGTGCTTCCTAAAAATCCAATAACTTTCACCTTTATTTCTAAACCTTAAATTAAGGGTCACATCTTCTAGCTCCAGATAATCACCAATGGTTGGGGACTACAACTGGTTAGCCCCAGAGCATAAGTCAGATATATCCTTTGTCCAAATCCAATTAACTTATCGTTCCACTCCAAGTTTGCACTTCTATTCTAAACCCCAAATTTTTAATATCACCAACATCATCCACCAAATTTTGACCTCATCACTAGATTCTTAAGGGATCCTTTTAACTAATACTCTTATAGTTCAACACTCTTATATCCTCCTAAAGTTCTCCTTTCCACCAAATAGTTTTGAGTCGTCCTAAGGCACCTCTTTCCTTTGTCTAGAAAAAGCAGTTAGTACTTTTGCAAAATTTGGTTAGATGCGAGATTTAAAGTTAGATCAATTATGTTAATCATGTTAGCTTTCATAATCTTTTGTTAGTCCGACGGGATCCACTAGTGTCATCGAACGTCGGTCTTGAATCCTCATCTTTCTCGATAGCTTGATGTGGTGGTACAAAATGACGTATGAAGGCCGATATCCGTCTTGCAGAAGGTCGTAGAGTCTTGGGCCTCAGGGTTGAAGTAGAGAGTAATCGATACCTTGTTCCTCTTACTAGGACAAAAATTTCTGGAGGGTTTTCTAAGTCGGACTTTTGAAAGGACACAAAAATCTCAGGCTATTTGGTTAAAGATCAGGGGTCTTTTGTATCTTGCGGAACTGTCAGTTCTGTTTGGGAGATGGTTTAGATAAGAGGGAAAAATATTTTAGAAGACTTTTCCTTGGCGGGTTTACATCCGTAACAAGGTGCACTTAGGTGGCAAAAGGAAACTAAACCTTTCTTTTTGTAAAATTCCTTTTTCCATCTCACAAACAACACACAAGCAGAGTACACACAAGCAAGGTGCACACAAGGTACGTCTAGTACCAACGGATGTCTACGCGTGGTAATCGGGGTGAAACAACCAAGGTTCCTATCATATGTTGTTCCTAGGGGTCTTGGTTAAACAGGGGTACTGAGATCTTCATTTCGTCGCCTTAGTCTTCAACTGGAGAAACTGAGATTGTCGAAGTAGCAACTTGAGTAGAATTGCTGAGGTTGAGCTGAGGTCTTCGGAGATCTCTTGATTTGTTGATATCGATAATCTTGGTATTTGTAGACCAATGACCTTGATGTTGAATGTGGAGTATTTGCGATGGAAGCTTCTTCTTGTAGGTGCTAGCTAATTAGGTCTCACTTGGGTTCATCGTCAAGTATTTTGAACGGGTAAGAGGGAGTAGAGAAATCCTTGGTAAATTTCAAAATAGAAAGGTAAGACTCAGAAATTATTTTTAGAAGATGAGAAGAGTGGAAGTCATTTTTGGACTTCCCTAGATAAAGATATATTTTTGGTATTAACATATTTTTAACAAAATATTCTCTCCCTAACTAACGTCCATGCTAACTAAGGTCTGTTACAGTCAGGATGGCTCTGATACCAGCTCTGTGGGGACCCCGGACTAACTGTCCGAAATACCCTTGTGCCTACATATCAGCGATCCCATGATCAGTGCGTCGCTGAAGCACAATTAAACTTGGTAACCAAAGAACATCCATACATACCGAATTTATTTACTTACTTGATGGAAGTGATCAGCTTCAACAGGTACTTGCAGCGGAATCACCAAACAACGTGGAGCCCAAGTCATTCGCCTTAACCCTACAGGCAGCTGACTGGGAAGCGCCCTAGTTCGCAAAGACGCCAGTGAATCCTTCTCTTTTGACGGCTCTTCTTCTAAAATCTGGCTAAGACAATAGCCAGGGACGAAACCAATATGAGTACATTTGATTGTACTCGCAAACTACCCCAACTTGAGTAGGCACTAGATTTTTATCTCTTAAAAACTTTTATTTGAAAAATCTTTAAAAACCTTTTTAATAAAAAGGGGGTGTGAAGAAGTTTATAACCTATCCTTTAAGAAAACACCATTTTAGCTGTTTCTCCGGAGCTCCTCCGGTATCCAACCATAACCTGGTTATGGTTCCAAACCCCTCACCACCTCGTACCAACTCATTGGCACAGGTGGGAAATAACCCTTTCCAAGTCAATTTCCTCAACACAACTCCAGAGTTTGCAAAACTTTGCACATGGCCTTAGTAGTTCTTCCCAACTGTCCATATCCGAGGACTCGGCTATTCGAATAGTTTTACCCTCTGCAGAGGTAGTACGCTTTTCCCACACCCATCCGGTCACTCATCGTGTCAGCCACGTCCCGCCATACCGGAGGTATGCGAAGTTGAGTTCCCGGCCATAGCCTGTCCTTTGCTCATGCTAGTATAGGACCCTGCCGCTACGACACTTTCCACCGACACTCAAATCCTCAGAAACTAAGTGTGGGGACTCGTAGTTCTGCCCGGCGGACCCAAGGGAGCCCTTCAATCCTCTTCCTCCGACACATCCATACCGGCTTCCGGTAGACAACAATGAAGAGGACCCAGGTCAGGGGGTAGGTCCTCAGACCATCCCCTCATGGAACGAGGTCATCCTCGTTATTGAGGCATCCAGTACTAACACGAGCAAATTATATGACTACGCCCTTGCCCATATGTGGGTAAATGTGGTCGCACAGATTTTCGGCTGGGGATGTAAGTACAAGGACACAATGTGCATTTTTTTTCTTTCCCGAAACAACACCATTCTCTGGTTCTTCACCTTCGTACCGACCTTTCGGTACTTCACCTTCATTCAAGTATTTTCAAAAGGGGTTTTGAGTAAACATTGTTTTTCCCATCCTATAGTTGTAAAGTAGCTACCCTATATTTCTACATAGGGTGGCAAAATAGTTTTCATTGTTTTGAAAAAGGGGTTTTTCAAAAATCATCGATACTTTTGAACAACTCTTTTGATTAAAGTAGAAGTATATAAATGCAAGCTCAGTGAAGTAGCTTGCCTTGATCCACAAAGTGGTACTGATCCTGGTCTTCTGGTTCAATAAAACCTCCTTCCTCGATAAATCCGTCAACGGTATCGTCTAAACGTTAAACAATCAAAACAAACAATCACTATACTAGCTCAAGCATCAACACATCATAACAATCACAATGCTGCAAATAGCTACTGTATACATCAAGCAACACAAGGTGGTTTCAAATTGATTGAATTAAATTTTATTTAATTAATTTCAAACTAAGGCAGAAACTAGTTGTACACTAATTAATTCACCATTTAATCTATGTTTGTCACAAAAATTCAAACTAAAATTCTATGGATAGCTACTGGTGTGTAGAAGATCACCCAATTGGTTTGGGATCATTTGGAGTTACAAAACTCCCTACACATCTGTTTTACTTCAGAAGGGTTTTAAACAAGTTTTAGCTACCAAACAAATTTGGTTGCTCCAAAAATTAAATCCTTTTAGGGGTATCTAACCTTGGTTGAGTGTGACCTAACAAAATTGGTTTTAGATCAATTGGATCTACCAACAGTTCACACTAATTGTTTTAGTGCAGAAGGGTGCACTGAAGTTCAACCAAAGGCTAAGGATTTTATACTACTCAATTAATTCTACCAAAATTTGGGGAGCTAAAGGATCCTAATACAAAGCTACCAAAATTGGTTTCAAGTTATTTGGATTTATATAACTCCAGAAACAAATGGTTTAGTGTTTTAAACCTTCTGGAGCATTTTTACTAATACATTTTTATTATTTAATTAAATGGGGTGAGACCACTTTGGTGAGTTTAAGAATTTCATAAGCTTTCCAGAACAGTTGAGTTTGATTTATTTGGATTCCTAGAACTCGAGATTTTGAATTTCTAAACTAGGTCCAGTACTGACTTATTCAGAGAAAAAGAATTTGGAAAATCATCTCCTCTGGATAATGTTTAAAACTATGACATGTGGGGTCGGGTGGTCAGTGACTCAGTGGAAAAATTCCCGCGTGTGGATAATGTTTAAAACGCTGACGGGTGGGTCCCGCTTGTCGGCGTGTAAACAAACGAAGCGGTATGCTACCGTTGGATATAGATCCAACGGCGCACAGTGGCCGCGAACGGCGTCAACCATAAATGGGCGGCGCCGCCGCGCCGGCGACGGTGACGAGCACGGATAGCTCACCTGAGAGCACGGGAGGTGGCGGAGATGATCGGAATCGACGGCGGAGGGAGTGGGGAGCTTCTGGGACAAGTTGCGCGTGCAGGGACGGCTCCAACCGTCGACGGCGTGCTCAGCTCCTCCTCCGCGGCCGTGCGCTAACTCCGGCGAGTCCTCCGCGACGCTGCTGTGCAAGAAACACCGGCAAATCGTGGCGGGTGAGCAAGGGAGTAATGGTGGTGCGGGCAGGGGCCAGAGAGAGAGCAGGGGAAGAGGGGTGCGACCTGGCCGTGGTCGACCTCTTCCTCGACGCGGCAGCGCACTGCCGTGCGTGTGCACGGTGGCTGCAGGGGAAAGCTCGCCTTCCTGGCGATGCTCTGAGGTGAGGAGTGTGAGAGGGAGGTGGTGGAGGTGTGTGGAGAAGAGAGGGTGCGGGGGTGGGTTTTTATAGCGGCGCAGACGGTCGGCGTTTCCACGGCTCGGTGGAGGGGAGAGGGAGGTGATGGCGCTGGGTCCGGCTGAGGGCGCCAGAGGGGTTGCGGGGAGCGAGGGGGTGCTGCAGGAACGGTCAGTGGTCGAGGGGGACAGGGTAACGCGTGGGGCATCGATGCCGTGCTCGGCCGGCCATGGCGTGCGGCGAGCACGGGTGCGTGCGCTGGGGCCGGCTCGTGCGCGTGCAAGGCAGCAGAGGGGCAGAGGGGTTCGGACGCGACGCGGCGGAGGTGACTGGACCAGAGGGGAGAGGTGGGGCAGCACGAAGGCGTGCGGGGCGTGCCGTGGACCTCGGCGTCGACGCGACGCACGGCGTGCTCTGGCGCGGACGTCGCACACGCCAGAGGGCTCTGCGGCGCTCAGGTCTCGTCGTGCAGAGGCGGAGGGGCTTGGGTGGTGTGGCGGGCACGGCGCGGCGTCGTCTCGGCGTCGCTTCAGCTCTGCCCGCGAGGTGACCCGTGCGGGAGCTTGCCAGGGACGGCAATGGCGTGGCGGCATCGCCTTGCCTCCTCTGGGGTCAACGAGCACGTTTCTTCTCCTTCCCTCGAGTGAGTGAGGTGAGGTGAGTGTGGAGATGCTGCTGGACAGCTCGATTTCTCAAAAACGAGCTCGAATTTGGAAGTTGAATTTCGGCTCAGAGATGAACACAGTGGTGCTCGACATGTGTTCGATCTAATCCCTGAACCAAAACCAAATTTGAAATTTTGAAATTTCTTTTCATAATTTGTTTCCAAATATTTTTCCAGGGTTTGTGCCACCACTGGATGATTTAATTTGGTAGTGTAGTTTGAAGATTTTGATGGTTTTCCAAAGTTAAAGAAACATTTGGAAAATTTGAAAATAGGATTTAGAATAGAATTTAAAATAGAGAGAGGAAAAGAATATGAGGGTAGAGTGGAAGTGATCACCATGTCACCCCACTGAAGTTTTGTTTTGAAGATCAAATTTTGATTTTCTTAAGAAGATAGAAAAAGTTTGTGTGACTTTTGTCACATTACTTTATGTGGGAAACAATTTGTTGTGCTTCTTTTCTTTGTTTTCAAATTTTTATTTTAAGGAAACACCACTCAAGCAAGCAACACAAGCAAGCACACATAAAGTAACAGAAAATTTTTGTTGGCCCACATTTTTGACTAATAAAACAGGGTTACAGATTTGGGATGTTACAGGAGGCGGCGGAATATTTTCTCTGGCTCTCTCCCGATCGATTAGGGTTCAGACGAAGAAGTACGCGAAGGGGCGTCGCCTGATGTGGGCCAGGGCATCCACGCCAGGCCCCGGCGTGGCCAAGGTGGCCCCCGCGCAGTGGGGTGGCGTGGGCCCCTCGTGGCCCATCTCAGCCTCCCCTTTTGGCTGCCTCCGACATCTGATAAAATAGGAACTTCTGTATATTTTCCATGAATTGTCGATCTTCAGAAATAGTGTGTCTTGACGATGCTTTTTCCAGCTGAATCCTGACTCCGGCAGTTAATTCTCCAATAGTCATCAAACATGCAAAATAAGATAAAATAACATAAGTATCATATCCAAATATGAAATATATCAATGAATAGCAGTAAATTATGATATAAAATAGTGATGCAAAATGGACGTATCAACTGGCAAGAGACGTAGTGGCACGACATGCAGACGACCCTCGAGGCTTCCTTCTGGTACCGCTAGCTAGATCAAACCCCACTACACTACGGCAAGGACGGTGACCTAGAGGCATCTACGTTCCTCAAGGCCGCAACCATTGTGGCGCCCCGACCCGACTGTTATACAGTGATGCTGTGTGTCACCGGTTAAGCGATACAACCGGAGGTTACGGGTTTACCAATCCCCGGCCAAAACCTTTGGCAGACGTTGCTCGGAATGGATCATCGGCAACGCAACACCCCGATTGATGCCTTAACACAGGCACAACCCTCAATGTATAATAGAGAGATCAAGACTTGTGGAACAACTGGCACATCACAGACTCTACGACACAAATCATAATAGTTCAACTCTTATAATAGAGAAAGATAGCAAATGACAACCAGAGGTCACAGACCCAACATTACAACATGCGGAAGCGAATTAAGTTGTTCTAAACAACAAGAACCAAATTATGGCCTAAGAGGCCTACAATTAAACATCACAGCGCCAGCTGATCCGGGATGTCCCAAGCTGCCACCTGGGAACCCCAGACTACTCGTCGACGTCCACAAAGAACCCACCTTCGAGGTCGGTGAAGTCCTCCTCTGAAACAAAACAAACGACGTTGAGTTCGACGAACTCGCAAGATTATATATAAAGCTTTAGCTCGATGAGGCTTTCAAAGTTTTATGGCTGTTTTGCATAAAGCTGATTTTATTTAATAAAAACATAACTCAATGGCATCGACTATTCAGAGTATTTTTAAAAGAGGTAAGAAGTACTCTTTTCTTTGATAACCCTTTTTCATCATCAACCACCATCAACCACAGTACCTGTTCATCAAAGGCACCTCCCCGAATCACCCTCGAGGAAGCTCACCTTTCAATCTTGAGTGGTACCTCTAGTACCCAGTTTTTAATCATTCCGTTAAAGTTATTCTATGATCTTACCTTCACTTCCCAAGTTCGTCCATAACCGCGGACACGGCTTTTCGAAAAGATTTACCCTGCAGGGGTGTACAATGTTTGCCACGCGTACCGTCCGGCCCATTACCTGATCATTAGCTCTCTTCCGTGGAAAGCCGGCTGGGTGGGAGCGGTGTCGACTTCTCCCTCGTTAAGGACTAACCCAGGATCATCAGTGAGGACGGAGCAGCGATCCAACACACTGCCCCGTGGCCACTCATTTCCCTAAACACCACCATCCTCATCTCAGTTCATCCCACCATCATCACGCACGCGCAAATGGAAGCCCAAACTAGAGGACCCTGGCTAGTCCCGCCCGAGTTATTTAGTCTATGAGGGTTCCTGCAATTGCATAGGCCTCACTCATGGTTGCACGCTCAGTCTTGGTTCAAGAGGTATAGAACTCGCACCTAGGCGGCGAGAACGAGACAAAGCACCACAACCACAGTGGCCTCTCATCCCCACCTTTAAGCATTTTATTATCCGTCACCACAATTTCTCCACCATCATTCTCATCTCATCACCTGTTTCCAACATGAACCATCCATCGTATAGCTATGCAATTAACTAAGCATGGCTAAGCATCAACATCGCATAGTAAGTATCTCGGCCAACAATACAATCCTATGGATAATAGGAGGGAAAACAGGTATTGGCATCGGAATCTTAATGCAACTATAGGATACTCTAATCCAATAAAATTGACATTTGGAACCGCATGCAATATTATAGTGGAGAAAATATTTGCGGAAATATAGGATAAGACATGCTCAGAGGGGGGATTACGCTTGCCTTGATCAAGGTGCTGGTAGTACGGCTCTTCGGGGTATTGTGGAGTAACCCCGGCTGCTTGATCTATTGAAGCATAAAACACAGAAGAACAATCAATCACCACACATGTTCCAATAAATGCAATGCGCAAACACATGATGGCATGACATTTTTAATGCACTGGAATTATTATAACAAGTTCTACCAATTAAAAAGGGGGTGCGAGATAATTACTCAACAAGAGAGAAAATCAAGCTCCTTCTTTGTTTTTATGCTTTCCTGTGCTATAGATCATGTAAACATGCATGAGGATGATGCTATGGATTAATGCACATTTTTCTGAGCATTTTGATATGAAGAACACATTTTTCGGAGGTCCCGATAAAAAGTTATTCATTTTATTAATTTCTCTTTTAAATTTATGATTTTAATATTACTAGAAGCACCGTAATTCAATTATGATCAAATATGCATAATATTTATTTTAAAGTTTTAATCACAATTTTCTGGGCATTTTGGTATATCACACACATTTTTCTGATACACCGATAAAAAGTTATCATTTTTATAACTTTCCTTTTTGAAATGACCATTTGATGATTTAATTAGCAACAATATATAATTTATACATTTGGAGATGAATGGGTGAAAAGAAAAATAGCAATTTCAAAATCAGTATTGAAATCCGGAATTTATTCCGGAATTTTCCGGATTTTTCACCGGGGAAAAATTATTTCCGGAATTGTTTCCGGTCCATCTCCGGTTATAGACCGGCTAAAAACCTAACGGTCCAGTAGCATTTTAGTTAACCCGGAACAGAATCCGGAGAGAACCGGGTTTGGCACCGGGTCGTCAACGCGATGAAAAAGAGCTACGGCTACGGCGAACGCACGACGGCGTGGGTTGCTACGGCGAGCTAGGGCGTGAGAGGGGGAGGGGAAAGGGGCCAGTGAGGGCCAGAGGCTCACCCTGAACACGTTAGCGAAGGCGGCGAGGTCGGAGATGACCGGAGTCGGCGGAAATCGAGCTCGGAGTACGGCGGAGGTCGGGGAAGAAGTCGAGGACGGCGACGACAAATGCGGCGGCCCCGCGTCGATTCCTGCCTCGAGGAGGGGGAGGGAAGCACGGCGGAGGTGCTGGTGATCTTCACGCGGCTTTGGGCGCCGTCAATCGCCGGCGATGCGGAGGCGAAGCTCGGCGGCCATGGCGCCGTGGAAGAAGAGAGAGGGAAGCACGGAGAGAGGAGCGAGGACGAGTGTGGATGGGGAGCAGAGGGGGCCCGGCGTGCTTGTCCTCCTGCGGTGGGGGCGGAGGGGGCCCCGGCGGCGTGCGCGGCGACCACGGGGTCGAGCTGGTCCGGCGGGGACGCGCGCGCGGTTGCTACAGCGACGAGGAAGAAGACTATTTTGCAGAGTAGCCCCCTGACAGATTTTCTGCTATCACAGATTGGTCCCTGCTCTAATTACAAAGAGGCCCTTGTCTGTTCTTTTTTTAAAACCAGTAGCTTTTCAACGATTTTTTTAGGGCACTTAAACATTTTATAAAAATCTGATAAAATTTGGGTAGCCTCCCAACTGCATGTAGAGGCACCACAAAAATTGGCATGTTAAAATAAAAAGTTTTGGACAACATTTGTTCATAGTGTCTTATTTAGGCCATTTTCTAAATTCCCCAATTTATAAACTTCTAGGAATTTTAGAGCAAGACAAAAAATAGTATCTTGATCTCTTGGAACTTCCTTGGCAATTATAAGATGTCAAGAAACTTTTGTTGTACAAGTTTGAGTGCCTTCATGGTTTGAGATTTGTTTAAGCAAGTTTGGCATGTTTGGTTTTCAAATGATGCCAAACCAATTGGTGTGTTGTTTAGCAACTTCAAATGGATGCCATGATGCAATGAAGGAAAGCAAAAGTGAAAAAAAATTACACAAGTTTTTAGGTTCTCAGCTTTGGGCTGTTACAACCATCGCCACCTCCGACGACACTTTCGACGACGGGGACCGATGTGGGCGGCGAACCAGCAGCGTCCATGTTCCCCACAGTATTCGCCGGATGTGCCGGTAGCTTTAGGGTTTATTTTAAATTTCGTATAAATTCGTTAAATGCCGTTTGTTAAATGTCGTTTAAGTTTTGTTAAATATCTTTCAAATTTCAATAAAAATCGTCTGTTCATTTATATTCAAGTTTCAAACAAATTTTGAAAAAAAAAAGTCTTGGGAGGTATAGGTGAAGGCAGCCAATTCCAATAGCACGATAACCTGTATCGGCGACGTTCGGATCGCCGGTGGAGATGGCTCTTACATTCTCACTTTCGCTAAGGAGATGTGGCAGGCACACTGCGACCATTCCCATGTTGTAGGCGTTTGTACCGTCGCTGCAACTTAGAGCGCGTGGAGGTACGGACAAGAAAAATCTCACTTTCGCAATGGCTAGGGAGGTGTGGCGGCCGGCGGGCACACGCGACCGTTCCCTTGTGGCCTTGTGCGAACGACGTTGGTCGAGCGCTATGCTGTTGTGGCAGCAGCACCACAAATCTTGTGTAGTGGCTTGGCCTTTTTGCTGGTCTCTCAACAGTCTCTCCAATTTTGAACACTTTGTGGATCCAAACCTCCTGCCGATCCAAATCCATGGAGATATATCTCAAGGCGTCGGTGTCATTGGATACTCTTTTGGTGGTGGCTGGTTCGCGGTTACCCTGCACCGTTTGTGCGGAACAATCTCGCCTGGGCTGAGGGACAAAGGGAGTGTGGACACCACAAGGCCGGATTCTTCGATCCCTTTTGGTGTTGATGTATGGACCTGACGGGTCAGTAACATTTACTCTCTGATCAGTGCTGTGCTCCATGCGTTTATTTTTCTTCACAAATTTGAACGACGTTTTTCCTTTTTTTACGACGTACAGTACGTGACTCGTAGACATACATTAATCTATCTATACCTCTTATAAAGCAAAACCCCACTAAGTGCATTAGTTATTTTTCTATCTTAACATGCAAGCTATCCACATCACTTGCTATTTTAGCCAACCATTTGTCCATGTCATCTCCACTAACAATAATTATTAATAGTACATCTTTCATGCATATCTATGTCATCTTTTTTTCAGCCATATAATTGTCCACGTCATTAATATTTAGTCCTTAAAATTCAACAATTTCACACGAATTAAATTTAGTGTCTTGATTATTGTGATCAACTTTGACAATTGAATATTTCATGCCTCTTATACCCATTTCATTCACATAATAATATTTTAAAGAGATTCCCGCTGCAACGCGCGTGGTATTTTTCTAGTTGTATTTATAGTAGTACATACGAATACAAATAACAGAAAAGTAGGAGAATACAAGCGATTGTACTGCTGCATACATCCACGCCGCAACTATCAAGCACCCCGTCCTTGACTGTCATCGGAGAAGAAGAGCATCAACAGTTGGTTCAAATGTTGACGCTGAAGAAACCCTTGCCATGAGGCGTTAGCCAGTCGTGATAGCCACCAGCCACGAAAGGCTGGATCTAGCCCCCGATAAAAAAAACGGCCAGAGGAGCCGTCCGATCCTCTTCAACACTGATTTCGGGGCCAAAGCCACCCCGCCCTTAAACAGGCGACCGGATCACACACCTTCTTCTTCATTCGCAACAGCCAACGTCGCACTCCAAAAGCAACCCATCACCACCGCCATGCCAAGACGCAACGCCAGATCGAAGTCGCTCCAACAGTTTGGACTCCACAAGACCACAAGCCTCTCTCCGACACCAACAACATCTCCGACGAGCAAAAGCATGGGCTGGGAATCATTAATTCTACTAGCACCATCAACATCCGCCCCACCATGACGCCGACGGCTTTCCCTTTTCACTCGGTGGTGGATTGATGATTTTGGAAGAAACGCTTGATGCTCCTCAATCTTTTCAGTTACATTTTGAGATTTTTTCTGAAACAGGAGCGAAAGTTTTGCCCCAATCTTTCACAAAGCTGTACAATTCGTCACCCTAGGCCCAGCTAACAGCTACTCCGTATGAGTTCGGCCTACATCTTCACAAGCCCATATGTAGCAGGCGTAAACTTCAACCTGCCCCCCAAAAGAAAAAAACAAGTTAAAAAAACCACCACAGTCCACAGCCGAACCTGGAATTCTGGAAACCTCTCCCCGCCGGCCTTCTATCCTCAACGGCGCATATCCTCCCCCACGCATCCTGGCCGCGCTCCTCCCCGCCGGCCTCCTCTTCTTGGAGTACGGTCGACCACCCGCGCCGGCTCCTTTCCCTCAACCCCGACGCTTCTACCGACGGCGTCGGAATCCTCCTGTAACCTTATCTCTATTCTCAAACCCGCGAATCCCCATCGCCATGTCACACGGAGCTTCCTGTTCCGTCGTCCCGGCACCTCCCCGGACGGCCGGGCACCACGCACTCCTCCTCCCGGCTGCTCCCCCGTCGGTCTCAAAGTGCACCATTAATCGACAAAACCCTCGGATGGCCGCTTCTGGTTTTGGTAAGAAGACCTGCGTTGCTTCATTGCTTACCAGTAGCCGTTTGTTTTGCAGAAATGTTGGGGGTAACCCCAGTAGGCTCGTAGCTGATTCTTCGTTGTTGTCCACTGTCCTGATGTAGGTAAAGTGACAGCGCCGAAGCGGCAGTTCGTTGTGGCCAGCGGGCTTACTTGGGTTGATGGGGTTGAAGAGCTCATGGAGTTACAAATACAAAAGTACGATTCTCGTTACTATACGCTGTGCTTAAGATTCTATTGTCTCTTCATTTATCGTCTCATTCGGATTTAATAATAGCCCTAGTCATTGGTGTATGACTTGATTCTGAATTTCCTCTATACATTTTGCTTAAGCTTCTGTTGTTGCTTCTTTTATTTCATCACCGCGATTTAGTAATAGCCGTAGTCATTGGTGTAGAGCTGGATTCTGACTTTCCTCTATACTTTAATTTCACACTAGTTGGTACTCATCTTCGTGTGGCATCTTGAGATCTTATCTGAAGTAGTTAAACCAGAGTGCTAAGTCAGTACAAGGCCTTCTGTTTATTATTTCATGATTTTGCTCACAGTCTTCAGTCTTCACATATGAAGGTCAGAAGAGCAAATTCCAGTGAAGTTAAAGAAGAGGCCACCTTTGAGGCGTGGAAAGGTGTATCCGCAACTCTCTGTACCAGAACACATTCCAAGACCTTCTTATGTGGGTGCAAACATACCACAAGAGTTACCTGCCGTGCGCCAAATACACGATGCCGAAGGTATCACTGGGATGAGAGCTGCTTGCAAACTTGCCGCCCGTGTACTGGAATTTGCGGGAACATTGGTTAAGGTAAATATTATTCTTGTTATAGATTAATAGATTCCTTATTTCTGTCTAATCAGTCATCTCAAGAGTCTGCACTTTACACTTCATAATATAGTAATTTTTTCAATGCCATCTCAGCCAGCAGTTACCACAAATGAAATCGACAGGGAGGTGCATCATATGATAGTCGAGGCGGGTGCTTATCCTTCTCCACTTGGCTACGGTGGTTTTCCTAAAAGTATCTGCACATCAGTAAATGAGTGTGTCTGTCACGGATTGCCTGATTCAACACAGCTACAGGTTTTTAAGAATGAACATGTCTCATCTTATCTGCATTCTTGTGTCATGCCTATTTATGGGTTGAAAATGGTCTTTCAATGCAGAATGGAGACATCATAAATATTGATGTTAATGTGTTCCTGAATGTAAGTCCCTTTCTTAAAATTGTTATATGTTTAGTTGGTACATTTGGCACAGAGTCGTATTTGGTGACATGTTCCCTTTTGTAATGAGATTCATACTATCCTCTTTAGGGATACCATGGTGGAACTTCCAGAACATTTGTATGTGGAGAAGCGGATGAAAAAATCAAACATTTCCTGAAGGTAAGCTATTGTTGACGTGTTAGTTCCCAGTATACACAGATGTTCAATAATAATTTGCACTTATGTCAGTGTGGTAATGCTTATGTGCCATGATATGTTTGAGCTGTAACCAACCTCTAATATTTGTTCTAGTTTAGAAGTATTGATTTTAAAACACAGTGTTCTGAAAGGACTTGCTTTGTATTTGGAGCACACAATATTATAATATCTTATCTTCTCATGTATTGAACAAACAATTCTTGCCTTCATGAGAATATGAAATTTTGATTTTTATTTGATTCAGGCAGCTGAAGAATGCTTGGAGAAAGGTATTTCTGTCTGCAGGGATGGTGTAAACTACAGAAAAATTGGCAAGAAAATAAGGTACTTTTTACTCACCATGATACCATGGTTTTGAAATATCAGCAGAGTTTTCTGAAAGCTTTGAAAAATGAAGTATTTGGCTATGCAAACTTGCTGGTCGAAATATGACGAGGAGAATAAACGAGGATCATCTGGGCCTTATTCTCGCTTCTTATTATAGAAAATATTCATTCAGTCTCGAATTTATCTTCATTGTTCTGTCTTCTAGAAACTCGTGAACCTACACTTCCACAAAAAAAGCAGCTTTTCATTATTACAAATTTGTCATTTAAATAGTCGTGCTGAAACGATGTTTCAGAAGTCAGCTCCGTTTTAGAAACTCGTGAACCTACACTTCCACAAAAAAAGACGAATACTCTAACAAAGGCCCCTTTACACCATGAAGAAAGAAAGAAGACGAACTTCGGAAGCCATTCTACCCATGGAAAGGTCCACCGAAGAAGCAACCTGAACTTTTTGTCAAACTGCGACCTCACTTTTCTTGTTTCAGCACATTATGGCAGGGTAGAGGCCACCATTCAATCCCGACTAAGTGGCCATTCAAAATCTCCTCTAGTCTTTTCTCCTATTCCATTCACCCCTTATCTGTTGGGTAGCCTAGGCAGTATGCGTTGGTTGATGGGTAGCACTTGTTAACCATCCACATCCAAGACACCGTTTGGAGCATGGGAATACTAATCATTCAGTTTTGTTGTTGCTGTTCCCTTGTACGGAGTTTTTCGAAAGAGCATTAGTGATGCTGCACATCATTAATTTTTCTTCAAAATTTTCAGTAATCTTGCTTATTTCTATGGCTATCATGTGGTGGATCGCTTTGTTGGACATGGAATTGGAACTATGTTGCATTCAGAACCACTTATCCTCCATCATGGTGAGTACTTGATATTTCCCTGATTTTTTTGCTTATGTTATTTTTTGTATTCATCCTATTGGGCAATAGTTTTTGTAGTTTAGCACTTTGGCTTATGACATTAATTACTATTCCCTCCGTTTTTTAATATAAGATGTTTTAGCATTTGTCTACATGCACATGTACACAGATGTATGTAGACATGTGTTAGTGTGCATGTTCACTCACTTTAGTATGTATCTAGACAACATGTGCAACACCTAAAACATCTTATATTAAAAAACGGAGGGAGTATGTCTTTGGGTTCCTTCTCTGACATATCTATGATTTTTGTCACGCCCAGTTGCTTGTTTAGATTTGTTTAGGCTGGCAATATGTATAGTATTAAACAATGCAGCTACATGTTATCTAAGTATGCCATTTTCTATTGGTTGTGTCATAAATTATTGCCAGGAAGATAATAACAGCGTGTTTAGTTTTGAAAGGAAAGGAGTAACGTTATTACATCCACACTTCATGTATTTGTTACCAAGGATATACACAGCTATGGATTTGATATCTCTATACATCTTGAGATATGCCGTTTTAAACTTTTGAATTTAGACCTAAATTATGCTGGACTAATGCATGGTGATCAAAACGTACAATAGACTGATGAATTCTCTCTCTTGTAGCCAATGAAAACCCCGGCCGAATGGTTGAAGGTCAAACATTCACAGTCGGTATGTACTATGGGCTTTCTATTTCTGTTATAAGATCTACTTACAAACAATCCTTATTTTTCTTGAGTAGGATGGACTAGAATTCTCAGGCCCCGTTTGGAGACAAAGTATTTTCAAAGTATTCTTGCAATACTGTGGTATTTAGAAAAACTGAAGTTTCCAATACTTTGAGGTGTTTGGATACAAGAAAAACTGCAGTTTTATATACTGTAGTATTCCCAATACTGCAGTTTTTTTGGAGTATTGGAAAAAGAGGTCCCGACCTATTTTTTCTGAAACGGAGAAACGAAAGTCGTAGTTTCGTGCTACTCGCATATCCGTCTCTTTCGTTCCTGCTCTCCTGTGGCGATGCCCTCTGCAGCTTTGTCCCTCCGCTGTGTCTCCATTGCGGCGTGTTGGTGTTGCGTGATGTCCCAGCTTCATGCATATATCTCGATCGGTCAATCCCCAGACTTTTAGATCTATTTTCTTTAGTTGGATCAATCTCCCCGGTGAGAGTAAAAGAAGGAGGAATAACACCTGAGCTTGCTGTCCACGTTGTAGCATCGTAAGTGCTCCGGCGTTGCAGCTGCCTTCTTGGTACCCTAGCCGACTTGCCGGGCGGCGGCGGCAGCGCCAGCAGATGAAAATCTCTGGGCTTGGAGGATGGATTCCGAGCTATGACTTCATGCAACAGCCATGCAATGCAACTAAGAGATCGGTCAAAGTTGATCCATGAGCAACCAGTGCAACGGAGTGACGGACATGCAGCTAAAGCATTTGCCGGTCATACAGAATGCAAGAACCTCCTCTCGCCGACGGCCGTGCGCCGGACCTGAGTGCGATCGGCGGTCGCCGGATGCTATGATAAGGATTTGCCGTGAGTAAAAGAAGTAGGATTTGACGTAATATCTCGTTGTTGATTAGAAGCATCATTTATAGATGAGCTAACTAGATGAAGCTGAAGCATTCAACGTGCGCAACTCATGCACAACCATGCATGCAAGCGCCATGCAGCAATCGATGGTCGAAAGGAACCATCCATGCACTCGGTCAAAGCGATGGTTAAACGACACTTCCCAAACGCTTGACAGTTTCTGGCAAAACTGTGAAATAATGCCGTATGATGAAACTGAAGTATTCCTCCGCCGGGCAGTGCAATACTTTAGTATCAGGATACTGCAGTTTAGAAAAAACGGAGCTCCCAAACTAGGCCTCAGTGATTTGAGTATGCATGAAAATGCTTTTTTCAGAAGATAAAACCTTGCTTTTTAGAAAGTAAATGTGCGGGTCCTAACACTTTGGTAATTAGGCATTATATTTATATGTAATCCTTGACGCTGTTGGTATTTTTACCTTAAGTGGAGATGGATGCCTCTTAAAATTTCAGATGAAGTTGACAAGCTTGATGGAATTTTTGCAGAACCTATACTTATAATGGACAAAGCAGAGTGTGTTACATGGGAAAATGGATGGACTACTGTCACCACTGATGGCAGCTGGGCTGCACAGTTTGAGCATACTGTGCTGGTCACTAGGACGGGCACAGAAATATTGACAAAGCTTTGAGTTTATTCATGCTGAATGTAGTAAGAAGTTGTTGAGCCATCTACTTTCAGAGTGGGTTGGTTCACAGAGCAGCCTCCAGCCTAGCATCTGAATCTGGATGGCAATGACTTGTGTATGCCTCTTACTTTCTTACTGCCATTTTTCAACCATGATTTCGAAACCCACATTCTGTTCGTGTCCGTTAGCAGGACTATTCATTTCAGAACTCTGAAATCAATTGCAGGTCCAGATGTGGGAAGCTTCCCCAACCTGTCAGGAAATAGATGTGGGGACATGCTCGTGATCACCTGCTGTTGGGAGAGGTCCTGCTTGACACTACCATGGCGTATGTAGTTTCTAGAAGAGCTGATGGTACATGTGGTAGTTAGTTTTTTGGAAGTAGATTGCAGGTTTAGAAATGGAATGTAAAATTTCTTCGAGTTCCCTTGCTATGTTCGTCCCTGAACCATTTCTTGTTTCCTTTAGCACGGTCTTAAGCTGAAAATTGGCTCTAGTTGCCCTGGTCACCCTACATTTGGCTGCTTTGGCAGCAGTAAATCAGATGGCAGATCCACCTGGCCCCTTTGAGCGCTTCATCGTAACTGCAATAGCAGTGATGACTGATGACCCAACAATTTTGGCATCGGAATTTGAAACCACCGTGGCACGAGAGCCTCATGGTTCCATGGGACCCTCGGGAACCAACTCGGGATCTTATATTCATGCTACTGCCTTGTACTAGTGCCTGATCTGGCTGGCACCTGCAGACTGAGGTTTGCAGATTGTAGCATCCACATTGTCTGGTCTGTTAAAGATCTCTACTAGTACTGCAATCTGCAGTGCACACGGAAATTGCAAAACCGAAGATCTCTACTAGTACTGCAATCTGCAATGCACACGGAAATTGCTAAACCGAAAAAAAAAAACGGTTAAACGATCTCTTCACGATCAGTACAGCTTCCTTGATCAAATTTTACGGGAGACCTTTGTTCCCAGCACTCAATTGCGGTTGATCCTGAAAATTCACGGAAAAGCTTTGCACTTTTAGCAAAACCGTTTATTTAACTTGTTCTAGATTGCACCGGTATGTATAGATTACTGCAGTTCAAGAAACGCCTGATATGCATTGCGGGGGGCTCTCACTTTCCCCTTTTCCTCCTCTCTCCTCCCTCCCTTCGCTTGAGAGTCTCCACCGCTGCCCCGGGCCGATCCAAAGCTATCTCCGGCGGCGCTGCCGCTTGGAGATGGTGGAGGAGAGGCGCCGGCTTCTGCTCTGTGCATATTAGGCTTAGCTTTAGTCCCGTTGTGGCGTTTTGGAGTAGATCGCTGGATTTCATCGGCTGGATCCGGTGCGCCCTCCGCTTGATTCTTTCTGCTGCTCTGCTTCGGTGGACGCAGGGGAAACTCGAGCGAGGCATCTCCTCAAATAAAGCCGTCCTCCCCTTCTATTGGTGCTGTGGTTGCTGACGAGCGGCGGCTACAGCACGGCGACTTGCCTTGGTGGTTTGCTCCCATGGAGGGAGATGCCTACTACGGAGGAAGCCGAAGGCAATCTTTCCAATAAGCTCATGGTTTCCTGCTGGTCAACTGGTGGAAGTGGAGAATCAAGGTCCTTCTCCTCTGCTCGTCTTGGTGGCGAGAGGGGAAGGGATTTCGATGCTCTGCTGAGCTGCTGGTGGGATCTGCGCCAGGGGAGAGCTGCTGCTTTTCCTGGGAGCTTTCTCACGGCGGTGTCGTCCTCGCCGTCGTTCTTCAGGGTCGAATGGCGACCGCTCCCGCCTCGGGCGTCGACGTCGGTTTTCCGGTCGATGTCGGATGGTTCTACTCAACCTCCAGACCATGGCGCCGTTACGGAGGCCCTTCGATTCGCGGGCAGCACGCTCCCGCCTCCTCCTCCCAAGTGGTGCGTCCCGGTGAGGTTCAGGTTGGCTGTGCCGCGATTCAGATCAGCTGCGCTGGAGAAGGAGCTGGACCTGATCGCTTTTCTTCCTATTTTTCTGAGGTCCTTGGTGTAAATTGTAAGGCCTTGTGTGTAATTTCCTTCTTCTTTGGTGCCTTATCTGTAAAATGTAACCCAGCCTTGACTTAAAGAAGCTCTCGGTCCTTCGGGGCCGATCCCCTGTTCAAAAAAAAAAAAGCCTGATGAGTGATGAGAAGAAAGACAGCTTGCACAGCCAGCACGGCATGGATTAAAGAAGTAGCTCTGGGATCTGCTGGAGTGAAGTGGAAGTGTGAACCGCTCTGGTCTGATGGAGGCGCGGTCCCACCATCCAGGCGGCTCACTGTCTCGCTGCCGCTTGTCCCTTCCCCATTACAATCCTAAATCAAGTTTTATTTAGAGGATAATCAATTCTTACTCCAGAAAGAGAAGCTAACCACCAAGAAGAAGGTAAGAAACAAACGGCCCTATTCCTATTGTAGATTCATTTCCATCGCCAATCACCAACCAGTCCCCAACTCAAAATTCCCCAAATCTCTACTCACCCACACACCGTCCTTCATCCTCCAGTCTCAGTAGCACCGGCGCACGAGCTCCCGCTCCGAGCGAAAATTCGCTCAGGGAAAGGCAAATTCCCAGAGAAAGCAAGCAGGGAGCTCATCGGAAGCACCACCGGCACCAACTCCCTCAAAAGAGGCAATCCCACCAGGTATCACCAGGCAGGAGGAAAGCACGCTCCCAATGGGGAGCAGAAGCAGAGGAGGGAGAAGCACCAGCAGCTTGCTCCTCTCGCTCCACCTCCTCATCTCCTCCATTCCTCTCTGCACTGTAAGCTCTCTCTCTCTCTCACGCTTGTCTTCTTCCACCGTTCTCTGTTTCTGCGCCTGTTAATGTTTCTGTAATTACTGCAGGCTCGGTGTCGGCGGCCGGCTCTGGCGACCCGTACGTGGGCGTGACGATCGGCACGGCGGTGACCAACCTGCTGTCCCCGTCGGACCTCGCGACGTTCCTCCGCTCGGAGCGCATCACCCACGTGCGCCTCTACGACGCCGACCCGCGCCTGCTCTCCGCGCTCGCCTCCTCCGGCGCCACCGCCATCGTCGGCGTCCCCAACGACGAGCTCCTCGCGCTCGGCTCCTCCCCGGCCACCGCCTCCGCCTGGGTCGCCCGCCGCGTGCTCCCCTTCGCCCGCCTCATCTCCGCCATCGCCGTCGGCGACGAGGTCCCCACCGCCCTGCCCTCCGCGCTCCCCGTCCTCCTGCCCGCCATCCAGTCCCTCGCCGCCGCGCTCGCCGCGGCCAACCTCTCCTCCATCCCCGTCTCCACCCCGCTCCCGTTCTCCATCGTCCTCGACCCCTTCCCCCCTTCCCAGGCCTACTTCAACCAGTCCCTGGCCAAGTCCTTCCTCCTCCGCTCCTCTCCCACCTCGCCAACACCTCCGCGCCGCTCATGCTCAACCTCTACCCCTACTACTCGCTGATGCAGAGCAACGGCGTCGTCCCGGTCGATAACGCCATGTTCAAGCCGCTCCCCCGTCGCTGGAGATGGTCGACCCCAACACGCTGCTCCACTACACCAACGTGTTCGACGCCATGCTCGACGCCGTCTACGTCCCTGAAGAACCTCAACGTCACCGGCAGCGTGCCGGTGCTGGTCACCGAGACCGGCTGGCCATCTACGGGGACCGCAAGGAGGAGCCGTACGCCAGCAGGGACAACGCCAACACCTACAACTCCAACCTCATCAAGCACGTCGTCACGGACAAGCCCGGCACGCCGATGCGGCCCGGCACGCAGGCGAGCGTGTACATCTACGAGCTCTTCAACGAGGACCTCCGGCCGGGGCCAGTGTCGGAGGCCAACTGGGGGCTCTTCCACGGCAACGGCACGCCGGTGTACCTGCTCCACGTCAACGGGACGGACGGATTCTTGGGGAACGACACGACGGACCGCACCTTCTGCATCGCGGCGGACGACGCTGACGAGAAGGCAGTGCAGGCGGCCATGGACTGGGCGTGCGGCCCCGGGCGGTCCGACTGCACGGCGATACAGCCCGGGGAAGGGTGCTACCAGCCCAACGACGTGCGGAGCCACGCGTCGTTCGCGTTCAACGCCTACTACCAGTCGCAGGGCAAGGCCGGCGGCTCCTGCTACTTCCAGGGCGCCGGCATGGTCACCACCACGGATCCAAGTGAGTATTACCACTTCCTGAAAATTCTGATGCATATAAATAAACATTGCTTGAGACATGAATTTTCATTGCTTATTTCGCGAGCATAGGCTGTTCTTATTTCTTTCTAAGGTTGGTCGTTCTTGGGTTTGACATTCTCCATTTGATCGAGAATCGTTCTCTGATTCTCTCGATCTGCTCTTCCAACGGCTATGCAATGTTCTGCGTTTCATTTTTGTCTGTTCCATGCTTGCTTGGGATTGACAAACATATATAGTAGCAACGATTGCAGCCTGATGAATACACATTCTCATGCTCGTGAGTATTGAGTATTGACGGACTGACAGTGAGTGAGGCGCAGAAGAAATACACATCTTATTGACAAATGACAAGTAACTACCGAGACCAGCTTTAGAGGTTTGCTCACTTGTCCCGTAGTTCCTTGCGACCCCCTTTTGGTCTTCAGCTTGTCAGGTGTCGATGATGCACATACAGCATAGTGGCGCCAGACCAATTCAGTGTAGATTTGTAGTATAGTACTACTCCTATACGTCAGTAGCCAGTGGAAATGCTTTTTATACCTGCAAGATCCCGGCTTCGATTCTTATGTAGGAGAGACGCCATTGTCACGCCCCAAAAGTAGATGGCACCCATGGAAGACCATTCCGGAAAGTTGTTCGCTTTGTCTTATCATTGGAGATTGGAAACCACTTAGTGGAATTAGTATTTCCACAGCAAATAAAAGTGCAATTAGTATTTGTTCCATTGATATTGTTAGGAGAAAGGTTGCTTTTCCTTGTAGGTAGGGGTAGGACTAGTGCAGCGACCAAGTGTGGTATCTGGGAGGAAATGTTACTTCGTCCAGCTTTTATGAGAGTTTAAAAGCTCTTGCATTGCGTTTAGGCTTGACAGATCACGACAGCTTGAGAGAAATTGCTCGGATATGACCTTTCTATGAAGGCTAAAATTGTGAGCTTTTCGATAACTGGGTCCTGGCTTTCAGTGGATGAGGTTTTGGTACCCATAGGATGCACTTTTAAATATGACATGAGCCCATGGCCACGTAAAATCAGAGGAGACAGAAGCTGAGCTGGTTCAGCCTGTAGATTTGTTTTGTACTCCGCCAGGTCCGAGGGAGTGCTCTGGGCGTGGAGTGTGCTGATCTGACTGGGAGCACGAGCACGTCCAACCGCAGTACCATTTCACAAAGAGAAAAAGGGCGCCACAAGATTGCAAAAAAGAATCCGCTTTCTCGCATGTGAGTAGGAGCAACGAGCTGTTCACATCACATGCCAACGCTACTACTCCCTCCGTTCAAAAGGATGTCCCAATCTTTTCTAGATTTGTATGTATGTAGACATACTTTAGTGTGTAGGTACATACAAATCTAAAAAAGATTGAGACATCCTTTTGTGAACGGAGGGAGTACATTACAGTTCACGCGCCTCCTCAGTCTTCACCCCCATCACTTTCGTCAGCTTTGTCATCTCATTCTTCTTAGGCATATTTGTGACATTTTTTGTTCTATCCTGAATATGTTACCTTTCGAATGCTTGCCAATTTTTTGATTTCTTAATAGGTCCATAGCATGTCATTTGAATAAAAATGGGGGAATTATTGCTGTTTTACATTATCTCCTTTCTTTAAAGTATTCATCACCGTTTTTTCTTGAATCTTTTGCTTGATTTTTCTCAATGTCAAGTATGGCCACTGAGTATGGCTGCACTGCATTGCGCTCCCGTTCACTGGTGCACATACTTCAGAATGTAAATGTTTCAGAACTGTTTGGAAAAAAGTTTCAGAACAAGATTGTTACTTCTGAAAAAGTATGATCATGGCTAATGGTGATGTATAGGTCTCGCATGGCATGCTTCAAAAGCTAAAGCTGAGATCTGAGATCTTTCTTGTTGCCCATGATTACGTGTTATAGTCCTGCATTGGCACGCACTGCATTTTCATGCGCAACCTATGGTTGGAGATTTGGGTAGTGTTGGGTAGCAACGGGAATCTTTGGAATTCTGCCCTTTTGTGGGGGCAATATCATACCTTGGCATATCAATAGTACCCAAAGTCTCATTATTGTGTCCGTTTAACTGCTTTCATGTCCCATGGTCAGCAGATGAACTGTGGTCAATAGCATTGTTATTCACTGCGCCATTTTTAATCATGGTTCACCAAGGTTGAAGAGTAATAAAAACAGTCACCGGATGTTATAGCTAGTTACAGAAGAAGTCGTTATCGAAAATGCAATGGATTTCTACACCTTGTAGCGAGAGGATCTGGTTAGGAACTGATGCATTCTTGCCCACTGGATTATTGTACTGTCACCATGTCACAAGAACTGCATTGAGCTAATGGGGCAAACTGAAGTACTGAACTCGCGCTAGTTGTAGCCAAGTAGTCAAGACAAACAAATGATAATGATTCTCCTGGATAATATGTACTATTTTTTATCTTACGAAAATGCAAGGGGAAAAGATAAAGTGCATACCTGGATCTGGATGCCATCTAGACCTTCTGAAATTCGAAATGTGATTCAAGAGTCAAGACAAAGTGTAATCCATGCAAGTGACCCACTGGCCTACTGGAATGTATGTGGGGAGCATGTACTCTTTGTCTGGTATGCTAATAGTATTATTACATGGACACATGCATGTGGACATGCTGTGTTCTCCCATTTTTCTTCCCAGAATATTTTTTATTATACACATCCATGTTATAAAAATGTAATGTAGATTAATACCACAGGATTGGGCTCTCGGCTCTGAGCATCTAGTGGTTCTGTGTCTAATTTACTTATTCGTTTGTTAGTGTGTCATTTAGACATTGACTGAGACGAGAACTGAATGGAAGCTGTGTATTTAGTTGGCTTCAACTGATGATACTATTACGGACTGGACCAGGGAATGATAATTTGGTAGTCCTTAGTGCCGTATAGGTTGTGTTCACTTTCGCGAACTGGTAATGTGCAAGGTAGAAATACTAGGAGTTGTTCATATGCCTAGTGTTACTGATGGATTCAGGCTTTCAACATCACAAAAGAACTCCTCTTTTCATATCTAGAGCTGCTGCAAATCTACACTCTGCAGAATGGTCTTCAGTGATGTGAGGCCAAGGCTCCCTGGCATGTACTAAGCTACTAGAGTTCGTCGGCTTGCATGTAATATGTACTAAATTCTAATGCGGACCAGCTCCTGCTTTGAATGATTTTGACATCTGAGGAATTCTCCGAATGAAAAAATTGTACTCGTGTGATTTTCCACAGGTGTAGGTAATTGCTAACAGAGAAACGTCATCTTTTCTTACTACTGTTCGGAAGTCATGTTTTACCCTCTCATCTGGAGCCAATAAATGTGTCTAGATGTCTTGATGACATGTTTCACCATACATAAGTTCCGGTTGATCATTTTGATTGGTTGCTTCTGTCTTTCGCAACTATCACATTCTTAAGGTCTTTCTTTAGTTTCGAATTAATCGATACCTTTTGTTGTACAGGTCATGGCAGTTGCATCTTTCCTGGAAGGTACTTTGCTAATTTTATTTATCAGTAATGTACTTGATATTGTCAAACTGATTAAATATGCCAAATTCACCAAAACATAATCATATCTCAAGTTATAGAAGTGAAATCCTACTAGAATTTGAAAATGTAATATCCAAATTCAGTTTCCACAGAATGCGGCAAACTTCAAAGCTGAAGACGATATTAATAGTCTACTCTGACACCTCATTTTCAAAAATATTATTAATATATTGAAAGGTGAGATCAAATGCTCACCACGCCTGACTTCCGCTAATGTTGTGCTGTTTATCATGCAGTAAGCTGTATAGCAATGTCACGAAATCTGATGGTGCAAACTCAAGCACGACGCAGACGAGTGATGCTAAAGGATCTGCCATATGGAGACTGAGAAGAGGAAGGGAAAAAGGGTTCTTGTTGATCCCCAGTCTCTTGTTGAGCGGGATGGTGGCGGTTATGATGACAAATTCAAACTTTTGGACATAACAGGAACATGTTAGTTGTAACAAATGCTAATTTTTGGGATGGGATGTTAGAAGAGGGACCAGCGGTTGTATGTTTAGTGATTCTTTATTGTTAGATAAGCATAAATAAATTATTCTTCCCCTTTTCGAAATGTATGATATGCTACAAATTCTAAATACATGCTTCTGAGTTCACTGAGGGTCTGTTTGGTTTGGAGCCGGTGCCCGCCTTACCAAAATGTTGGCAAGCCTGTGAGATGTGGCTCCTATTTGGTTGGCATCCAAAATTTTGGCTAGCCCAGCCCAACCAGAGCGACGCAGTGCATTTTCTCGCCAAATCCTGGGCAATCCATGGCGGAGGATTCCTTCGCCAAAAATTTGGTCACGCCAAGATTTGGTAGGGCTGGGTAGGGCTGGGCAGGGCGTAAACCAAACGCACCCTGACTTCTTGTGAATCTACATCTTAACCTGGAATGTGGATTAAAGAGGATCAAATGGATGAGTTGGTGTTTTCCAAAATAGTGAATTGCGCCAAAAGTACACGAGCATTTTTTCTCAAACTATCAGGAGCAGCCTCTGATCATCTTCAGTCTGGTATATGATGATCTGAAATGTTGAAGCCTCATCTGTCGACCCAGATTGAATTTTTGCTTGGAGTGCTTTATTACCTCTCTTTCCCGCATTTACTTTTATCTTTGTTGATTTTGTGGTAGAATTACTTTTCACTACATCTCAGGCTATACAACCATATAAGAGCTGGAGCTCAGTAGGTATATGAGAACTACCAAAAACACACACACACACACACGGAAAAAGAGAACATGGCCCTGCCAAGCGAGCACATACTCTCAACAGTATTCAACCACCATCATTAGCCACACCCGGAATTTGAAAAAGGTTCTCAAAACAATGACCCTCCTGGGAAGGGAGGTATGACCCAGAGGGCGTCACAACCCAAACCGGGATACCCCTTACTATGTGGCGATTTAGGTCGTTGTAGATAAATATAATTCTTAAAATTTCAACTAGGTGAACAATCCTATATGGAAGGTTACGCTAGTAACAAGCAACATAGAAAAGCTAAGATAGTTAGAAGTAAACCAAGCACAAGTAATAGACAGGACAAACATAACCAAGAGTGGATGAACATAAGAACATGTTGAAGTATTCGGAAGCTCAAGACCTTGGCGGACTATATCTCTGTTGTAGAGGCCGCGGCTAACAAAACCCACAACAGTCCCTCGGATCCAGCCTTGTTCTTCGAGATCTCACCAAACCAAGCATGAGATCTTACACTAGTGTCATATCTTGGGGTCTCCGGCTTCATACAAAATCATTGATTCGAACCAAAAGCCGAGAAGCTCCTAGGGCGACTTCAACTATCTAGAGTACCCGACAAACCCAAGAGTATTAAGCACGCAGCAAAATCGGAGAGGGGAATCAACTTTTGGCTATATGGAATCACATATCTTGGTATCCTCTTTATTTTTCGTCCCTTGGATGCATCTTTTAGTGAAGGAAACAAGAGGCATCATGTTTTTTCTAGATTTACAATAGCGTGCAAGATCAGATCCAAAAGGTGAGTCTCTGCAAAGAAGAAGACTCTCTTATCTAGATCACCACAATTTGCTGCGCTCCTAGGACTCTGTAGCTCTTTTTTCCTTTGTTTTTGGTCACTTTGTACTCCTGTACACTCCTTCTAATTTCAATGAAAAGCAGGCCAGACTGCCTTTTCTGTCAGAACACCACAATTTCAAACCTTAACCAAGTTGAGCAGGTAGTCGAGACCCTCCAAGATGTCCAGAATCCTCCGGTGTCCGAAATACACCAAGCCATTCGGGGCATTAACCCGGATTGATAGTGAGGAGACTCTGCGGTATATCTCATGGCCGGGAACCACTATAAACCTTTGGATGTTCCTTGTAATTTTCACTTGGTATTGCACTCACGAGGCAACTTTTGGTTCCAACGGTTCAATCAAGGTTCATTGCCAGGATCCTTGGACTCAGGAGCGTGATAAGCCAAAGTGTCAAACTTGTCTTTCAAAGTTATGACGAGTGGCACAGTATCTTTAGGCCATAATTAAAGCCGAATATTTGCTATAAAATATTGGAATTATTAGACACAGGTTGCACAAAGAACATCGTTCACAACAAGTATTTTATGAGATGCCCTGAAATAGTTAAGACCATAGACAATAATAAAGCTGAAGTATCTACGGACATGTCATGAATAAAGAAAATCCATAACCAGTTGGCATATGATATTGAAACTTACATAAATGGCACTAAATATATAATAGATGAAATTACAATCAGAGATTTATCAGTAATTGACGATGACATTTTTTTCTTCTGAAAATGGCAGTCCCAGCCTCTGCATCGATTGATGCATACGGCCTTTATTAATTTATTAAAATTGACGATGACATGATATTAGGATTAAGATTTTTACAACGGTCCTTGCAAACCACTATTATACATGAAGGAGTTACATTCATCCCATATCAAGATAATGTCCCATACATATCTAAGATTAGAAAACAAAATAATCGTATGTATTAGTATATTTAATTCTAATATATTATTGGTATCAGAGCTAGTATTTAATCATTGAAAGTTTAAAGTATCTAAATTTAGAAATTAGCGAAGGTAAAGTAATGAAAACTACGCAGCCGCTGCAGGGCACGCGCACGATGACCACGGTGAACTCGTCTAGCGGCAAAGGTGTTTGTGCTCAGGGCGGATGGGGACAGGGGCGGGGCCTGGCCGCGGGGCGGCGATGGCCACGGACGGCGGGGCGGGGTTGGGGGCTTCGTCGTGTCGGTAGATTTTGCTTCGATCTGAAAGCCATGGCAGCTGAGAAAAAATCATTATCCCTCACAGACTGCGCATGCACATCTCCGGTTGTTGATCGGCAAACGACTTCCAAGTGTTACAAAAAGATGAAAGCAGTGGTCACGCGACGAGCACATCGACTCATGTAGACTATTGCTGGTTGCCATGGCGGCGGATATGTCCATACTCCACATGCCGGCACCATGTGTCATTAGACCAGGCCCTCCAAGCCATAGCTGGTTGCCTGGTTCCGACTAAAAAGCATAGCAAAAGGCAATCTAGTGTAACACCCCATCCATGGGCTATTACTATACGGTTTGTAATCTGGGCCTGGGGTATGACATGGGCCAAGGGTCACCGTTGTGTGCGTGTGGTAGGATTAGTATAAGTAGAAAGCTTGTATCCAGAACAGAGTTATGTTGAATATGAATGAAGATATAAACAGACGAAGCCTTGGTCGTCTCCTCCCTCCCGCACAGTAGAAGGGAGCGACTTTTTCGCCGACCCGTTCGATCCAGCTCTCCGGCGGCGATTCGCCGGTTTCCCCCCCTCCGCCGGCCGCTCCGGCGGCGGGAGGGTGGGGAAACACGGATCTCGTCTGTATATAGTTAGGGTGGAGTGGGTGTCTCGCCGGCGGCGCCGTGGAGGAGAAGGTGCTGGTGGTGTGGTTTGCGGCGGCGGAGATCTCCTTCAGGGGTTGGGTTCTGCGGAGCTCTACTTCTTCTCTGCTTCCTCTCCGGTGCTCGCAGCTCGGTGGAGCTGCCGTGCGCCGTCTTCCCGTGCTAGTGTCCGTGTGCGGCGGATCTGGCGGTTGTGCTTCATGAAGATGCAGGTGGTGGTTGATTCCAGTCGGAAGGCGCTGAAGACGAAGCTAGGTGGAGGCCCTCCGGGTTCGAGGCTCGTTGACTTCCCGTCCGCCATGGGACTCCGGCCGTTCCAAGGTTGCAGAGGCGGAGCGGCGGCGGCGCGCCAGCGACACGTCTTCTTCGGCGACGGCGACTTCGTTATCCTAAAGGACTTGGTTGTAATTTTCTTGTTTCTCGAGGACTGTCTTGTAAGGATACTGGATTAATACCACTTCATCTTTCCGCAAAAAAAAAAAAGAATATGAATGAAGATAAAATCACGTATTAGTTCCGGAATTTAATTAATTTCTCACCTCCCGTTCTCTGTTCCTCACCCCTGTTCTCTGATTTCTCATCCCAGATTCTCCCTCAAATCGTGGTAATCCACCGTATCCTGCCGATTCTGTCATGCTCCTATCCCCAGGACACGACAATTTGGTATCAGAGCCCTTGAATCGCTCCGTTTGCGCTAAAAAATTCCGGCAATCGACTCTGTAAAATCCCACCGCGACAGGTGCTGATTTGCTTCGGCGAATTCGGCTCGAAATCCTTAGCGGGGTTGGAGTTGACGAAGGAAGAGCAGCAACGGTGCCGTCCAAGCCAGCAAAATCCACAAAAAAATCCCCACCCCATTTCCTGCCTACCACCTGTTCGACGAAATGTCGAGCTCCATGAAAGTGTTCGCTGGCGGCGTTCTTCGCGTCACAGTGCACTATGTGTATAATCCCGTCACTGAGGAGGTGTTGCATCAGGTGTTCCAGGCATATGGGGTGGTGCAGATCTCAGTTTCCCAGCGAGCCGACCATGTGGAGGCTGAGGTGCACCTTCGAACCAGGAACGGAGCAGCACAGGCTCTTGCCTTGGATGGCCGTTGCATCTACGAGCGTTCCTGCCTCCTCGACATTCAGGATGTTTCACCAGTTGTCCCACCGGCCAAGAGTGACATGGCTGAGCTCTACGACCAGATCCGTGGTATCGGCGATGATACACACAGCGTCATGGAGCACCAGTTCTTCCTCGCCGGAGATCACCACCAAGGAGTCGGGACTCGAGCATGAGCACACCCACAGCGACATCTCACCCAAGGTCGCTGCCCCCGTGGTGTGTGGTGCAGACCAGGGCGTCATTGCCGCCGACCCCAGTAGCCTCGTTGCTCCGACGCCTACCACATGCTCGATGGTGTGCCCGAGCAGTGATGCAACCGTGGACGTCCTCCCCAAGCTTGCTGCCTCAACGGAGAGCGACAAGGACCTCAACCACGACACCGTTGGTGTCACTGCACTGGCACCCGCCACCTACTCGACGGGTGGCCTGCAACATGGTCGTGACGGCGGCAGCCCCGCGGCGATGTCCCTGGTCCTCAGGACCATGAGCCCATCGTTCACAGCTTGTCCACATCCTTCTCCGGATAGGAACTTCTCTGCTAGAGGTGTGCCCCGCCCACTGCCATGGCCGTCCTTTCCGGGTGATGGAGACGGCAAGCGGCTAACTTACTCATGGCCGGCAACTCAAGGTACTTTGCTTTGCTTGCAGCCGAAACCCCCATGGGTGTACTCTTCCCAAGCTTTGTTGAGTAAAGGGCCGTATAGCAGTGGTAACCTGAATTTACTTGCAAGTTGTTGGAACTTTTCCAGTCTTGAGCTACCTCTGTACGGGAATGATTGGATCATGGGTTATAGTGTTACTGACTTGGTTGTGCAGAGGATCTGGGATCCAAGTGTTATGTGGCGATCAGACAATGCACCTCTTGGTTTTCTGAGATATTGTTGTTTGCCATGGGAACAATTGGTTTTTCATAAGATTAGGTCAGTTTGTAAGACAACTTATACTGCTGCACACCAATGGGACCCTGGAATACTTGTTGGAATCCTTCATGTGCCATGTCTGCCTTGTTTTCAGTGTGTGTGTAGGTTCGGTTCAACCACTGCCAACATTTATACTTATTGCCCGAAGGATCCTCAGATTACAGAAATTGATATGGTCGACACTTGCTATCGTTTATCAGTGTCAGATGGATTGTTCAATGCATTAAGCTATGGTAGCTCCAAGTGTTTCGTCCCTGAGGTGCAATGGCTGGTTCCTAATTGTCTCTGTACAAGTATGCAGACTGACGGAAATCAGTGCAAGTGTGACTGGAGAAGGCAACTGCTCATGTCATGGTTGTCATTCAAGTTCCATTCAGAAGCAGACAGTGCTAAAGATCCATGTACAACTGCTGAAGATACATTGAGAAATTTCTTGTGTGAGTTCTATAATATTGGGGAGGCCTGGGACCGTTGGCAGTGTAAGCGTCTACAGCAATCTAGTTCAGCTGATCGAGCAAGTTGTTTGGAGTGTACAAGCGTTGGTGGTAATACATTGAGCATGGAATGGAAAGTGCCATGCTTATTCAGTGGAATGTTAGTGGCAGTTGCGTGCAGGCAAAGTGGTGGAATTTGCTATTCTTCATAAAATCTGAGCAAGAGGAGAAATCCAATTCCATTTCTGCGTCAGGCAAACAAGTTATACAACTGGGCTATATAGAACTGATACCTTGGGTAAATTCTCTATTGCATTTCATTAAGCCGTGCAATTCTTCACTGGTTATACAGAAATTTGGTACAAATGGAAGGCTATCACCTGAAGTGGAATTCTCTGGTACCAGCATAGTTCATGTCCCAAGAGATACAATTCAATTGCAATCTTGGCTGCCACCTTTGCATGGTACAGGATATGGTGGTATTTTCCAATACACTGGCGGCGAGGCTGTCGGGGCTGCTTGGGCAGCGGCAGCAGCGGTTGCCTTTTAGGCCGGGCGGCGGCCCCGGATGTTGGTGCGGCGGCCGTGGTCTGCGAGCGGATTTCCTGGTGCAGCTTGGGCTGTGGGTGACCGTGTCGTGCGGCGTCGTGGTTTCTCGAGGTTGTGGGGCTTCGCCCCGTGGGTTGTGTCGTGTCGTGTTGTTGTATGGTTTTCGCCCGGTTTCTTCCATAATAAACCGGCCACCTTCTGCTTATAAAGGCGAGGCAAAGCTTTTGCCTCGGGTTCGAAAAAATATTTCAGCCAGTGCCTTTATCACTGCGTACAAGATGGTCCTTGTTTGTTGCTGGCTACTTCGAGTTGAGGCCTTATTGGATGTTTCTCCACTATGTGACCCTGTTGTTAACAAAAGGAGGATCACACGTCTGGCTGCAGGAGACCTACAAATGATGCCATCAGCTGTAGCTGGACAGTTTCTCAACACTCCTTATGTGATTCAGAACATGAAAAAAGCAATGGACAGGGTGCAGCACTGTACATGGTGTCTTCCTGGATATTCTACAATACCAAGAATTAAGCGGTACCTTCCTCCTGGATGTGGAATCGCGTACACCCAAATGTTTTGCCTTGAGTTAGGAATATTAAACACTACGAGGCACATATATGAGGAGGACTGCCATTTCTTTCATCAGCTTGTGATTAACAGTAAGATCATCTACACAAACCTGCTACTACCATTTGATCCAGGTGGACTTGCTCTCTGGCTGTACAAAATTGCAGGCATTCCTGATTCTAGATTGTTCATCATCGGCTTGAGGGCAAGCCGAATTTTAAGGGAGGGAGAGTGTAACACCCCATCCATGGGCTATTACTATACGGTTTGTAATCTGGGCCTGGGGTATGACATGGGCCAAGGGCCACCGTTGTGCGCGTGTGGTAGGATTAGTATAAGTAGAAAGCTTGTATCCAGAACAGAGTTATGTTGAATATGAATGAAGTCTGAACTTTCTCACCTCCCGTTCTCTGTTCCTCACCCCTGTTCTCTGATTTCTCATCCCAGATTCTCCCTCAAATCGTGGTAATCCACCGTATCCTGCCGATTCTGTCGTGCTCCTATCCCCAGGACACGACATCCATCCATCTAGATGTCTTTTGTGGTCAATCCGTTTTATCTTGAATTTATAATGATCCCCGTGGCATGGCTTTGCTACATGGGTTGTTCACTTGTTCTAGCTTAAGATGGTTAAGGTATAGGCATGCAATAGCAGTACTAGGTCAGCTCAGTAACCATGAAGCATGAAGGTAAGCAAAGGGTAGCAGTAATGTAGCTTAGCGTTTGGATCGGGAACAGTGTAATGTTTGCTTATTGTACTGTTGATACTACACGTGAAACCAGGTTCTGTACATACTTCAGGCCCTATTGTGAAGCATCCGAGGTCTGGCTTTAGACCAGTGTAATATGATCCGGTGAAGCATTTCAGAAGGAGGAGAAGTCACGGTGAGATTGTTCAAGCACTGACTAAAACTGAGCCGCGGAGAAGAAAGCAAGAATTGAAGACCCTTTTCTAGCGATGTGCTACCGAATTGCGAAACTTGTAAGTTTATGTTGAGTCGAGCTAAAAATTGATTTGAGAAGCTCAGGAGCTTGGAGATTTATTTTTGTTACATGAACAGTGCAATTTACTTATAGACAGTGTAAGGGTCTAGCAATAAAACTCTGGTAACCCAATGCTCAAATTGATTTTATTGAACAATTATATTTTTTCAATCTCGTGCAAACCAGCGATGGGTGGCTGCTGTACCAATTAGAATTTAGTTTGTGTGTCTCCCAGATTTTTCTCTCCCGTTGCAACGCACGGGCACGTTTCCTAGTCAAGATAATGTCCCATACATATCTGAGATTAGAAAACAAAAATAATCGTATTTATTAGTATATTTAATTCTAATATATTTGTCGGAGACTAGTCCCAGAAACTAGGAGTGTGTCTCACTGATGCCAGGAATCAAGTAATGGGCTGAACACGCAATCAAACAACCAGGGCCGGTCCTGAGATTTCGGGGGCCCGTGGCGGAACCATAATTCGGGGCCCTACAATATTATATGTGTTACTAATGTACTCCTAAAGTGCGCCACGAAAACCTCCTAAAGTGGTATGTGAATATAATGATTATCACGCCGACTGTTGCTAGAACCGTCTCGTCGTGGAGGTCTTTGGCACCGTATGGCCTCCTGTCGGTGACTCGGCTTCACGCTTCTTGTCATGGCCGTGTGAGGACCAATTACGGGTAGTCCCCAGTCTAGAAACAGACGCTGCAAATAACACATCTGATCGAGAATTAAACTAATAACTATCATCGTAATGGAATGGTAAATGAGTCGATTTTTTCTTTCGAGTGGAAGAAAAAAAAACATGTCATCTTTTTTTGAGAGAAAAATGAAAATGTGTCACTTTTTTAGGGAACGAAAATGTATCACTTCTTTTTAGAACAACGAAAATGTGTCACTTTCGCTGCATTCCTAGATGACTTTCTGCCCTTGTCAAGACTACCGGCCTCATCCCAATTTTTTAATCAACCAGACCGTAATTAGTGGCTGCATATAGCTTTTTTTTTAGGACAAGTGCCTGCATAGAGCTTACTTTAGAAAAAACAAATACCAAGCTAACAAAGAAACGCCCAAGTAAGCCAACGGAGTAAAAGCCCAAGTTACAGTCCAGTACACACCCGCAACATAACCCTTCGTCTTGGTTTCTCTGAATCGTATTGTGCAAGATAAAAACTCCAGACGAGCTCTAATGGCGCGGCCAAATTAGCCTATCCCTCCGCTGCCTATACCTTAGCAAGTTGGGATTTGGGGGGCCCTTTATTTCGGGGGCCCGGGGCGGCCGCCCCTCCTGCCACCCTTCAGGGCCGGCCCTGCAAACAACCCTCAACCAACACGACGACGATGCTCGGCGAGCTCGGTGAGGGACATCACGGCAGAGAGTGAACACGAGCCGCTACCCAGGTTCAGGCCCACCGTGTGGTGTAAAGGCTCTACTCCTGCTTTGTTGTATTGCACTGCTTGTGAAGATTACAGTACAAAGAGTTGGCCGAAACTCAAGGTTTGCTAAGGAAGAACTATGGTGGAAGCTCTGTTCTCCTTCGCTCTGGTGGAGATGAGCTTCAGGTAGCCGATGGCAAAATGGTTGGGTCCCCTTCTACGGTCGTACACTCCCTCCTTTTATACTAGCCTCGGACCTCTTCCCCGAATTCACCAGGCGGGAAGGGCTACCACATGGCCACGAAGGAGAAGCGCAGTGCACGGCGTCGGGGCAGTCCATGGACGCGGTCCATGGCAGAAAGCAGCGTCTCCCAGGCTGAAAAAGCCACCGTCCATCCAGGACGGTAGGTGGCGCTGCAGAGGCCCGTGGGGTGCCCCACGGTGACGTCGGCTTGGAGCGTAGTGGCGGACGGTCCCCTTAGCACCAGAACGGCAGTCCTTGTAGTCCGCTTTGCTTGGTGCAGCTTTGTTGACCGCCTTTAATAACCAAAGAGGAAACTGCGGCGTTGTCGTCACCACGCGCAGGCACGCGCGTCACTCTGCGTCGGGCGCAGAGGCCATGTGCGCTCTGCAGCGGAGGCAGAGCATGCTTTCTCTCGAAGGAACCCCGCGAGGGCTGGGTTGTCTCGTCGAGATTCTTGAGTACTTGACGCCTTGCGAGGAAGGCCTCGCGAGGGAGGCACAGACGTGCGCCAGGACTTAGCGATATTCCAGATAGGAGTGGTCCTCTCGAGGGAAAGATCCCTCGCGAGGCTCGTGAGGCTGAACGCCTGGTCCTTAGCAAAAATGCTCAGTAGAGTGTTGAGGGCTGTGGCAGGCTAGCCCGTGGTACCCCGATTTCCACTGGGCCGACAGTAGCCCCGGGCCCGTGATGGGCACGCTGGAGTTTAGTGGACGCAGGCGAAGCGTCGTGGGCCCAAAGAAGCCTGCCTGGCCCGAGACACGTGGCGAGTCACGGCCACCCACAAAGCCACGATCTCCTCGGCAGTAACGGGCGTAGTGGCGGGGCCCACCATGTCCGTGTAACGGCTCGTTGAGGCGATAAAGCCTGAGTGCTCGGCGCAGACAGCCGCTACTCCATTCATCCCCTTTCGTCTCCTTCTTCCCAGAGCACACATCTTCTCCGAGCTTCTCCTCCTTCGCATTCCAACTGCAATGGCGCCCAAGAAGGCCGCCGGCTTCAGGAAGGACAAGGCGGTGGTGCAGGCGAGCGAGCCTGCCTCGATGCAGCCGGACGACGACCTCATGCCGGCTCTGGTTGGGTTCCGCATCGACACAGAGGCGCAGCTGGACAAGGTACGCCACATGGCGGCCTCCAAGACCAACGAGTGGGGCGCCACGCTGCTCAAACCGGTGAGCGCTCTCGGCACCCTCGGCGCCGGCTTCTATCCCATCTTCCTTCACACCCTCTTCACTGGGCTCGTGCCTCCCTTCTCCGACTTCTTCCTTGTGATCCTGGAGTTCTACCAGATCCAGATTCTCCACCTTCATCCCAACTCCATCCTCATCCTCTCCATCTTTGCCTACCTCTGCGAGGCGTACTTCGGGGTTAAGCCCTCGGTGGCCTTCTTCCGTAGCTTCTACGCGCTCCGGTTCACGGCGCATAACGAGCGAACGGGGTGCATCTCCTTCCGCATCACCGACGGCATGGGCGGCGTTTACATCCCCATCGCGTGGGCCGGTGAGAACGTTGTCTCCAACATGTCAAGAAGGTGGAGGACTTTCGCAAGCGGTGGTTCTTCATGAACGCCGAGAGAGCGAGTCCCTTCTTCGAGGTGCCCGACGCACCCCCGACGAATAGGGGATGCTGGGCGAGCGTGCCTCTCGAGGACCCAACACTTGGCGCCGGGGTGCAGCGTCTGGCGGAGCTTCACAAGGCTAGCCTCACTGGCCAGATGGTGGCCAAAGACTTCGTGATGCGCCGCATCGCTCCGCTTCAGGCGCACTCAGACCCGATGTGGTTGTACACAGGTCGGCGGACAAGATGCGCCTGAGCGCTACCAACTTCCAGAAAGCGGAACTGAACAGCATCATGGAGGTCCTCTTCACTTCTCCATCTATCCCCAAGCCGGCATCGGACTCTGCAGAGCCGCTCCACAGGTTTGAGATCGGATCTCGCGTTACATTCGTGGAGTCGATGCCTGAGTTCGACCAGTGGGGCCTGGTGCCTGAGGGGCAGGTTGGGCCCCGTGACAACCCAGAGTCGGCATCGCAAGCGGCGCCAGCCGAAGGCGAGGAGGAGACGACGGAGACGCCTGCAGAGTCAGACGCAGACGTAGCTGGCGCCTCAGGAGGTCCCAATTCCTCGGCGGGGAATTCGAGCTCCTCGAGGGGCGTACCGCCCGAAGCTGAGATCAATGAGGTCTCCTCAGGCAGCGACGACCGGTACCTTGTCGTCCCCTCGCAACGCACCGAGGAGGAGGAGGAGAGCGACGACGAGGAGGCCTTGTTAGGCCACCGTGAGCCCCGCACCAAGGCGATCCACGACAAGCCTGCTGGGGCTCAGGAGGAGGCGGAGGCCAGCGCTAAGGCGGGCCATGACGGGCCTGTCGAGGCTCAGAAGGGAGCGGAGGCCGGCGCTCCGTCGGTGCGGCGGATGGTGAAAAGATGGATTGACACCTCTGAGTAAGTCTCGTGTTTCCCTTCCTTTTTGGATGTGTTCTTGAGTGACCCTGTCGAGGGATTTTGATTGTTTTCTTCGCCAGGCTTCCAACGGAGACAAAGCGGCGTAGACTCCGGAAGGTCGGAGAGAGCTCCAGTGCCGCAGCGGCGTCTGTAGTGTCCACAGTTGGGGAGCCACATCACGTGGTTGCGGCTTCCCATCCTCCTGCAGGTGTACGCCGCGAGGAGGAGGAAACTGAGGCGACGGTGCCATCGCCTGGGCGGCCCGCCACTTCCCCTGCGCGGCAGGAGAAGGCGGCGAAAGAGACGGCGGAGGAGGCCGCGGCGTCTACGCCGGAGAAGACGGCAGAAGAGGCGGCAGAGAAAGCCACGATGTCGGCGGAGGAGCGTGTCGACGCTCAGACACAGCTGCACAACCGCCTCCACCAAACGCGGGCCATGAGGCGACAGCGGCAGCCCCCGAGGCTGCGGTGGGAGCGGCCACGGTGGAATAGGCCAATCCTATCCCTGGCGAGCAGCAGGACGTGCTCCACGGGCGGAAGGACGCCGAGGCCCATGGCGAGGACACTTCGAGCCCCCGAGAGGCCCCTGGCGCGAGAGAGGGAGAAGGCTCTCGCCAGAGCCCCCAGGCGTGACTCGAGGCTGCCCCAAGCCCACATCACCGTGCTTCGGGGCCTTCGGCGAGCAACGAGGCTTCCGGGCCTCCCGGTGACGCGTGGGCCCTGGTTCTGCGTGGCCGGCGCCAGAGCGCAGTTCGCCGCGACGCCGCTTTTCGCTTGGCGAGGGAGGCGCTTGACAGGCTCGAGGCCCAGCACACCGAGGAGGAGCTTGCCGCGGCGGAGGAACGCGCTGACCTTGCGCGGGCTTGGACTAACCTTCACGAGACTGTAGAGCGCTGCCGTCAGGAGGACGTGGCAGCCCAGGCGCGGCGTGAGGAGGTGAAGCGCTTCGCTGTGGAGGTCCGTGCCAGCGTGATCTGCGAGGCTGAGGAGACCCTTGGGCAGCTCAAGGCTGAGCGCGTGGCTGTCGCGGCTGAGCGTGAGGCTCTCGAGGCAGAGGTCGCTGCCAAGCACCAGGAGCTTGCGGCCCACGAGAAGAAGATCATCACGGACTCCGAGTCCGTGAGGTCAAGCCTGGAGAAGTTCCGCAAAGACCTGGGTGCCCGCGATCAGCTGCTGGCGCAATGCGGGGAAGACCTCACTCTCCACGAGGTGGAGCTGCGCAAGCGTGAGGAGCAAGTTGAACAGGTCGAGAGGGACCAATCTGCGCAGCAGGAGAGCCTGGAGGCCCGCAAGAGCCAGGTGGCTCAGGACGAGGCTAGCTTCATGGGCCGCCTCGAGAGGGCCAACGCCAAACTCCACGCGAAGGAGGAGAAGATGGCGGAGGAGTCCACCCCCAAGGAGAAGCTCTTCCGCGACCGCTGCTCCAAGGAGTTCACGCAAAAAGCCACGCGCCAAGAGGAGCGCTTCAAAGGGAAGCGAGACGAGCTTAATGCCCGCATCGTGGAGCTTGAGAAGGAGAAGAAGCGGCTAGCTTCCCGTCTTCAGAGTGCCAACGATGCCCGGGCCCGTGCAGAGCAAGACCTCGCTTCTCTGATGGAGGAGCTGAACGAGGTCCACCAGCAGGTGGCGTCCGTTGTGCAGCTTGTCGAGGAGGCTCGGGATGACGCGCAAACATTGCGGCTCTTGGCGCGCCAGCGAGAGCGCATGTTCCGCTCCATGGTTGCCCGCGCACGGGCTGCTGCGGAACGCTTGGGGGCGAGGTCTCCGGGCTCTCCGTTGAGGGGAACGCCGACACCGCCACGTACCTCGGCTTCTTCGATCGGCTCTTCACCAACCTTGAAGGGGTCGTGACAAGCCTTGATGACCTGGTCGACACTGACAGCCGCGAGCTCCTTAGCGTCGCGGTTGGTTGTGTCTTCGCCAACCTCACGCATCTCCAGCCTGGCTTCGACTTCAAGACTGTGACGGAGCCCGTAGAGCGGAGGCGTGCTGCGAAGCTGAACGCCGTGATGTGGGAGGACGTGGAGGGGTTCATCCAGCACTTAAAGATGGTCGAGGTCAAGGAGGACCCCGCCCAGGAGGAGGATGGCAAGGAGGGCGCTGAGGAGGAGGACAACAGCGGCCCTGCTGCTTGAACTGTTCCTGCGGCAAGGCGTGCCTGGAGCACAATTTATCTTAGGATTTACTATTTCGGTTTGTAATGGCTTGTAAGAACCTTATATTATGTGCAAATGTGAGCGCCCCTCGGGAGGCCTTTTATCTCTTCCTCATGTCTTTTCGCTCTACGTCGTTAGGACCCTGCTTTCAGCTCAATAGCACCGTCGCTCGGTATGCCGGAGTCAGGGCTCGACAAGGCCGGGGGGTGCGTACGGCTTAGAGAGGTAAGGGCTCTCGAGGCACGATGCTCAGAAGCCCCCCTTTGACGTGCAAGCAGCCATGAGGTGTGAGAGAGAAAGGAGGCTCGAGAGGCGACGAAAACCGTGAGAGAGAAAACTCATGAGGCGTAAGTTCTGGACTTAGCTTTGCGAGACGTTTGTCTCGTAGAGGGCTTCGTGTTTCCTGGCGAGGCGTTTTCCCTCTCGAGGTTGCCTAAGGCAGGTTTGGAGTTCCGCAGCCTTGTAGGGAGTCTTGTTCCCTGCGGAGGGAGAAGCTTTTTGTGAAGCTGGGAGGTGAAGATGCGTGCTTCCCTCTTGAGACAAAAAATGCCTGCCGCGGCTTGATCATGGGTAGAACTTGCGTAGATGCTCGATGTTCCACGGATTTTTGACCGGGATGTCGTCCTCCGTCTCGAGCCGTACTGCGCCGGACTTGGCGATGTGCGCGACCCTGTAGGGGCCTTCCCACATGGGTGAGAGCTTGTGGAGATGTTCCCTGGAGAGTATCCTCCTCAGGACGAGATCGCCTGTCTCGAGGGTGCACGGGCGTATGTGGCGGCTGTGGTAGCAGCGCAGATCTTGCTGGTACTTGTGGCACCCGCTCTGGCACATATTTTCCAGAGAGGCGGTCGCCCCGTGCGCCAGCCCAAGATATCTGGCCGCACGTTACGACAATGCAACATAGCGGAAATCATTACACAATCAGGCACAGAAGTGCTACAAATGGTTTACAAGGCCATCGAGGCATTACAAAATATCTTGCCAAGCATGGCCCAGGACAGAGTTTAACTGGCAGCGGAAGACGACTAAGGCAACGGCTTGTAGCGGCTCCACTCCACAGGCATCTCGCTGGGCTACTGATCCTAGCATGCTCCTGCTCCACTTCTGGCCAAGGTAGAAGATGAATCCTTGCCAACATCTGGCCACAAACACAAGTCCCGTGAGTACATTTGTATGCACTCAGCAAGAATCGCCACTCACTACAAACAATCCAACAATCATGCAACAAGATATACATTGGAAATAAAATCCTACAACATGGCAAGGTGTACACTAGATACATGACACAAAAGTAGCATGGCATTGACAACCAAACATGTCGTAAGCAAGCAATGGAGGTATCACCAGTACAGAGTCCAAGCCAGGTGGGGTTGGATCGTGTACCAGCAATCATACAAAGGGCTTACCTGTGACGAGTAAACAGGTGTAAAAAGTGGTACCAAATAATACACAACAGCACCTGTGATCACTGCTAGGCCCACTGGCCTCATCTTTCCACTCTGGGCATGCACGGTTGATGTTGGCTCAGGCCTAACTCTAGGCTCCCAACGATCACACCGCCATCCCATATCACGGGTAACCATCAACAGCTCAAGTAACATTCTCCGCATCATCTTATTGATCATTTAGTGAAATCAGGTTGTTCATCTTTCTTTCACATAGAACTTATGTTTAACCTCCTGACTCGATAAAGACAATAGTGTGACCGACACTGAACTGTTGTTCCATAACCTTGGAACGAGGCTAGACATCCAGATTTTGACACTCTCGAGAGGTTGCAGATACCACCCATCTAAGTGCACCACACTAAGCCGGTACTTTAGGATATCGTCCTTAAGGCGAACTCAGCAAGATACACTCACCCGACCGTTCACGCTACCAAGACACTCCCTGTATAGCTACCGACACAACTCTATGTCTTATGATGAATTGAATCCGGCACGTCCCCAACAGATGAGCGACGCCTAGCTCCGGAACCTTCACAAAACAAGCCCGACCACAAAGGTAACCGACTAGTCTTGCCAAAATGGTAGCATCAAAGGAGGCTCAATAGGTTACGTAGGTCAAGGCCCGCCCATATGAGCGACAGTGGCAGTGCTTTCGATGTTCAGATTAGTGGCACTATGGGCTGACCCTATCGATGTTTGGAGGGGTGTTTCATTTAATCAAGTTTCATCATAACAAGTTCAAACAACAGAGGATTAGTCCAACACAGCAATCATAATATCATAATAATATATCACCAACAATAATACATTAGCAACATAATATTTCCTGCAATAGTTTGTATGTATTGTTAATCAGACGACTGTGGCGGTTCCTCCAGCTAGCGTCCTCACAGTTCAATTACAAAAATTAGCACAGGTTGTTGGCATCGATCGGGTGACTGTGGCAGAGATACCTCCGACCAGCGCCATCGCAGATCAATTACCAAAGTTGGTAGGGCATGTAGTCTCCAAAATGAACCGAAAAGCACTCATAAGAAAGAAAGCATCCATTCCACTCAAGGATTAACCCGACGTGGTGTCAGCAATCTTGGCAAAAAGAACCAAATGGAAAGCAAATGTCCCAAGCGTCGCAGTCCAGGTGGGCTTACGCCAACCACGTTTGACGGAGGGAGAAGAAGCAAATAACTCTTTTGGCAAATGCCCCCAACTCCGAGGATCATAAGACGACATTCGTCTGCTCCTCACCTCGGCGAAGAAGAAGAAGCAAACAAAGCCACGCAAACGCGAGGCGCACAGTTGTAATGTTTCCCCATTCCTTTGACTGTGACGGTTCCTCCGGTCATCGCCTCGGGAATGGGGGTGAGGCATAGATAAGAAATTATGTAGTAATGCGACAAGATAAAATACAACAAGGTATGATAATATTACAAGTTTCATATTGAACGCAAACAATAACGGACCGACAGAATATATATACCGAACGCAGACAAATATAAATACTCGGCATTGCAATAAACAAATAAACAAACAACACTGCGGGACTGCTCATAGCAAGGGGTTAGCTTGCCTCCGAAGATCGACACCGTTTGGCTTGGGGGGTCACGGACGTCGCGGTTTAGGGCCTCGGTTTGCGGGTACCGCGGAATACCTACGCATGCACACAAAAGGTGCTGAGCATACAAGTATTTTACAAAAATGTAACACTTATACTACTGGACAAAGCTTCTCAAAATATGAATTTACAAATTTGAATCACCCTAAACGGAGCTACGGATCAAAAGTTATTGACGTGCGACGGTTAGCTATCTGCTGCTCACCAGAGAGAAAAAAAACAGAATGGGCTGCTTTTGAGCTGGGCTGGGCCGGAAGCGCACTTCCACTGGAATACGTCTTCCGATCGGGGAGACGGAAACTCGGAACCCGTCTCCACTTAACCTGACAGGTGGGACCGGGACCCACCTGTCGGCCTCTCTCTCCTCTTTTTTTCTTTTCTTTCCTTCTTCCTCCCGCTCGGTCCCGACGTTGACCTTCTTTTCCTTCGCGCGGGAGAGCACGGCGGCTCGGGAAGCTGCCACCGCCGGCGAGCGGGCGGCCGGGGGCAGACGCCGGCGGCCAGGGCGGGCCCGCCGTGCCCCACCGCGTCCAGCGGGGCAGAACCGGAGGCTGGGGCGCCTTCCGTGCCCCTCCTCGAGCTTCGGCCGCGTGGCCATGGCGGGAGGCCACGGGAGGCGGACGGCCGCGTCGCCCCACTGCTCCGGGAGGCCCACGAACGAGCTGGACGAGGTACTAGACCACGCCGCGCTCGGTCAGAGGCTCCAGAGGGACATGGGGTGGTTCGGGAACGACGCACGCGAGAACGGCCGAGCTCGGCAATGGCGGCTGGGATTAGGGTTTCGGGTCCTGGAGGTTTCCGATGATCTGGAGCTGGGGATGGGTAGCAGAGACCACCAGGAGGCTTCCTGGAGATTGCTAGACGTGGGGGGGGGGGGGGGTGAGAACAAGCTCGGAAACGAGCTCGCCACGGCCACGGGTGGTTTTGTTCGAGCTCCTTCGGGCTCTCTTCTCCGCGGAACTCAAATGGGAGAGGCCTAAGGGCGTGTGGTGAGGGCTGTGGGTGGTTCTAGCTAGCAAGGGGGCTCGGAGGTGGCTTTTAGAGGCCGGGGTGCTCAACTACTTTCTCCGGCCATTAATGGAGCTATGAGCTCATGGCTTACGTTTCGTGGCTACAGAGAGGGATAAGGAGGGGCAGAGGGATAGGGCTGCCGTGCTGGGGTTAGGGTTTGGGTTCGGCTCATGCCGACACCGGCATGTCCAGAGCGCGACATGGTCGGCATCGTCGCGTTCCCGGCGATCTAGGGCACTAAAAAGAAAACGGGTCGCGTCACTGGGTTTCTCTAACACTACACACAGCATCTAGCAAGCCAAACATCAAATAGGAGCAAAAAGCCAAAGCAAATTTTTGAAAAGTTCAAATGCCCTCAGGTGTTCGATGCAAAGAAAAGGGACTTCCTTTATCCCAATGGAGCTGGGATTTTTATTGGTGGTGTTCTACTGGTATGTGAGCAATGTGGTCCAGTTTCACTCAATTTGGAGAAAGTTTCATGTGTAAACATTTTTGGGTTTCGAAAAGGGCAGAAGGTGTTCGATGGGTGTCCTACAAGAAAAAGTTGATCCAAATGATCCCAAATTTCTTGGGGTGGCTTCTAATGGGATACGAAACACTTCCTCAGGTGGACAAGATTTATGGTGGAGTGGAAGTAGGGTTTTGGAGTCGAAAAGGGCAGAAGGTGTTCGATGGGTGTCCTACAAGAAAAAGTTGATCCAAATGATCCCAAATTTCTTGGGGTGGCTTATAATGGGATATGAAACACTTCCTCAGGTGGACAAGATTTATGGTGGAGTGGAAGTAGGGTTTTGGATTAAATGGCCCGGTAGTGGCAGATTTGGTAATTTCCTCAATCTAAAAAGTTGCATAGGTCATGGCTATGTTCATGCATATATGGGATATACATGATGATAGGTGTCTCTGGGATTTTTGGCGGAATTTTCTAAGCAAGATAAAGGAGAGTTGCTTTGGAGAGGCGAGATATCGTTTTTGTTTTCTATAGAAAAGGCATTAAGGTTTTATAAAGAAAACCCTAATGAACGGGATCAAAGGTGATCAGAAATATTTAGAGAATATTCCGGGGTTGGGACAAAGAGAGATACATCAATCACCAAAAGTTCAAATGAGTTTTGATAAAACCCAGAGAAATCCAAGTTAAAAGGTTTTCAAAATTTTTAGTTCACCCCTTTTTCAGGAAAACCGGTTAGTGAAAATCGGGGTGTTACAGACCTACCCCCCTTAAAAGAATCGCGTCCTCGCGATTTCCAAGGTTAGTGACATACCTTTGGATTGACCTGTTGGTCAACCTTATTCCTTGTCCGTTTTCTCTTGATCTTCTCATCCGTCTTGACAGGGTCTTTAATCTTGACTTCAATGCCATAAGCGTGCTTTTTATTGGGCTTGAGTAACTGAAATCATCAACTGACAGGCTCTTGTCTATCGTCTCAATTTGTACTGACAACAGTGCGGTTCTCAAGCTGGGGTCAAGTTGAAATTTTCGTTGTTGTTCAGCCATCACACATAACTCCCGGTTGACCATTATGGTCATTTTGGGATTCATGCGCCAACCGTACCATGTATGTACTTTGATCCTTGGCTGTACTGGTCCATCTTACCATCATTTGCATGAAAGATTTAGGGACTCAATCTTTATGGAACGTGGGTCTTGTCTGGTCTGAAAGGTACCAATCTCGCCATGGTTTTCTCATCACCTAGGCATTTCTGACGTTGATAGCCTTTCCACAGATCTGACTTTAGCCACTTGATATCCATATTAGGAACTCTGAGAAAGTTGAACGAATCTCGCGGATGCTTGGAGCTTTGTTTGTCACGGCTGACAATTTTCTGACGGCAAGCTGACTTTGTTTTGGTGCCACCACAATTTGCGTACTTCCATCTTGGCACCTTTGTGTTCCCTCGGACGAGAGAATAAAGATTTCTTGACTAGGAGTGACGTATCGATGGCGCCACTTCCATCAATGGTTGTTGAAAATCCTCAAGTATGTGAACTTTTATTTCTGACTTAGAGCTGAAATTTTTGGACTCATTTTCATATTGCCTTATTCCCATCGCGTCTGCGAGAGGTTTGTAACAGACCCATAGACTTCAATATCTTCACAGGACGGTTGATGGAGATGAGGTCTTCTTGTCCGTTTATTTCTGCTAGCTTCTACTCGACATAACTGGCGAAATCTGAATAGTTGGTGACAACATGCCTGTAACCACGCTGGTAGCGAGAGAATTCTTGACTCGCGTATGTATAGGCAGTTTATTCTCTTTTGTGATGTTGACTGTCACGCAAGCTGAGTAGTTGTTCCAACGCGTAACATGATTATCTGAGAAATTTTCTGATTGCATAACCGTGTTCTTCCTTGTATTTCTTTGACGCTCGGGCTCAACTTATATCCATATCATTTGAATTTTGTAGTGCTGGTTCAGCTCCAGGTGAGCCAAAAGTTGATGTATCAATACTGGACCAAACTTCTGAAATTATTCCGAGAAGACTGAGTGACTTTTCTGGCGCTCGAGGTGTCGCGTTCACGTAGGTACATGCTGAATCTTTTCTTCCCATGATGGTGGTTGGCATGACGTAGGTTAAATCTCTGTAGCTTGCTCTTAGAAAGCTTCTGATGTAGGTACCGGTAGTGTTCGTGTATAGACTGAGGCTGTTGTACATGTGGTACACTGCTGAAATTTCGACGGTCGCGTAGCTTTATTTCCGATTAGCAGTGCCTTGAAAATATTCTGCCTCATACTGACATACTTGTACGGGTTGTACTTGCTGAAATCTTGATGGTGGCGTGGCTTCCATTGCATAGCCGAGTGGAAGGAGTGATTACCTGCTTCATCGGGAGCATGTGGGCATGATAACCATGATGGCACTCCCACGCTGATCCAAATATTAGAGCACAACTATTTTCCATAGTCCTGACGGTTGCGGGAATATTGGTGATTCCAAAAATGCATCGCTGAAATTCTGGCATATCTACCGGTGGTGCGAGTTGATGTCAGACTGTCGTCGAGGCATACCTCACTTTATATATAAGTCCATCTTGAAAATACTTGAGCTTCACTTCTCGTGGCGCGGATATTGCTGATTCTCGAGCATAAGTTTCAAGAGAACGACGCCGATGATAAATCTTGTACATGGTGTAGTATTTCTTCCAACATGAGGGCTGCTTGTTGGGGAGAAATATTCTGTACTCGTTGTAAAATCTTTGACCGGACAGACGCTTGCTTCGTTTGCACAGAACGAGCTGGATTGGGCATTATATATTTCCACTAGTTTGATGCATATGAGTGTCATCGTAATCCAGGCAACCAAGAATATTTCCATATTTGCAAACCTCATTCCTGGCGTCCAGCAAATACGTGTGTGCACCAAATAAGTGAAAAGACATAATGTAAATTTCACATATACCATACCAGATCTCCAGGTTGTTGTTGGTGTCCTCAAAGTATATAGTTTGTGGTTGATAGACTGTCGTTGAGTATATTTTGGGAAAGACTCGGGCTCATCAATACTGACTTTGCTTTGTTCTGACTGACTGGGTGCTGGGGTCCTTATTTCTGGCAGACTGTTGAGCTGTTCTTCCTCTTGTCGGGTTTGGATTACTGAGAGCTGACACAATCTTTTGGTAGAACTCCTGCGGAATTAACACAAGGCGGAAAACAAAACTCGGCAAATTTTTGGAAAACCAAAAAGAATCGAACATGAAGAAGCAAATAAAATCGCAAAGAACATAGGCACAAAATCGCCACTCATACTAACCTCGGTTATGGGGAAAGAGGGAACTTCCTAAAGTTTCACTTGGAAACCAACTATAGAGAGAAAAGATGTACCATGGTTAGCAAGAATGGTGGGGATAACTATGCAGCTGGGATTTGGGTCTTATCTACTAGGTGATGTCGATTACTTCTCATGGAAGAAACCGGCGAGCCTTATGGTGGAAGATTGAGACAAGAATCTACTGCACCATACTGTTGTCTGACAATAGCCATGCTGGATAGACAAAGATGGGTTAAATCCATCGGGCTCTTTGTCGGGCGCAAGTATGGTTGGGCTTTCCATGCTAGGGTAGTCTACAGCCAGCCTGGTGCTCTGATACCATGCTCTGTGGCACCCCGCTCTGGCACATATTTCCAGAGAGGCGGTCGCCCCGTGCGCCAGCCCAAGATATCTGGCCGCACGTTACGACAATGCAACATAGCGGAAATCATTACACAATCAGGCACAAAAGTGCTACAAATGGTTTACAAGGCCATCGAGGCATTACAAAATATCTTGCCAAGCATGGCAGGACAGAGTTTAACTGGCAGCGGAAGACGACTAAGGCAACGGCTTGGAGCGGCTCCACTCCACAGGTATCTGGCTGGGCTACTGATCCTAGCACGCTCTGCTCCTTCTGCTAAGGTAGAAGATGAATCCTCGCCAAAATCTGGCCACAAACACAAGGCCCGTGAGTACATTTGTATGCACTCAGCAAGAATCGCCACTCACTACAAACAATCCAACAATCATGCAACAAGATATACATTGGAAATAAAATCCTACAACATGGCAAGGTGTACACTAGATACATGACATAAAAGTAGCATGGCATTGACAACCAAACATGTCATAAGCAAGCAATGGGGTATCACCAGTACAGAGTCCAAGCCAGGTGGGGTTGGATCGTGCACCGCAATCATACAAAGGGCTTACCTGTGACGAGTAAACGGGTGTACCAGTGGTACCAAATAATACACAACACACCTGTGATCACTGCTAGGCCCACTGGCCTCATCTTTCACTCTGGGCATGCACGGTTGATGTTGGCTCAGGCCTAACTCTAGGCTCCCAACGATCACACCGCCATCCCTAACACGGTAACCATCACAGCTCAAGTAACATTCCCTGCATCATCTTATTGTTCATTTAGTGAAATCAGGTTGTTCATCTTTCTTTCAAACAGAACTTATGTTTAACCTCCTGACTCGACAAAGACAATAGTGTGACCGACACTGAACTGTTGTTCCATAACCTTGGAACGAGGCTAGACATCCAGATTTGACACTCTCGAGAGGTTGCAGATACCACCCATCTAAGTGCACCACACTAAGCCGGTACTTTAGGATATCATCCTTAAGGCGAACTCAGCAAGATACACTCACCCGACCGTTCACGCTACCAAGACACTCCCTGTATAGCTACCGACACAACTCTATGTCTTATGACGAAGTGAATCCGGCACGCCCCCAACATGAGCGACGCCTAGCTCCGGAACCTTCACAAAACTAGCCCCGACCACAAAGGTAACCGACTAGTCTTGCCAAAATGGTAGCATCAAAGGAGGCTCAATAGGTTACGTAGGTCAAGGCCCGCCCATATGAGCGACAGTGGCAGTGCTTTCGATGTTCAGATTAGTGGCACTATGGACTGACCCTATCGATGTTTGGAGGGGTGTTTCATTTAATCAAGTTTCATCATAACAAGTCAAACAACAGAGGATTAGTCCAACACACAATCATATCATAATAATATATCACCAACAACAATACATTAGCAACATAATATTTCCTGCAATAGTTTGTATGTATTGTTAATCGGACGACTGTGGCGGTTCCTCCAGCCAGCGTCCTCACAGTTCAATACAAAAATTAGCACAGGTTGTTGGCATCGATCGGGTGACTGTGGCAGAGATACCTCCGACCAGCGCCATCGCAGATCAATTACCAAAGTTGGTAGGGCATGTAGTCTCCAAAATGAACCGAAAAGCACTCATAAGAAAGAAAGCATCCATTCCACTCAAGGATTAACCCGACGTGGTGTCAGCAATCTTGGCCAAAAGAACCAAATGGAAAGCAAATGTCCCAAGCGTCGCAGTCCAGGTGGGCTTACGCCAACCACGTTTGACGGAGGGAGAAGAAGCAAATAACTCTTTTGGCAAATGCCCCCAACTCCGAGGATCATAAGACGACATTCGTCTGCTCCTCACCTCGGCGAAGAAGAAGAAGAAGCAAACAAAGCCACGCAAACGCGAGGCGCACAGTTGTAATGTTTCCCCATTCCATTGACTGTGATGTTCCTCCGGTCATCGCCTCGGGAATGGGGGTGAGGCATAGATAAGCAATTATGTAGTAATGCGACAAGATAAAATACAACAAGGTATGATAATATTACAAGTTTCATATTGAACGCAAACAATAACGGACCGACAGAATATATACCGAACGCAGACAAATATAAATACTCGGCATTGCAATAAACAAATAAACAAACAACATTGCGGGACTGCTCATAGCAAGGGGTTAGCTTGCCTCCGAAGATCGACACCGTTTGGCTTGGGGGTCACGGACGTCGCGGTTTAGGGCCTCGGTTTGCGGGTACCGCGGAATACCTACGCATGCACACAAAAGGTGCTGAGCATACAAGTATTTTACAAAAATGTAACACTTATACTACTGGACAAAGCTTCTCAAAATATGAATTTACAAATTTGAATCACCCTAAACGGAGCTACGGATCAAAAGTTATTGACGTGCGACGGTTAGCTATCTGCTGCTCACCAGAGAGAAAAAAAACAGAATGGGCTGCTTTTGAGCTGGGCTGGGCCGGAAGCGCACTTCCACTGGAATACGTCTTCCGATCGGGGAGACGGAAAACTCGGAACCCGTCTCCACTTAACCTGACAGGTGGGACCGGGACCCACCTGTCGGCCTCTCCTCCTCTTTTTTTCTTTTCTTTCCTTCTTCCTCCCGCTCGGTCCCGACGTTGACCTTCTTTTCCTTCGCGCGGGAGAGCACGGCGGCTCGGGAAGCTGCCACGCCGCGAGCGCGGCGGCCGGGGGCAGACGCCGGCGGCCAGGGCGGGCCCGCCGTGCCCCACCGCGTCCAGCGGGGCAGAACCGGAGGCTGGGGCGCCTTCCGTGCCCCTCCTCGAGCTTCGGCCGCGTGGCCATGGCGGGAGGCCACGGGAGGCGGACGGCCGCGTCGCCCCACTGCTCCGGGAGGCCCACGAACGAGCTGGACGAGGTACTAGACCACGCCGCGCTCGGTCAGAGGCTCCAGAGGGACATGAGGGGTTCGGGAACGACGCACGCGAGAACGGCCGAGCTCGGCAATGGCGGCTGGGATTTAGGGTTTCGGGTCCTGGAGGTTTCCGATGATGTGGAGCTGGGGAATGGGTAGCAGAGACCACCAGGAGGCTTCCTGGAGCTTGCTAGACGTGGGGGGGGGGGGTGAGAACAAGCTCGGAAACGAGCTCGCCACGGCCACGGGTGGTTTTGTTCTAGCTCCTTCGGGCTCTCTTCTCCGCGGAACTCAAATGGGAGAGGCCTAAGGGCGTGTGGTGAGGGCTGTGGGTGGTTCTAGCTAGCAAGGGGCTCGGAGGTGGCTTTTAGAGGCCGGGGTGCTCAACTACTTTCTCCGGCCATTAATGGAGCTATGAGCTCATGGCTTACGTTTCGTGGCTACAGGAGGGATAAGGAGGGGCAGAGGGATAGGTGCCATGCTGGAGGTACAGTAGTGCACGCGGTGGTTCTGCTGCAAAGGATAGGGCTGGGGTTAGGGTTTGGGTTCGGCTCATGCTGACACCGGCATGTCCAGAGCGCGACATGGTCGGCATCGTCGCGTTCCCGGCGATCTAGGGCACTAAAAAGAAAACGGGTCGCGTCACTGGGTTTCTCTAACACTACACACATCATCTAGCAAGCCAAACATCAAATAGGAGCAAAAAGCCAAAGCAAATTTTTGAAAAGTTCAAATGCCCTCAAGGTGTTCGATGCAAAGAAAAGGGACTTCCTTTATCCCAATGGAGCTGGGATTTTTATTGGTGGTGTTCTACTGGTATGTGAGCAATGTGGTCCAGTTTCACTCAATTTGGAGAAAGTTTCATGTGTAAACATTTTTGGGTTTCGAAAAGGGCAGAAGGTGTTCGATGGGTGTCCTACAAGAAAAAGTTGATCCAAATGACCCCAAATTTCTTGGGGTGGCTTCTAATGGGATACGAAACACTTCCTCAGGTGGACAAGATTTATGGTGGAGTGGAAGTAGGGTTTTGGAGTCGAAAAGGGCAGAAGGTGTTCGATGGGTGTCCTACAAGAAAAAGTTGATCCAAATGATCCCAAATTTCTTGGGGTGGCTTCTAATGGGATACGAAACACTTCCTCAGGTGGACAAGATTTATGGTGGAGTGGAAGTAGGGTTTTGGAGTAAATGGCCCGGTAGTGGCAGATTTGGTAATTTCCTCAATCTAAAAAGTTGCATAGGTCATGGCTACGTTCATGCATATACGGGATATACATGATGATAGGTGTCTCTGGGATTTTTGGCGGAATTTTCTGAGCAAGATAAAGGAGAGTTGCTTTGGAGAGGCGAGATATCATTTTTTTGTTTTCTATAGAAAAGGCATTAAGGTGTTATAAAGAAAACCCTAATGAACGGGATCAAAGGTGACCAGAAATATTTAGAGAATATTCCCGGGGTTGGGACAAAGAGAGGTACATCAATCACCAAAAGTTCAAATGAGTTTTGATAAAATCCAGAGAAATCCAAGTTAAAAGGTTTTCACAAATTTTTAGTTCACCCCTTTTTTAGGAAAACCGGTTAGTGAAAATCGGGGTGTTACAGACCTACCCCCCTTAAAAGAATCGCGTCCTCGCGATTTCCAAGCTTAGTGACATACCTTTGGATTGACCTGTTGGTCAACCTTATTCCTTGTCTGTTTTCTCTTGATCTTCTCATCCGTCTTGACAGGGTCTTTAATCTTGACTTCAATGCCATAAGCGTGCTTTTTATTGGGCTTGAGTAACTGGAATCATCAACTGACAGGCTCTTGTCTACCGTCTCAATTTGTACTGACAACAGTGCGGTTCTCAAGCTGGGGTCAAGTTGAAATTATTCGTTGTTGTTCAGCCATGCATCACATAACTCCCGGTTGACCCATTATGGTCATTTTGGGATTCATGCGCCAACCGTACCATGTATGTACTTTGATCCTTGGTTGTGCTGGTCCATCTTACCATCATTTGCATGCAAGATTTAGGGACTCAATCTTTATGGAACGTGGGTCTTGTCTGGTCTGAAAGGTACAATCTCGCCGCATGGTTTTCTCATCACCTAGGCATTTTCTGACGTTGATAGCCTTTCGCGATCTGACTTTAGCCACTTGATATCCATATTAGGAACTCTGAGAAAGTTGGACGAATCTCGCGGATGCTTGGAGCTTTGTTTGTCACGGCTGACAATTTTCTGACGGCAAGCTGACTTTGTTTTGGTGCCACCACAATTTGCGTTCTTCCATCTTGGCACCTTTGTGTTCCCTTAGAGAGAGAGAGAAGTAAAATCCTTGAACTAGGAGTGACGTATCGATGGCGCCACTTCCATCAATGGTTGTTGAAAATCCTCAAGTATGTGAACTTTTATTTCTGACCTTAGAGCTGAAATTTTGGACTCTCATTTTCATATTGCCTTATTCCCATCGCGTCTGCGAGAGGTTTGTAACAGACCCATAGACTTCAGTATCTTCACAAGGACGGTTGATGGAGATGAGGTCTTCTTGTCCGTTTATTTCTGCTAGCTTCTACTCGACATAACTGGCGAAATCTGAATAGTTGTGACAGCATGCCTATAACCACGCTGGTAGCGAGAAAATTCCTTGACTCGCGTATGTCTAGGCAGTTTATTCTCTTTTGTAGATGTTGACTGTCACGCAAGCTGAGTAGTTGTTCCAACGCGTAACATGATTATCTGGGAAATTTTCTGATTGCATAACTGTGTTCTTCCTTGTATTTCTTTGACGCTCGGGCTCAACTTATATCCATATCATTTGAATTTTGTAGTGCTGGTTCAGCTCTAGGGTGAGCCAAAAGTTGATGTATCAATACTGGGCCAAACTCTGAAATTATTCCGGAAGACTGAGTGACTTTTCTGGGGCGCTCAAGGTGTCGCGTTCACGTAGGTACATGCTGAATCTTTTCTTCCCATGATGGTGGTTGGCACGACGTAGGTTAAATCTCTGTAGCTTGCTCTTAGAAAGCTTCTGATGTAGGTACCGGTAGTGTTTGTGTATAGACTGAGGATGTTGTACATGTGGTACACCGCTGAAATTTCGACGGTCGCGTAGCTTTATTTCCGGATCAACAGTGCCTTGAAAATACTCTGCTTCATATCGACATACTTGTATGGGTTGTACTTGCTGAAATCTTGATGGTGGCGTGGCTTCCATTGCATAGCCGAGTGGAAGGATGATTACCTGCTTCATCGGGAGCATGTGGGCATGATAACCATGATGGTACTCCCACGCTGATCCAAATATTAGAGCACAACTATTTTCCATAGTCCTGACGGTTGCGGGAATATTGTTGATTCCAAAAATGCATCGCTGAAATTCTGAATATCCTACCGGTGGTGCGAGTCGATGTCAGACTGTCGTCAAGACATACCTCACTTTATATATAAGTCCTTCTTTGAAAATACCTGGGCTTCACTTCTCGTGGCGCGGATACTGCTTATTCTCGAGCACAACGTTCAAAAGAACGACGCCTGATGATAAATCTTGTACATGGTGTAGTATTTCTTCCAATCATGAGGGATGCTTGTTGGGGAGAAATATTCTGTACTCGTTGTAAAATCTTTGACCGGACAGACGCTTGCTTCGTTTGCACAGAACGAGCTGGATTGGACATTATATATTTCCACTAGTTGATGCATAAGAGAGTCATCGTAATCCAGGCAACCAAGAATATTTCCATATTTGCAAACCTCATTCCTAGCGTCCAGCAAATACGTGTGTGCACCGATTAAGTGAAAAGACATAATGTAAATTTCACATATTTCTGCTTCACTGGGCGTGTGTTTGGACACACGGCTAAGTGGTGCTCGATCACCTCCCTCGGTACTCCGGACATCTCTGACGGTGTCCACGCGAACATGTCAGAGTTTGCCCCGAGGAAGGCGATGAGCGCGCTTTATATTTGGGAGGCAAGCCAGCACCTATGGTGATGCTAGCCCCGAGCCGATGGCGTCCAGCGACACCTTCTTCGTAGCTGCCTGTTCCTGTGAAAACAGCCGCTTCTTCTTCGCTGGCCTCTCGAGGGGCTCCATGTCCTCGTCGGCAGGGAATGCCACTGCAGCGGTCTTGTATGCGGTCTCGACAGAGCGCATGGGGTCCTGGACTGACCGTGGAAGGAGATAGTGCCACCGCTGCCTGGAATCTTGATGATGTTGTACGCGTGTGTGAGTGACAGCCATGAACTTCGCGAGGGCGGGGGTAGCCGAGGATGGCGTTGTAAGGCAGGCCGATGTACGCGACGTCGAAGTCGATTTGCTCGGTGCGGTGGTTCTTCTGCATGCCGATGGTGACCGCGAGCCTCACCTGCCCCAGCGGTGTAGTGGTGCCATTTGTCACCCCCCGTGAAGGGCCTGGAGGGCATCAGCCACTCATATGGCACTGAAGCTGTTCGAAGGTCTCGACAGAGATGACATTCAAGCCCGCACCCCCATCTATGAGCGTCTTGTTGACTGCGACTGACATGGGTATACATATCGGGTACCCTATCATGAGGGTACCTGGTGCACGCAACGACTAAGGCCCAATATCGAAGAGCCTACTCGAAGCCCAAGACAAGAGGCCCAAGAAGATGGAGTACGCTCCAAGATTAGACATAGCGTAATCGGTTTAGACTTTCTTTATTGTAAACTAGGTCAGTTACAAACTCCCGAGACCCAGCCTATTTAAAGGCTAGGAGGGGTGCGATCTAGGACCAAGCCATACTCGAACAACCAAAGCTCTTGCGAGATCGTCATCTCGCCGGAGCCACCTTGTAACCTCATAATCTCCAGCGATCAATAACAGACAAGCAGGAAGTAGGGTCTTTACCTCCACCCGAGGGGCCTGAACCTGGGTAAATCTTTGCCTCTGCTTATCAGCCGACGAAACTACCAGTACTACCACGTTCTTCCCCATAATCTCAACCCTAGGTCCTTAACCATGGGATTTGATGAGGGTACACTCGTCAATTGGCGCCGTCTGTGGGAAAGAATAGTGCTGGACTCGCGGTTTGTTCGGTTCCATCGGAAAACGGCGACTCGCCGATCGGATCTACAAACGACAACTCGCCGACTGCGTCAACAAACCAGAACTCGCCGACTCAAGCGGCACACGGCGACTCGCCGGCTCACGCGATAAACGGCAACACGCAGCTTCACCCGCAAAAAGCGCATCGGATCCTCTGATGGATTTCGAGCCACACTCGCAGGATTCCGGAGGCCTTCTCCGATCTCGAGTCAGGTTGGGTTTAACCGTTGGTTCGTTCAATTTTTCGTCAACAAGCTTGGTGTGCAGGACTTGACGGATCCACGCCAACTCGCGACTCCCGCACCCGAGGCTTCATCGGTTGCGGCTCCTTCGACTGCGGATCCCTCAACTGTGTCCATACCATCGTCGACCCTCCAAGCTTGTTCGTCTGCAACAACCATGTCCAACCGAGAGATGCGCGAGCTCATTGAAGAACCCAGGGCGAGGGAGGCCGAATCTACATATCACACAAACGATCCCGAACTGGATCTCCACTCGAGGATAGTTTCGACTGCGGGATCTCCCCAGCGACTTCGACGAACCTGAAACTCATATCGACAACCACGTCGACTGAGATCTGCACCAAGAACAACCTCGACTTTGAGATTCATAACAACTCGCCGACGCCGAGATGCATAGGCGACGAGGGCATCGACTGCGAGATCCGCCCAGACGGATCACTCGATGGGCATACGGACTCAGATGAGCCTCGATGAAGACGTCGAGTCCATGAGGGACTCGAAAGCACAACACATACCCTCGGGTCATACCCCAGCAGGTCTACGTTGCCATCGCCGCAGAAACATCAGACACTGCGGCCAGTCGCAGGCCTACAGAATTCCCATGCACAGTTACTATGCCGGATGGAGTCACAACTCTACAATCACTGCTGAGATGGCAGCAAAGCAGATAAAGTCATCAAGGAGTGCACAATGATGCCAGCAGACGCAACACAAGAAGAGATGTTGACCTTCCAGTACTTCAACTGGCAGGAATCACTTCGACTGCGGCAGGTCAGAGCAACACTCGAAGAACGCAAAACACAAGCTAGCTTATCGAGTGCGCGAAGAAGACAGCTCTCCCTGAGCTCCACCGGGCGAGCAGACACAAGACTCAGATAAAGGTTGTCACACCTCTCGCCAGGCGAGAGGGCGGCACTCACCCGCAACTTAGGCAACTCCTTCATGACATACGACGAGGAAGGACTGCCGGTGCCCAAAACAGCAGCAGGTGCTCTCTACACCGCTGCAACATCTGGAGGCAATCAAGCCCCCAGCGGATGACCCAATGCAAACTACACCGCCAACAGATCAAATCACTCGCCTTAGCGGCCAAGGACATACGCCAAATTCCAAGAACTCCAGGTGGGAGTCGAGACCGTGCTAGTCGACGCGCCTCGGAAGAGCATAATCACAGTGGTCATCGCCACCACTCGAAGGAAAGAAGCGGCTCGCGAAGGCGCAGGTCCCGGAGCAGGTCACGCAGATCTTACAGTAGCGACTCATACTCTGATCGCGAGAACCTAAGCCACATGGAGCTCTGTGCTTCACTCGACGCGTCCGCGAGACACGGATGCCCAAAGGATTCAAACTCACACAATCCAAACAGCCCAAGTACAGGGTCGACAGGAACCTTCCGGGTGGCTGGAAGATTACAGGCTGGCTGTGCGTGCCAGCGGGCACAGGCACAAACACCATAGCCATGCAGTACATACGACTCATGCTCGAAGGCACAGCCCGCGACTGCTCAAGGCCCTACCTCCATCAACATACGACTCGTGGGATCACTTCCGCAGGGATTTTGTCAAAAACTTCGAGCCTCTATGTGAGCGCCAAAAACATTCGAGGAGCTGCGTGTCGTGGGTTTGTCACGTCAGGTGTCATAGATGACTTCGTAGGTGTGGGATTTGCGAGTCAAGCATCTCCAAGCTTGGGATCACAGGAACAAAGATCAACACAGATTTACCCAGGTTCGGCCCCCTCAATGTGAGGTAAAAGACCTACTTCCTGCCTACCTAGATTGGTATTGATATGATAATCGAGGTGTTACAATGGAGGCGATCCGATCTGGTACTCGCCGTATGAGCTAGGGTTTAGGCTTGATAGCTTGACCTGCTCTAAGTCCTGCGAGTCCTCTTTATATACACAGAGGCTCGCTAGGTTACAAAAGGAAACTTCCCCCATAAGGAATACGTCCACAGAGGCCTACTCGGAGACTACTTGGTCTTCACGTCCTCCGGGATATGTCTTCTAGATCTTTCCCCTTATGGCGGTTCAATATTGGGCTTGCTCCCAAGTGGGCCTTTGTCCGTGCGAGTAAGTTAAGTCGCACTGGGCCGCGGGTTAATCCAGAAAGTATTCCCCCGACATTAGCCCCCAAGATTGGTTAGGACTTTACGGTGAGAACCTTCTGACCTCTTGAAATGGTCACTGAGCCGCACTGCAAACGTTCTGACCAATCTCTGATTATGCGATACAGAGCTGTGACTTATCTGCGCGACTCATCTCCCCTTCTGGAAATATTCTGTTTCCTTTAATTGCGGACCGTTACTCGTTTTGCGGGCGCAAATTGTGCCGTTGGTTGCGAGCGCAGATCGTGCCGTTAGTTGCGGGTCCCTTCAGTTATAAGCTGCGGCCATCTAGGTCATTATTCACTTGCCCTTGCAATCTCCTCATCCCTAGCCGCGCCGTCTTCTTCCTCGACCCGAGCCTAGTTCCCCAATCCAATCTCCCCTTCGCAATGGCGCCCAAGGCGAAACCATCTGACGATAAGCGCAGGATCTCCTGCAACTGGGAAGGATCCTGGGTGACGGAGGAAACTCTTGCAGATCTGGCCGAAGCTGGCTTCTTGCCGCCGAAGGAGGACGGCGTCTGGCGGGCGGCGATGAAATCGAGCCGCGCCCCAAGCCCAACGAGCTGGTGATGTTCGTGGAGCACGTGGAGCGTGGATTCACGCCGCCAGGTTCTCCCTTCTTCCGCAATTTGCTGCAACGCCTAGGCCTCCGTCTTCACGACATCGGGCCCAACTCAATGCTCCAGGTGAGCAATTTTCATGTGCTGTGCGAGGACTATCTTGGCATAGCCCCCAACATCGATCTGTGGCTGGCCTCTTTCACCTGCAACAGCCAACTTGTCTCCAAGGGCGGCGCCTACGTTCAGGTCGGCGCCATCTCTCTTCAACGCCATAGAAACTCTTGCCTTCCCAAGCTAGCCCTGGCAAATCGACCCAGGGCTTGGCAAAAATCTTTCTTCTATTGCCAAGATACTTCACCGGAGGGCGAAACTCGCCTTCCCTCCTGGTCTAACACCCTCTTCGTGCCTACCGAGGCACTGAAATCAAAACCTCGCGACTCGGCCATGCCCTTCATCAATGAGTCGCTGATCAAGGTCCGCGCCTTAATAGGTCATGGTCTTACTGGCCTTGATCTTCTCTCTTGCTGGACCAAATGGCGCATTCAGCCCGTGAGTCCACGACAGCGATCCTTCCTTGAGTGCACAGGCACCTCTGCTGACGTCGATCGTATCAAGGCTTCGGACTGGAGGCCTGAGGATTGGGTGGAATTCGTCACCCGCGTGACTGAGGAGAAGGACATCTCCTTCGATAAGGTGGGGCTTGCCCCTTTCAGTGTTAACAACAAGCCTTTTGAGGTAACTCCTCTTCTCTGTCTTTTCGCCTTCGTAGTTGAGTCGCATTCCTTTCTTAATACTGCAACTTATATCTTCCTGATCCAGGCTGATGAGAATTACTGGTCGCTGCCTGCGACCGTCGCCGGCACTGCTGCTCCCAAGCGTGCCGCACGAAAGAAGTTGCTGCCCACTCTAGAGGGCAGCGAAACTGCTGATATCCCCTCTGTCGCCTCTGCGGCCTCAGAGGTGAAGAGACTGAACTGGACGAGGATGACAGTCCAGTGCCAGCCGCGAGTTCTGCTGCCGCGGCTGGACCAACTCCCCGTAGAGCCTCCAAGAGGCTATCTCGTGAGGAGCCAGAGCTTGATGCTCTGGAAAATCCTGAGGCCACGAAGCGTCGCAAGCCTGCTACGGGCGCGACCTCCTCCGCTGCCAGGCGTGTGTACAAACCCACCGCCTCAACTGAAGAAGACATGGGTCCCCACTCTGGTAATTTCTGTTGTCTTGTCATCTTGAATGCTTATTCTTTTTCCTCTATTGACACGCAAACTTCTGCTCGTAGATTCTGGGACCCAAGGCCTGTCCTCACCGTCAAGTGGCGAGCTTATGGCCTTTGTGAAGATGGCTCCAGAGTTAGTGATTTTCCTTGCTTATAATACTTTTATTCTGGCTTATGCTTCTTCTTCACACAATGCCCTTGCTTTTTGCAGAAGTGCGGCTAAACCGCGGCTGAGCCTGAACCGCGGTTGAGCCGCGTTTATCACCTGCGGCTCATACCGCCATGGTAGAGGGCGTGGCCACCACTGATGACTTGGCCACGGTCCCTGTTCTTGACACAGCCCAAGAGGTGGCTCTGGAGGATAGAACGGATCCCCTTATGATCCAGGACGTGGAGAAGGTCAACCCCTCCTCCATAGATGTAATGGCCAAGGATGCTGATGCGCCAGTGATTGAGTCGCCAGCGGCGACAGCCTGCGGTCGCCAATTCTGCGTGCTGAGGTTGCTTCTCCTCCTCCACAGCCGCGCTGAGAACTGTCAGAGGCTATCATTGCCTCAAATGACAAGCAAGCCATGGAGCTCCGCAAGGCACTGTCTGACCTGTCTGCGGCTTATAAGGTAAACTTCTATCTCCAGTTATCTGTCTCTAGCCCCCAAGGATCAAGTTTCTTCTTTGACTGTAAAGGGAGACTTGATGCTTCTCTTTTAGCTGTTGATATTACTTACTAACTGATGTACCCTTTATAGGAGGAACTAAGCTCCATAACAGCTGCCAAACTCGCCTTGGAAAAGCAGTGGGGGATACTCCCTCTGAACTGGAGAGGCTGCGCGAGCTCCTTGGCCAGCGTGACGCTGAGCTGAAGAAAGGGAAACCAGGATGGGCGAGCTATCTGATGAAAGCTTCAAGTTATCTGAGCAAGCCAAAGCCACCGAGCTGCGGCTTAAAACTGTTGAAGAGAAGTTCCAAGAGAGGGTCCAGCAGCTGGACCTCCAAGTCAGTGCTCAGAAAGACGCCATTGCTGATGCCAACGAGGACGCAAGGCTTAAGGCTGTTTCCATTGGCGAGCTTGAGAAAAAGTTGAAGAAAGTTTCTGATGCCCATAACCTTGTCCACGCCAAAGTGTGCATCATGACTCAAGAGTTAACTGGTATGTTTGCGACTCATATCTGCATCTGTTTTCTCTACTATCTTTGCCTGTATGTTGTAGAGCTGACGGAGACATGCCTCGATGTAGGTGAAGATGCCAAGCAGCGCGGCAGTACTCAAGAACAGCTGGAGTATATCCGCGATTTTTCGCGAAGAACTTGTGATGCCATGAAATCACTGTCTAAGTGCCTGCTGCCGACCAAGCCAGTCCCCGGTGATTCTGAAGGGTGCTAAAAAGACTGCTTAGGGCGCCTCAGTTCTTTTTGGACTGGAAGGAGTCCTCAGCTCGCACCGGCGCGGCTCATGTTCTTGCTTTGGCCAAGACATACTATCCTTCTTTTGATGCTGCCAAGGTTGCAAAAGGTAGGCCCTCGAAGAAGGTGGATGGCACCGAACTGACGGCCTCAGAATATGCGGCGACTTGGAAGGATATGCGCGGCCACGCGACTGAACTGGTGGAGGGGATAGATCTTGCGACCTATATGGGCAAGTATAATGCAGATGGAAGCAGATGGGAGAAGTTACCCGCTCCGTCATCCAGTGCGGTGATTCCGCAGGAAAAGAACCCCTCTCCAGGCGTATCCAGCTCTGCAGCCCCCAAGCCCGCGACTGAAGAGCCCTCCAGCGAGCCTGCGATTGCTCCTTCTGGCAAGCTTGGTAAGCCGCCTGTTCCTCCTTCCCACCGGCCAAAAGCTGCGCACAAATGAAGAAAGAAACAATGGTTTGATGATCTTGGCCCTTAGCGGCCTGTAATAATTGTTAGAATT